>JALIZF010001843.1:600000-965209 GCA_029948255.1 Telmatactis stephensoni
GGGACTCTCTAGTATAATGGACTATTCGGGCTAGCACCGCTTAAAAAGGGGGGTAACTTTCAAGATGGAAGTATGTGAAACGTAGAAATTTCACGAATATAGAAAAGATTAGGGATACGCACGCAATGGATGTTTCATGCAAGAGATGAAAAGGTTGATAAAGTCACTAGTAGATGATTTGTCAAGGAGGCACGATTTTCTTTATAAGGTATATGAAAAAGCTTACAAGTTTGGATCTCGAAGAGGCGTCGCTCTTTGTAAAACTTCGGTGCGTCCCCAATCCCCTCGATCTTTCGATGTTCGTATAAAAGAAAATTTTTACCTTGAATTTTCAATTCAGCAGTTGAAAACCAGTACCCAGCACCTTTCTTAGTGACACGACACTCGATATTACATTTTCCTCCAACTCTTTGGCAGTGTCGCTCGCTTAGAGTCAAATTACTGTGTGTCATGTCGCTTGAAATTGTAACCTCGTTGCCGTCAATTCGTTTGCCATCTACAAGCCAGGTAAAGGTTTTCACGGATACAGAACTCACTGAACACTTATAGTGCATGGTTATAGGATCCCCTTGAAGGATCGTTTGTGTGCTGGGTTTTATTATTGGTTTAGGAGTGATATCTGGAACAAAAGGTAGTGCGTTACACGTCAAGGTAAATGGCAAGAAATGCATAAAGTGACGGAAGACTAGAGCGAAAAATGAAAGAGGGTTTGGATAAATGAATATTAAGATTATGTAAATGTTTTTACAGGAAAACAACAAAAACAACAAAACAAAAACAACAACAACAACAACAACAAAAACGAACAAACAAACAAACAAACAACGTCAAGCCTTTTTTTCTCAATAAAGGTTAACCAGTTTTGACGCAAATATTTCGCGCGGTTGCTAAGTTCTGTACATGATACGTCACTCCGACTCCACAAAAAAGGAATAAAGGTCAATAAAGGAAGAGCCTCTAAGATCACTTTTGGAAGGAGAGTCAGATCGATCCAGATCATGAGGACGAACTGGACTTGACCTGTTTGAGGCTCCCTCCATCTCTTCTTTCTCAAAAAATTGCTGCCTAAAGTCTGGACAATTGAAAATAATGATTGGTAATATTAATACGAGGCTAAAGCACAACTTTACTTGCCTTTGGGTAGGATAACGGGTCTCAGGTGACCAATTTTGTACCCCTCGGCTTGGCCGCCACAACTTGACGTGGTCTTACAAACCACAACCCCAGCCTTGTCACTATCAACACCACGAATGGTAAAAATGTTGCCTTTTTCGATGACTTTCTTTCCATCCGGAATGAGAGTAGTTATTCTTTCGACACTGCTGAGTTGGATTGAGATCTCGGATTCAGGAACAATTGACGCCTTGCATTCTAGATCAATGGAACTGCCTATGGGTACTATTAGATTTAACAGACCTTGACCAAGCACAACCTCTGGTCCTGGAACAGGAAAAGACAAGTTAGTGCATACATTTAAGCGTCGATCAGTAACTCAGCGGTAGTGCTTAAGACGAGTTCTACTCTTCTTCTTGTCGTGCTATCGTGGTTAAGTGCCACATAGCGCCTGAGTCTGACTTCGGCCGAATCTGAGGTCCTTAAAGTGTCTTCATCCGAATGAGGCAACGACAGAACCTTGGGCCTCTGGTAGTACAGTCTGCCCGTCCGTCAGTCGAAATCCAACTTCCTGCATCAATATTCAAATAACTGTGTAAACAGGGTGGCGGTAAGCCATGGTAACGTGTTCTTACAGGGAGGGGGGGGGGAGGGAGAGGGGAAAAGGCGGGGGGGGGGGAGGGAGAGGGGGAAAAGGCGGGGGGGGGAGGGTAGAGGCGCTCCCTGTCTCCCTCTGATCTCCCTCTTAACCTGACCGTAGGTTTACAAGTTTCGTTAAAGTTGATGAAATGATTGAAGAGAAACAACATAAACAAACGTTCTGTAAACCATTACGAACCTGGAATAACATTAAGAAAAAGTTCCCGTTTATCAGTTACATTCTTAGCTTTACAATAATACCATCCCACATCGAGAATAACTAAGGCATGAATTGTGAACGTTTGATTGAAGAAGGTCACTTTACAACCATCAGGAATACGTCTCTTTGTTCTGGTGTCTTGTTGATAAAGTTCAACTTCAACATTTGGCGATGACAATCGACAGTCTACAGTTATTGATTGTCCTACGTCTTTGTTGACCTGTTTTTGTGGCGGTGACTTCCATTGGAGTTTGGGGACTACGAACGAAAAACACAACCTGATCAGTTTTGATTTTGCGTACATTTAAAATACTTTATCTTAAAACCACTATTCCACAATTCCACTCCATTCCTTGAATAGCTGTCTGAGATACACTTAACTTGCGTAAAAGGAACCAAGACGAGTCTACGTACATAAAGCTCAGTCATTCGTAACAAGACAACAGATTTATGAGCTTTATCAAGAGAAAATGAGGCTTCATGCATGTAGTTTCGTTCTAATTCTTTTGCATGAGGCAGGTGAAGTATAGGAACAGGACTATTATGCATATGTTGCTTAAAACCCATGCCACACTTTTTGCATCTTGAATATCACTTGTCTACTGCTTACCTTGTTTTTCGCAGGTCTTTTTCGCATCGTTCCATTCCATACTCTGCGAACAGTTTTCACGTGAACTGACGCCCTCAGTACAATTTATGTAACCTGCCTTGTTGGCTGGGTCAGGGAAAAGTCCATTCATTGTCAGGCAGGCAGCATCTGTATGATGCGAATTTAAAAAAGTGGAATTGATGTTAAGATAAATATTTGTATACACTTCTAAAGTTGGATAAAAACTGTTGTTATCTTCTTCCTTTGTCCTCGTTCCATTTTTCACCACCCTAACGCCATTCTCTACAAATATCCCTCCCTCCCTCCCTTCCTTCCTTCCTTCCTTCCTTCTCTTTTGTCCTTCCCCTTGTCCATTTAATCGATTGCTAAAAGCCTAAATCGTTGTTATCCTCTTCCTCGTTCTACTTTTCCCTTCCCTAACAGCATTCTCTACAAATATCCCTGTTCCACTCTCTTTCTTCTCTTTTGTCATTCCCCTTGTTCATTTAGTCGATTTCCAAAAGAAAAATTCCCTCTGTTTTCATACCTGTTACCATGACAACAGATGACGCTGGCCAAAATCCACGGTTAGAACCTTTATTAAACACTCGACATTCGTACTTGCCGTCGTCCTGTTTAGTTATGTTTCGAAGTCGTAGAACACTGGTCCACTTTGTTGGTGTCGATTGGAGGTCTTTAGTCACTGATCGATTAGGAGACGTCAGAGGAAGCCCAGCTATATGGAAAAAGTCATCGAAACTGAGAATTTCGTAAATTTCGTCTCGGTAATTACTAGTAAAGGAAGCCCAACAAAAGACCGAAAGCCCCCCCCCCCCCCCAAAAAAAAAAAAAAAACCAACATCAACAACAACAACAACAACAACAACAGGAAGTGCCCGAAAAAAAAAGCCGAAAGACAGGTCCAGGAACTATGGGGTTATGTTATAAGAACTGTCAAAACTTACTGGAATTTGTCAACGCTATTCTGTCGGTGTCCGCAAATAGGAATTTTGGATAATATGCTCACTGCCATAGTGCTAGCCTGTGTAGTGGCCGTTGTGAGGGGACTGGGGGAGAGGGAGGCGGTGAGAAGAAACGAAGGCACTATCCCCCCCCCTTCCCCACTTAGAAGAGTGCTCCTAGGTAGCTTACATTAGTGTTATAACCTATGATTCCAAATCTGTCTACGTTTTATTTCTTTACCTTTATACCAGACCACACTATAAATCTGGTTTCCCTTAGCAACGCATTTCAAGGTTGCATCTTTGATTCCACTTGTGATGATCACGTGCTTAGGGAAAACGCTTGGGATGGGTGGATCTGAGAAAGGAAGACGATCTAGATTATTTCTTTTCGCTTTCATTTTCCAATAGTAATGACAATGTTTAGTAATTTTCCTTTGTTGCGCACTTATAAACATAACTAGCCATTTCTAATAGAAAGTGAAGTGCTGCGAGCAGAAAACAGCTGGTGTATCCACGTTAGCAGAACTGTTCCCCTAAAACTCACGAAAGTACACCGCTTTCTCTGATATATGAAATGTTTCTTGTCTATCTGATCTCCTGTGCGCTGTGTGACGAACACTGCTAGTTGACCTTCAATGTTGAACTACAAAACATAATTCTCCAGGATCAGTGTCGGACACACACAGTTCAAAATATTTAGCACTTTGAGTAAAGCAATTTTCAGGAATTTTTCAAACAATCACAAACGGCTAGCATTGGCAATGATTATAAAACTAACTGATTTTAAAAAGCTACAGTATAGTTGTACGTTGCATCACGGTCAAAGATACCGCATTGCCTACTGTACTATTTGACGCTTTAGATCAAACGAATGATAAATACAATTCCATCACATACAAAGTATAAATTTTTCTTTCATAGAGTAACCAAATATATTGCAGAGATTCTCAGCGCAACCTCACTTCATACTTATTATCTTGGCTTGAATTGATTCGGCCCGTAGACGAGCTTCGATTCGAACAGTAACACGCAAAATGACCCGTAACAGAACATTGCCCTCTCGAAAAAATATCACTTAGCATTTTGTGACTTTCTTTATACTTCGAGAAACATAAAACCTCTCGAATGGAATCGCACAGGAATCCCAATTCATCCCTGTGACGTCAAGGTTCGCCATGAACATACCACCGTACATAAAAATCGAGTTCGCGGATCAATATTAAGGTGACGTCATTAATCGCACAGGAATCCCACACCAAGAATAGTGTTGCTGCTCGCTTCGCTCCCAGCAAAAACACTCCTTACTATATTTTATATTCTAATAACCGTATCTGACTCCAAACTCACCAGTTTATTGTTCATGCATGGACAGAGAAAATGGAGAAAATCCTCGACACAAAAGGGACATAGTGAACTAGCCAGCTCTAGTCAGTTCTACTCGCACAAGGTTCCCTGTTCGGGAATCGAATCACGAACCACAGAGGTGAGAGAGTTCTAACCACTGGAACTCTCTCTTCCGTTTCCAGCTGGAGACTAACCCGCCCCACCTGCTATTTTTTTCACCGCTTCTTCTTTAATCCCTTTCCTTTAAAATTCAGTTCATATTCATATGATTTAAATAATGTACTTACTTTTCGGTGGACGCGATATATAAATATTTGCAATTGTGCGCGCTCTTTGTCCTTTCCCATATCTACACATGTACATTCCTTTCTTGTTAAATGTAAGATTGTAGATTGTAAATCGTGGCCCATTCTGATCCACTGATGTTCCATCGGGTTTTAGTTTGATTATAGAGTTGAAAGTAACGAAATGCCATAACTGTGGTTTGACTGTGACGTTTTGTGGAAGAGGGCATGTTAACGCTATAGAACTTCCAAGCGGGCTGAACACAGATGAAAATCTTTTATTGCGCCTGGCGGTGTTTCCTAAAGTGAAAGAATATTTTAATATCCGGACACTTCTACAATTGCTTATTTTCTGACAATCTGCTATTTTTATACTATTTTCATGAAGAAACAAGCAGTATCAGCATATACATCAAACAATCGCTACAAATTAAAGTTTGTGGAATACCAATATGTTATAACAACAAGTCAATTTTTTGTCTACACGATCACTCTGAAATGCTCTCATTTTCGAAATCAGCAGGTTTGTGATTTTGCGAGGTCATCTTTCGATTTTGTGTAAATGGTTGGTCACGTGAAAATAAACAAATATTACATTCACGTGAAACAAATACTACATATATTTCGTTGAAGGCATTGTGAGCCTACACAAAGACTTCATAGAAACTGAGCCGACTTTGGGCAGCCTCCAGGTGCGGATTTATGGGTGGGGTGCAGAGGGTAGCACCCCCTCCTGAGACAACTACGCCCTTTTCTCTAGCTACTTTTCAAAGGCATTCTCTGCATGGTTCAGTGGAGAAAATAAATGACTTTCATGAAGGTACCTGACTATATTAGTGCTTTTCTACAACGCAACTCTTCTGAAGAAAATCCTAGATCCGTCCCTGCCTTCGAGTAATTCCATGCCTGTTTCAGGTACATAATGCTGTATTAAACGAGTTTCAGCGATAAGCAGGTGTGGTGTAGTCCAAAACGGATATGTTTATCATAAATACCATAGGTGCGTTCCAGCGCACTTGTTTGACCTTTCATCATTATTCTGGGAAATAGCGACCGGGAGTCTGGTCAATTCTACACGTGTTTATCAGCGGTAATAGTAAGTGCTTTTTAATTGTTCATATTTTAGTTTGTTGAACTTTGCCAGAACAGACAATATATTATTGTACGGTGAGATGACATGACCCCCCATGTTGAATGTGAGTGTGGTGAAAAGTAGCGTTCTATTCAGCTTGGTTCTCCACCAATGTTAGCTGGTACAAACCATTGATTCTCCAACTGATCATGACTTCAATCTAATCTTACAAGCTCAATTCTTCGTGATATAAAACAAAAAAACAAAGTCATTTGTTCGTTTATTTGATCTTTATTCATCCGTTTATTTTCAAAAGAATAGTTTAATTTCCCCTCTACTCCCCCAACCCCTCCCTCCAAATAATCACCATTGTGGTTGTTAGTCTTCGAAACATGATTTTCTGTGACTAGAGGAGATTCGAATATTAAAATCGACCGAACGATTATCTTATAGACTTAGAAATTACGTAACAATACATAATTTCAGCGGTAGCGACAGCTTAGCACTTCGCTCACGTTTTTAGCTATTAGCAGTTAATCCATCCGTACAAACAAGCCACAAGAATAAACGAATAACAGACCAGAAGAAATCGGCAGACAATGAGACTAGAATAGTGGATGTTGCCATACGATCTGCTTTACTTTACTTCCACAATATATCGCGCACGTTGCTTGTTGTTTTCAAGCCGGAAAGGCCAAGGTTAATTTCTACAAAACGTGTTTTTATATAGAATTCGTACAAAAGCTTGCGGCCTTTAAGAGGATGATTCATGTTTTCTCCATTTGGTCATTGAATAAACCGCATCCCATCACCAAAAAAATACCCCGTAGATTCCTTGCGGCAATTTATTAGACTGTGTCTCTGGAAAACGCGAGCTAGAATCTCATTATACGCACAGAGGATAAACTGGAATCCGCGCCTTACGATCACTCCGTTAATACAATGATCACCCCGCTCACTGAATCTCCCTTTAAAAGCGTTACAATGAAATACAGCCTGTTACCCCGTCTTTACGGGGTTTTATTTTGGCTGGAGGGCAGACGTATTACGTAAAGGACTATATTTAGCGTCGGTAGTTCCTTCAGCTGAACGCTGGTCTGCCAGGAAGCCGACGGTACACTCTTTACCCCTCTCTCCATCAGTGATCCGTTTTAAGGGAATTTAGAGCGAGGCGAGTGGGTTCCGATCTAATTGTACCTTTACCCCATCTATTATCGGCATTTAGATGTGGGAAACCACGAATGCATATCGCTTTAGAAATTGAAATAAACCACTAATCGGCACTAAATGGCAGACGACTAATACTCATACTTTAACTCGTGGATGTAAATATTCTCGAATCGTAACTCGTGGATATAAATGTTACACATATTGCCACTCGCAAATAATAATGCTGATGTTATTAATGATAATTTACAATTCGTACTATACAAATATACAAATAATCTAACGAAACCTACTAAGTAAACTCGTGGATCTAAACTAACAAATGAAACTCGTGGATATAAACCAACAAATGCTGACATGTTGAGGTTGATTTGTGTACGCGGTTTTGGGGGACTTTAATCGTGACTTTAAGAGCTGTTTCGCGTTTGTTCCAGGCGAATTTGTTTTCAATTTTGGTTGATTATGAAGCACATATGATTAACCACAAGCGTTTTGGAGGATCGGCGAATTTTTAAAGTTACCCGATCTGTCTATTTGATTTGTTGGTGTTGTTAATTTGGTTTTACTTCAAATTCCTGGTTTTTTGACTTTGGAGTTGAATTACCACAGCCGCGCAGCTTCAGCAACGAAACTGTGTTTTACGTAATCGGTTGCATTACACCCAGTGAACACCCATTTCTTTGATTAACCTAAATCACATTTCTTACATCTTTGTATATTCTCCCAGTTGTTGTTTTTGTAAACCTTGATCAGGCCTCAGCAGAACCAAAATTAACCACAATTAAAGTCCGCGCTGCTAACCGACTCTTAACAGATGGTTTGTATGTTTAAATGTTCTATTGTTGACTAATTAATCATGTGGCTGCATTTGTGCAGCACTGAACCGATCGGCCATCTTGTCTGGACGCCCCTTTGTACTGTATTACAGATGGAGCGGTTTTTGCGAAACAAAAAATCATTTAAGGGGAAAAAAAAAAGATATTTACTTTTTCAGTAAGTGTTTGATTGCATTTACAGTCTTGAAAAGAATCTTCTTGAGATGGAAAAAAGGTGTTTTTCTTCGGAGAAAATGAGTCCTTCATACCGTCCAAACACCTGAAAAAATCATCGTCAATGAACGAGAAATTTCTCAGAAAAACTTCTAGTTTTAATCCGGTTGACAAACAACAACATTTCGTGGTTTCCAAACATTGACCAGAGTCATCATCTTGAAGCCTATCTCAAAGTTTGATCTTTCTCACTTTTTGTAATGAGCCTTAATTGAATCCTTCCTCTTGGGATCGATAATATTTCCTTTAAATAAAACGAAACTCTTAAACTAATATCGACTGCGTGGTTGCTGTATTTTCCATCTTTGAATACTATTTACGGCACATAAACAAGAAGATACACGACGTCCTTTATATGAGGAAACTAACGCGTCTTATCTAAATACGCGACTCGAATAAGACACAAATTCTCCATATAAACGACAGATTTTGTCCTAAGACGCGAGCAAAATAACAGCACAGAATGCTGTTCTTCGATAAGGCGCGTCTTAGACCAAACGTACCGTTTTTACGGAGCTAGAGGTTCGCGTCTCATTTACGTTGCGTGTTAAAGAAGACGCGCCTTATTTTCGCTCGTATAAATGGCCCTACTATTTTTATCTAATATAAAAATCTCCCACTGTTTACAGGTTATAAATCGTGAATGTATCAACAATGGTATTATCACATAACGTATGTTTCACTTTTTATGAATGTATGTGGGGATTAAGATAAGAGACGTCTTATTTTTGCTATTAATAAATGTCCCCACGACTTTTATCTGATATAATGATCTCCCACAGTTTACAAATTATAAACCGTATGAATATATGATCACATAATTTATATTTCACTTTTAATGAATTGTACAATACAAAGGCTCAGTAGGAGGTTAGTTAGCTGAATGGCTTCGTTGATCTTTTCCCTACAGTTGCTGATAGCTATGAGATATGACAGAGTGAGAATTGCTAATTGTTTTGACAGCTTCCTAATCGACTTCGAATTAATATACGTCTCTTTTGATATAATTACAATTTGTGTTTTATATATATGAAGTCGTTCTTAATACTGTTGACCATGAATTATAATTTTAATACTGAAAGGCCTGTCACGTGACTGGAGACAAATTGCTCCAAGAAACCAGCAATGATTTTAACCTTCAAACAATGATATAGATGCATTGTTCTGTTTGTAAAAAGGCAATACAACACTGCCAAAGATGAAACCGGCTGTTTTGGTCACTTGTCAGCTATTGTAGGTATTGACATGTATGTCATGGACGACTTTTGAGAACTACTGAAGCGTATTGACTATGAGGAGATTATTTTTCATATTCAAGCACTGAGCAACAAAAACCTCTCAGTCGAAGAAGGAGTGTTGTACAAAGCTGAAATAATTTCTTTCACAAAGTTTAGGTTGTTTATAGTTGGATTAGGCTGATAAAAGTCAAATTTGTGTGTTAATCCAAAGTGAAAGTTTGAATCCAAAACGAGGTTTAGGCCTCCATTGGCTCATTTCCCATACATGTTCTTTACAATCAGCTTGAAAGTTGCTAAATTTGAATAAACATGCATGACAACAACTTTGCACAATTCCAAAGACAGTTTTAAACGACCATTTTATCTTGTTAGATCAGTTTCCAACTGGCAAAAATATAATTTCAGTGTTAAACCAAAGAGAAGATTTTGAATTAAAACTTGCCAGAGGTCTAGTTTTTGGCACTTTCAGCCATTATTACTCGATATTGAAAAACCCTCTTAAATGATATACAAGGATACTGTAGATATCTAATATCATGGAATATTAGTCTCGGTAACTTACATTACACAATATAACGAAGATATAAGTGACTAAGTTGGTCGGTTATTAATTTAATGGACTTTTTGGTGCCTTCTTGAGAAAGAGCCCATAGAAAATAGAACACACACACGCGTAGGCTTTTTTAATCAAAATGGGTTTGGCAGAGGGAGGGGAAACATGGAATTATCTTTTCACAATTTTAAAGTAGTTTTGTATGTAATTTATAGTTATTAAGATCGCTGGTCTGTCAATATCATAGGGGAGGGGTGGTTCTCAAACAAGCTAAGGGTGTGCGAAAACAAAGCTAATTCGATCTGCTAAAAAGGTGTCAAAAAGCTATCAAAAAAGTGTCTGAAACGGAAAGAGCCCTTTGTCATGCATCGATTTTTTATTTATTTTATCAAATCGTTTTTTGACAATTGATAATCATAAATCCAACAATTTTTTTCTTGTTTGTAACTCTACCCGTCTTTGCCATTAAATTTCTCAAATCTCATCGCAGATTAATCGATCAGCTCTTCCGGAATCACGTCTCGAAAATTTGGGCAAATTATTACGCACGACTTACCCCACACCCGTTCGACGTAGTAACTAGATTCTAGAACTGTAAGCATTGCTGTGTGGTAGTACAAGGATTTCGAGTTTGTTACTTTATATGGTTTGACGGAAGATAAGGGGTAAAGGTTAGAAACAACATTTACCTCTACGCTTGAAGTATTTATATTGCTAACAACCAATCTAACGGTGATTTGGAGCAAATAAACAATCTAACTATAAATGCTTGGCTACTAGCTACTAGACGATAAAGGAAGCTTTGTCGGATATGCTTGGCTGACCGAAACTATTCTGTCAGGAAATTTGAACATGGATTTCATCCACAAATTAAATCAAAATCGATTTTACAGTTAAGGAAAAATAATATTTATTTAAAATGTTAGAAAAGCACACAAGGGCTTTTCAAAATTTACCGAAATTACCAGAAATTAAATTGAGTCATCTAATGTGGTACTTCATTAAGTTGTTTGTGTAGATGTCATCTGGCATGCGGTTTGAACATGCTCCTTTTGCACTACTTAACGAGAAAAAAATAAATGGGTCCATCTCAGCCAAAAAACCTCTAAAGTTCCAATTTTGACATCTCTGTGTAATGCCTTTTTGGCATCAAACACCCAAACAAGCCTAA
Organism: Telmatactis stephensoni; assembly: GCA_029948255.1. Lineage (NCBI taxonomy): Eukaryota > Metazoa > Cnidaria > Anthozoa > Actiniaria > Isophelliidae > Telmatactis > Telmatactis stephensoni. The sequence continues at coordinate 611,405 of JALIZF010001843.1, forward strand.
GGATTCGAAACTTCGTGAAACAACTGTGAATATCGTATTAAATGACTTTGTGTTTATCAAGAATATTCTTACCTTGACGCGGTAGTAAAATGAGTACAAAGAGTACAAACATTCCACGGAAAACCCATTTGAGTGCAGTCATGTTTTAGTTGACATTCACCCGCTGCCACATCTGTTCGGATTGTACAACGTAGTAAGATCAGGAAAGCTTTGAACCGAGTTAAACTCCAACTATAGTTATTCAGACCAAGAGATGTAATCGTATCGGCTTCGTTTAACAAACTCTCTCGTCACTTAGTCAGTCATCGGTTCAAGTTGCAACAGACAGTCATCTCAGATCTGTGAATGAGATATCATGAACGGTTTAGCCTCGACTTGGGCATGACATTAGCGATTTCATAGGGGTATAGTGAGCGAATTTTCGAGTGATTTCATAGGGGCTTCCCTTGGTTTTAGATTAAAGGTTACACATTCTGCATAAATAAAGCAAGGACTTCACACTGAGCTCGTCAAAAGTACGGCGTATTTGTGGATTTTGCGGTAACTGACTAACATCGAACGTGATTGCGTGACACGTTCTTTACTGACTAATTAGATTAGTACAAGAAGCACTATAATTAACGAGCAAACAGGAAGTACATACCACGACCACGAGAAAACGTTATTGTCCAATTTACTAGTTAGTTACAGGCAAGAACGCTTAAAAATATGAGTATATATAAAGCGAGAATAATAACTAGTCATCGAGATGGAATAGACTAAGTAAAATCTACATTTGACATGATTGTTCAATTTGTACTCCAATCAAAAACCATTTTTGCGTCATGATGTTAGTCATTTTTCAAAAGTTGATTAATCAGCCTTTTTCGAGTCGTTAAAATGTAATGATGGTTGCTTATTTTCTGGTGTACCATGTCCATCTTTATTATTTTTGCTTGAACTGACTTTTTATCGAGAGTATAAATTAAAAATAAATTATGAATAGGAACAAATGCTCATTTCCTTGGGCTTGTGTCATTTCTGATCAGACAGATCGACCGTGTTTGTATATATGTTCACAGATTGGCTTTATCTAAATATTAGCTAATTATGACAAAAAGTCATAAAGAAATTAAATTCACTGCTGTCATATGTAATTTTTTGGTAGTGCCCTCGAAACTACACTTCTCGCCCACATTTACACTCCAGTTATAAACAAAGAAACAAAAGTTTACGCTATTAAGTTCATTTGTCAAAAACACAACTCACTTGGATAGTAAATTTCTTTGGCTTCGTCGTCAACATGCCGCACTTTCCAAGTCGCAAACCCGATTTATATTTTATTCAAAACTGTATTCGATCAGCTTCGACTAGCTGATACTCCAAATGACCACCAGTTCCTTATGGTTGACGCCCCTAAATTTCTATGTATTTAGTCGAGACATTTTGGTACTGTCGCGACACAGTTGAACGAAAAATAAACCTTAATTGTAGCCAACATGCTGAGTATTTTTTATTCTTGGCCCACTCACCAAATTACTTCGTTATTAACAAAAAAAGTAAAGCAAAACCTTTTAAGCACTACACTTTTGACTGGTAATTTGTTCTTATTAAATAAGAGGTGCTATAAAAAGGTACATTTTGTACTTTCGAAGCTAAAGAGTTTCAAATGAGGCCTAACTGCTCTATTTTTTGATGTAATTCTTGAAGGTGTTTTCCCGAGCCCTCAGAAATACACCAGAAAATACAGCAGTGAGGTCCTTACTTGAAACTCAGTGTTTTATAGTTTTGTTCATGTATGCTGCTGAAGGAGACCTAGCTCACATTTTGTACTTTACTTTTGACTTTATTAGGAACGACTCGTTAGTGGAGGTTTCTCCTTTGACAACAACAACAAAACACTAGCAAATTCAAGTGAATAAAGCAAAGTATATCCGTTTATTTCGAACGATTATACATTCTATACATTTATGCACATAGAAAGCTTTGATTTCTGGATAAATTATGCTCTTTAAAGGATATTCGTCCATTTGAAGACGAGTGGAAGTAGCAGAATATGATGTTGACAGGCTGCTATATTAGTTCGGGAAGGTCAATGAATGGAGGTTCTCCTTCGACGTGTCTTTTCAATTTTCGGTCGCAAAGGAATAGCGATATTAGCATATTTTCAAGTGACAGCAATGTTGAAAATAGGAAAATTTTAATCATAAACAGAAGAAAATGGGGAAAAAACTACGAAATTGAACTGGTTGCTTTAGGGTCAAAATTGAGTTGAAAACGTGCGCTTCTCGCGGAACATCACGTTTAATAAACCAGTGCGTAGGATTTTTTTCATTTTTTTCCTCTCAAATTTTTCTCTTACATTTCGTATCCTTATTTCCATGTCAATTTTAGAATTCATCTCCGTGTGTTTTTCCTTGTTTTGAGAACGCATTACTGCGTTATATATGAGCTTCACTATCCAGCAACTCTGAACTAAATATAGAATTGTTCTCATGTCTTAAATATGTTAATGCGGTAAACTTTTATTTAGTGGTAATCTCAAGTTACATGACGACGACAAATGGTTCATTACGTAAGCTATAAAGTAGCCGCTAAAGGTTTTTAGAGAGGACTTGTTTACTCTTGCGAGCCGTTTAAACGTGAACGCCGTGTTGCCGCAAATTTCGACTTCCGGTAACTTCCGTTCACTTGCGACTTTTTCTGTACGCTCAACCTACGTTTCTTTTTGTTGAATTCATCTATTATTTATCTCTTTTTTTAAAACTTGCGCGTATTTGGAGCTTGTCTGAAGCGTAGAGGAACGGTTTAGGGAGGAGCGCGCGAGAAAGAGGGATCTCAATGGGGTTAACCAATACCTGTAAAACGGCCAAAACTTTCAGCGTTAGGCATTAAAGTAGAAAAAAATTAACCGTTTGCTGTGAAAAAAGGTTTTCGTAGAACGTTTTTCTAGCAGCCCGATTTCTCATTTTCAAAGTACCAAGTACAGGACAGTTGTCACGAAAATATAATAGACCCTAACCTCTAAATATGTTCTTCATCAATCAAAAGCTATTTTTGACCTTCATAAACAACGAAAATTAATGATTAAGCTTTCTGTTACCGTAACAGGAAAAAACTCACTGTTACAGCAACAACAACAACAACAATAACAACAACAAAATTAACCGTTAGCGACTAAAAGGTACATCCCATTTAGACCCTTGAGAAATGAGGCAGAAAAAAATTGGTTTCAGAGGAGGGAAAATACGAGTAAGAGAATTAAATGACGAGGGAGAAATATAAAAAAATAGTAGGAAGGAGTGAAAAAATGAGATGGTTTGGAAGAAGAGGGAATATGAATAAATTGCAGTAAAGGCCGGAAAATATATTGCCTCAAAGGAGGAAGAAGATATATCCCTTGTTCGCTACGTACGCTTCTTGCATGAGCACCAGCACCAGTTGACGTAACGTGTCGACTTACCGCTTTGATTTTCGTTCCACTATCGTATTGGGAGTTTCGGAGGTCCACAGCCAGAGAAATTGTTCGGTTTAGTTGTGATTTTTGAAACCAGTGACTGCCTACGATTTAAAGTGAAGTGGATTTCAGCTCAGTTTTCATGATGATCCTAACATTCAGATTACAGATACATAAAGTCCTACCTTGAATGAAATAAGGGATTAACCGCACACGGATCAGCTAAGTTTACAGCCACCCTCTTCTGATTCTAAAACGCTTTTCTTTTTACACAAATAAAACTCCAGTTTCAAGAACCTTCTCAAAGCTCGACTCAATAAAGACTTATAAAGTACAAAGAATTAATGACTGAGTTTCGATTGTGTTGTGACATCAATGCCGGCTGTACTGCTGCCATATAGACTATGAGTTCAATTAATCATAGACTCTGTCACGCCGTATCTTAAAAATGTTTTTACTACAAGTATAAATCATTGTACGTAAAACATATTCGATTGGTACTGAGTACACTACAAACTAGCTGTTGAGTAAAAAACAAAGTTTGCAAGAGCCACTTCTATGTTTGAAACTTTAGCTAGAAATAGAGTTAGGGTTGGGGTTAAGTGTGTTAGAGCTACGGGCTGCTTGCAAAACTTGCTTGAAGGCAAGTTGTCCCTGGTAGCAGGGATAACTCTTTTGTTTTGTAGTCTCCCCCAGGGAAAAGAAAACAAAAGTTATCCCGGCTAGCAGGGACAACTCGCCTTAACTTAGGATCAGAAGGGTTAACTCGTACGCGTTCAGACCTTCATGACAAACTTTAAATCGAGAATCGATTTAAAGAACTATATGGATTTTATTATAAGTTTCGTTGTTTTAAATGACTTAAATATCGAAAAAAATTTCGAGAAATAAAAAAATAATGTACAGCAATTAGTATTTTCTATTCAAAAAACAAAAACAAACAAAAATCACCTTGAGCCACAGCTGTTTTTAATACAGAAACGTAATTTTTTTAATGGTAAAATATCAAAAAAAAATTACCATAAAAAAGGTAAACATGGATGACGTCACAGATAGATTTAATTGCCTCTAATAAAGTCAATATCAAAAACGGCATTTTAGGGAAACATTGTAATAAAACTATAATGAAGATCAAAAAAGTCACTGACTGCATGTTACCATAAATGGCTTTTTTAGTGACGAATGAGAATCGAAACTCTTTTTTCTAAAGCTCCAAGTATAAATGATTGCTATACTCTTGCAAAACTTGTACACTATTCTCTACGTTCTCTTCCTTTTTCAGAGACACAAAGAAAGCCAACGTTTATTATTGAGCAAAAGTAGGTAAGGTAAGGCTAATATCGGCATAACGTTTAATTTTTGTGGCTACAGCCTCGAAGAGGCGAAGCCACTTAGTCATCGGGTTGTAAGTAAGTAAGAGTGTGCGTAACTCCACAGGAAGCCCAATAATAAACTTTGGAGCCAATCATTGATCGACTTTGAACGAGTAGAGAATGATCGATAATGATAAACAAAGGACACTTTGAAATAAAGGAATTTTCGATTCAGTGTTAAAATAAACAGAAACGAAACTGAAATTTTGAAAGCAACTACCGCCTGAGTCTGTCAAGAAAACAATATAGTAGTTCGTGAATACTGACTTCCGTCAATCGACTAATTACTTGAGGCAAAAATTTGCTGTGGACATTCTTACAATCAAGAATTAAAGCAAGTACAAATTCATCTTTAAAAGAGATAAATTAAAAATTGTCAAAGAAATAATTTAATGTGAACTTTTTCCCGTAAATTAGGCCACGTACAGCATAACTTTGCCTACGAGACTTTCAAAGCCGTGACCGACAGTGAATGAAAATGCTACTTTATTTCAAGCCTAAGATATCCTTTGGGTATCATATCGTTAAAACTAAATAAATAAATGAGATAAGCACTGGAGTTTTTGGCTCAATTTTCTATGTAAAGGAATATCTCTATATACCTGTTTTATGTTCCAATCGTCTGTTCGTTTACTAAATAAGAAGTGACTCGACCGGTTGTGTTTCAAACGCTTTTTATGTCGGGTGCGTAGCAATATTCTCGAATATTAAAAATTGTTGGTAAGTTGTTTAGTGGCTGTGAATATCTAATTCTTTTGTTAACATTATCTTCTAGGGAAAAAAATATTTTTGGCATTTGTTTGACAGCTACACTTTTATGTTGCTGGAGTTACAGTAAATTGACAATAAAAATTTATAATTTTTTTTACATAAAAGCAACATCACTAATCATCTAAGCGCTCAGTAGTCCCATGTAAGCCGAAATTACAGTAGCCAGTATTTCAACGCTGTATCTCATTAATTTACTGACGCTTTTCTTCCTATCCCATAAGGCTGTAGCCACTTTCTAGATATGTAGACAGTCTGCACGAGAATATTAATATTCGTGAGGGAAACTCGTGGATAACAGAACCATAAATGCGTTTCTATTTGTAGAGGAGATTAGGGAGTTCCAATTCCGTGGCCTTGGGTTATTATTCGACACATGTCTACACACTTCAAAACTTTTCAGGGGATATAACTGCGCTTCTATTTGTTTAGCTTGTGGAGATGAGGAAAGTTCAATTCCGTGGCCTTTGTTATAATCAGACACATGTCTACAAACTTCACAACTTTTTTAGGTTGAATTTACCTAAGTGCTATGTTGTCTCATTTTCACGAGTCAAATTTTGAATACTTGACAGTCATTTCAGACTTCGGCGCAGTTCTCATTATAGTGGCCCACTCTTAAAGACTGTTTGTCAAGAAGGATTTTGTCGAATGAAAACAATTTTGTTTGATCATATATTCTAGATCTCTAGATCTTCTAGGCCTCTAGCTAGAGATGTGGTGGCATTTTTCACAAACGATGGCCGCTAGAGTAATAACGAGGGAATCGTCCGACAAAGACAGCGTCACGAATATTCTATCAACCTGTCCGTGTAGAATATATTAACACTAGCAAAGGGCTTTTATTACTGCTGATTGTTGAACGGGTAGATGGAGATGATAGTTGACTGACCGCGTGACTAGCACTAGAGGGAAAACTGGACTTGAATACTTATCTAACACGAAACACGAAACCATTTTCAATTCTGTAAACATTTTATTGAATAGTTTCTTTCAAACATACATGGTAGTATAGGTTTATCATAACTAGTAACATGAACGGTTTCTACAAAATTCTATTGTAAATTCAGTTTTCTCTCTCGCAGCCGAGTTAAGTCCTTGTCACGCAACCTTGTCACAGAGTATTGCGTGACGAGACGTGAAACGTCTGCGAGGAAGACTATAAGAAATGTGATTTAGCCATTCTACTATCTAAAGAATCTATTGAAGATTTTTCCTTTCCCAGATTCAATACTTCTATACCTCTTTTTACATCTCTGCACTATTGGAAATATTTTCCAAATATCTTACTCCCATCAAAATGGCATAAAACCTTAAATAACCCATTTTACCTACAAATTCTCTCTCTCTAAAATTAAATAGAGCACTCATCACATAAGAATATAAGTCATCTATAATATATAGAAATGTTTGGTTCATGTTTTGGGGACATGTTATTGGGCTATCGATCTCAATTGCGATTCTATTAACTAGAATTGTGACATTTCAGATATACGAAGAATGTTTTTAATCTAGACGTTTCGACATTTTCACATTGTCATCCTCAGTAGAATGAGAAAATTCGTTACAAGTTTGAATATATATATATTCAAATTTGAGTATATATATATATATATACACCAAATCCCTAAAACTTTGATATTTTCGTGATATATATACATATATATATCCGCCATTTTCTATTGTCTTTCCTTTTGTTCTCATAGATTTCCCTTGAGAACAACTTTTAGAACAAAAGGAAAGACAATAGAAAATGGCGGATATATATATGTATATATATCACAAAAATATCAAAGTTTTAGGGATTTGGTGTATATATATATAAATGTCCAAGTACTTCCCACAATAGTGTAGTCTCCAGAAATATTAATATATATATTAATATTAATATATATATTAATATTAATATATGCCCTGATGAAGGCTTTTGTAATAAAGCCGAAAATTTGGCAGTGTAAACTAAATCCAGTTTATTGTGTTTTATATATATATATATATATATATATATATATATATATATATATATATATATATATATATATATATATATATATATATATATATATATATATATATATATATATATATATATATATATATATATATATATATATATATTCAAACTTGTAATGAATTTTCTCATTCTACTGAGGATGACATTGTGAAAATGTCGAAACATGTCTAGATTAAAAACATTCTTCGTATATCTGAAATGATCTGAAATATCTCATATCTTTTGGTGCTAATACGATCATATAACTAGAATTGTCTTTGTCATGTTTTGGCATTGGGAAGCGTACGAATGCAAAAAGCAGCGAAATTAAAAAAAGTTATATAGCATAAGCATTTAACAATATTTTTACTAAAATTCTCCATCCGATGCATTATCTTTTAAAGGATTTAATAGAAAGTAAAACAGCAACTATGCAATACTTCATTCTGGGTATAGAATCACGTACTGAACAATAACAATAATTGTACTATAATGCAACCCCTATAAGCGGTCATCCTCGTTTAATGGGCATGTTGTTGGTTGGTCGCTTAATAGGGGTTATACGTACACTACAACAATGATTCAGGACTTTGACTGCTAAATAGGGGATGGTCACTTAATAGGGGTTATACATACACTACAACACTGATTCAGGACTTTGAATGCTAAATAGGGGATGGTCGCTTAATAGGGGTTGCACTGTAATCAGATTTAGGCCACTTGAATAAATTCCCTTTAGGCTCAATGTGGAGGACAAAATAATAGTTTTCTTTCTGATATATCAACATGATACTACGCCTGTTATCTGTTCCCATATCGAAGGAATTAACTACAGCGGTCTATACCTTGCCCATGAAAATACTTTGAACTACAACTTAAACTGTATAATAATTGGAGTTATAACTTTAAAACGTTCATAAAGATAACTTATTAACAGTTTTAAATTCTTATTTTCATTAATGTATTTATATATATATTTTCACTTTTGTAATGTCTATACGTATAGGGAATTGTTTTGGATTTAGAGTTATATGAATGATACCATTAAACTCTCTACAAACTGCTGACACCTCTACATAAATTACTTCGGGAATCTTATCTCTTTATAAAACATGCATTTCTAGTCGCGCACGTTCTAGTGAGAGTTCGCTGTAGAATCAATGAAGTTGAAATTGAACATCTGCTGCGGCTACACCTTTGCAACGAGCATCTCAGTCTGTACGATCGCCATTTCGTCTAGCTTTTCCTAAAGTGGTCGTTGTAAAGATACAGGTTCAAATGTTCAGATATATAATGAAGTTGAACATCTGTGGCGGTCACAGACGTTTATGCAACAACAACCTCTGTACGATCGCAATTTCATCTAACTCTCTCCTAAAGTGGTCATTGTAAAGATGTTCAGATGTACAAAAAAATTGAACATCTGTTACGGCCACATCTTTGCAACGACAAACGTTTGTACGATCCGCATTTCGTTTAGCTTTCTACAAAGTGGTCTACGTAGAGATGTTAAACTATAAAGGTTGTTCATACGTATCGAGCCGACTCTTGCCTTCCTCGTGTTATTCCATCCTTTGACTTGTTGTTCCGCGCATCATTTGCGTAATTACTCCTGAAATCATCACTGTAAGGTTTTGAATTCATATAAGGGGGTGGAGAGTCAAACACTCCATCATAGTCTTTCATAAGATGTTCTTTTTCGCTCTCGTAATCTTCGTCGTCCGAAACAATACCGCTTGAATCACTTCTCTTTTGGTTATCAAGCTCGCTATAAGATCCATGTTTCTTTATTTTATGCTTTGGAACATCCTTTAAGACAAAGTTTTTTGTATTTGAGTTCGGGTCTTCTTCGGAATTGCTCCTGATGAGTTGCTGCATCTCCAGTTCATCTTGCGGTAGGGGAGGGAGGGGAGAGTTGAGGTTGTCGAAAGGTGATGGACTTTCTGGTGGTTGAAAAGAATGGATTTCCTCAGGTTGTAGATAATATGGTTGGTTCTCACGCGGGTCGACAACCTCGTTTTCAAGTTCAAGGTATTCTTCTCCAGTCTAGAAATGAATAAAATTGATCAGCAAATTAACAACAACGACGACGACAACAAACAAGCAAAACATACAAACAAACAAACAAACAAGAATAAAGCTGAGTTAAATCATTTAATACTTGTTCTTTATCCTTACATACATAAAATCAACAATTTACCTGGGTAGCCTTCTCTTCAAGTAGTTTATCGACAGTTTGCACAATGGATGAGAAGACAGGTCTTTGATTAGGATCGTGTTCCCAGCAGCTCAACATCAACCGATATCTAGATAAAAACAAAACATTTTTATTAGAATCTTTCCTCTCCTCTCTTTTCCTCTTCTCTCTATTTTGCTTTCCGCTTCCCTCTCTTCCTGTTCACCTTCATTCCTCTCCCCTCGTCCTACTCTGTATCTCTGCCTAAAACTGTGCTAGATTCCATTACATTTGATAGTGTGCTAGCACAGTACTTACATTTCTTCAGGGCTGTCATCTGGTTGATGCATACGCAGTCCTTCCATCAAGTATTGATATACTTCATTGGCGGGTAAACCAGGGTACGGACTACCTCCTAAGGTGAAGATCTCCCATAGCAACACGCCAAACGACCACCTTCAAGTAATGAGAAATAACTCACGATTAGTATCGAACTTTTTGTGTAGAGTAGATAAGTTAAGTATTTATACTTACACGTCACTTTGGTGTGTGTAAATTCTGTCTACTAGTGCTTCAATGGCCATCCATTTTACAGGCAGCAAACCCTGTAATGAAAGCAAAGGAAGAACGTTATGGCTTCTTCGACTAAGAAATTAAAAAATGGAAGGAAATCAGCCAGGATAAAAAGGAAAGAAAAGACGAAATAAAGCATTGGAAGTAAATCAGTACATTACGACGCAAGCATAAACGCACACACACAAGGATTAAATTTTTTTAGCCATGTTTAAGTGGAGTACAACATTTCTAAATTTTATACGTGCGTGAGCGCACGTCATCCCCAGTTGGGTGATGTAAATTACAAGAATTCAAGTATATTTTTCTTTTGCTTGCACTTGTATTTGCTTCGATGTTGTTGAGAACGGAGGATTATGCTGCTTGCGCTTGTGCTTGCGTCACTAGTGAAACCAGGCTTAACTTCTTTCAAACAAAGATCGTTTTGGAAATAGGGATATATTGGAACAAGCAACTTACCGAGGTCGTTTTAAAGTAGTGTTCATTCTTATAAATATCACGTGCTAGTCCAAAGTCTGCCACCTTCATGACGTAATTCTCCCCTACAAGAACATTCCTTGCTGCCAAATCACGGTGTACGCACTACGGAATTAATACAGCAATTAAAATATGAACTCTTACTGAAAGGTGCAATAATCGCATACAAGATTCCATTGACACACTTCACTTGGATTTCGTTCTTCTCTCCTTTGAATCAAAACACGGGATCTCCAACCCTGACTTGAAGCAGCGGATTTAGGGGAGGGGCGCAGAAGACTTTGTCCCTTTTCTACTCGACGCTCTTCCAAAACTCTCTTGATTCTCTGGACGGTTACTCATTTCTACAGCGCAGTACCACCTCTTAGAGGATAATCCTGGCTCCGCCCCTGTAAGGCCAGCCTCGTAAAATAATGTAAACCGTTGCTACATGTACAAAGATGGACTCACCCGACGCGACGCTAAGAACTCCATGGCTCTGGCAACCTGGAAAGCCGTTATCACCAAATCAGTAGTGGTAAAAGATTCGTCGGGTTTCTCTGTAGCAGGAGCCCACATGGCTTCAAAAAGATCTCGTCGTTTGCGTAGAAACTCTAGCAGGTTGCCATGAGGGCAGAACTCGATGATGACCAGAAGATCGCACTCACGTCCTGCAAAGTTAAGTACATTGTTAACTAAGGACTTATGAGCTATAGCCAATAATGTGCGCAGCTCACACATTGTGTGTTGGTAATAGAGTTTGGCACAGTTGTTCGCACTTGTTCACACAACCACGGAGACTAAAGGATTGAAGAAGAAGGGGCATCGGAACATAGGAACATCGGAATTTACCTTTAGTGCATGCGCCAAGAAGATTTACTATGTTTTTGTGTTCGCCGATATGCATAAGGATCTTCAACTCTGACACCAAATCTCTGTATTCCGATTCCGTCGCGTCCTCTGCGAAAAAGAATTCGAAAAAGAAAATTCAACGAGGAAAGTGAAACGGTTTAAAATCAAGTAAGAGCGGATTTTCATTGTCATTTTCAATACCAAAAAAAAGGACGTAGTCATAGTCAATTAAGTATCGCCGTCGCCATCATCATCACTACCACCACCACCACTACCACCACCACCACCACAATGACTGCTCAACTTACCTTTCAAACCTTTACAAGCCACAGTAGTCACTTGCTTGTTGTTGTAGTAAGGGCGGCTTGTCGAACCAAACCGTGATCGTCGTCTCGCACTTTTACCTTTGATACTACTCCTGGGATCAAACGCCACAATTCCGACAGCTTCTGATTTAAATACTTGGCCAAACGCACCAGAGCCAATGATTTTGCCTACGGATAATGTAATGTGAGTATCATTTGAAAGATAAATGAAAACTGTCAGGACGGAGCTTCTAAATTAAGCTATGTATCACAGTAACTTCTCTCAAGAAACATTTTTGGAACGGTCTCTGAGGATTAGTCTTACGGGGTTGACTGAGGGACGTCCGCTGGGGTTAGTCTCTTAAAATATGTTTAATACCACATGTGATTACTGTACAATCCCTTGTCTAATACGCATCTGGTTTTGCTCAATTGTATGCAGTATCCATAGTCAATCTTATGTGGAATTGACCAAGTGTTCCCAGCTGCACTATCCCCATATTGGCTTGGATAGTAGAGCAGTAACTTGATCAATCGTCATATGTGATTATATACAGCCTGTGGGAATGAGGGGTTTATTGCAAATGACTGTTTTCATTATGGAGTCGATGAATTCGCTTAACCAAATGTAACGGACAGTTACCTAGTGTGAGTCTGTTTCTTGGAAATTCCCAGTCTGCACACAGAGGTAGTTTGTTAGTCTGTTCCAGTATAGGTCTACTTGGATCCAGCTTTTTGAAATAGTCAGGCATAGGGGGTAGAGTAAGTATGTAGAATCCTCCATAAAGTTTCTTTCGTCGATATAACACAGCTATTACGACCAATAATAGTAGTATGACAAAGCCAGAAACGACAGCGATGATGATCACAGCCTCCGTTGAGATTGTTCCAGGGCGTCTTAACTTTAGCTTGTTTATAATGGGTTGAGCTAAATGAGAGTAAAAATTACAATTGTGTTATGGTGCTATCGAAAACTCTGTCACTTTAGAGGCTTTATACGATCACGGGACAGCAGCCATGTCGAATGTGTTAGCGGCACTCTTTTATATCCATCAAAACGACTTTAAGGGATCAAGAAGACCTGAAGGTTTTGGTTGGGTATGAGGGCTAGGTATGACCCTGATTCTAATCCTAACCATAAGGCCCGGTTCACACGACGACATGAGGATAAGCGTTTTCTTACCGGTTCACACACGCAACATAACGTCATAAGCATAAGCCCGCATAAGGAAATGGAAAAGTTTTGTTTCTTATGCTTATGCTTATGGCTGTGCTTATGTCGTCGTGTGAACCGGGCTTAATCCTAGGGTCTTTTTGGACCTTTAAGGTCTTTTCGATGGATGAGAAAGAGTGCTAATCTGTTGAATGGGAGAACCAAAGAAAAACTTTTTTCCCCGGAGAACTGGGATTCTTAAGAACGAAACTTGATTAACAGTACCCACCTATCAAAATATCTTCCTTATTTTTTCCTAATTCATTCTTCGCCTCACATCGATAGCTTGTAAAATCCTTTTTCCTCAATTCTGGTATAACCAAGATCTTGTGTTCCTTAGACCACTTGGACACGTTACCGAAAGGGACGAACAGTCCGTCATTTCTTTCCCTTAGCCATCGGACATAAGGTTTTGGGTTTCCTTTGGCAAAGCACTTGACCAAGACCCGATCTCCAATTTGCCAGTGTAATTCATTGCGTTCGAGGGTGATTTTTGGAGGTGCTACGAAAGAAAGAAAGCTAAAGTTTATCGGCTTCACGAAGGCTAAGCAAGTTAAACCGTAGACTTCGTCTCCCCCATCCTCCTCCCCCCCCCCCCCCCCCCCCACTAAAGTTAAAGAACCCACACCACTATTTGGGGAGAGTGGGCCATAAAGCTGGCGAGGTGTGTGGTCTAGCCTATAATACCAGAGGGCTAAATGTAATTTTTCGAGTTTGTTCATACCGCTGTAAAATTAGACAACAGACGCATTGGCGCAGGGTTAGCCTCGAGTCAAGGTAAATTATTCAAAAATACCAGCGAGAAAAGCAAAATAATTTGACTAAGAACAATACAAAAATCGATTTTAATCCCATGGGTCTTTCTTGAAAAGGAGGCTAACCCTGCATAAATGCGCCTTTTGTTAAATAGCTCAGCGGACTTTAGCAACTGGAAACTGCACTATTGGCTATCAGAGGTGCTGTGGTGTCCCTGCCCTCGCCCTCGTAGGGAAGGAAAATCAATTAACTTAAACCTAAGGCTATCTGATCAGTTCCCGGAGTTTCTCTCGTTATATAAAAATGGGCAGCAGGAATATCATATCATTCTCAGTTCTTCTATTTGAGTCTCCATCGCAAAGGAAACCATCAAGAAGACACATTACGCAGAATGATTTTTCGAGAACAATAAAACCAATATACCTAAGACTTCTAAGTAGGCTGTTTCGTCTTTTTTGCCAGCTCTGTTCACGGCTGAACATGTGTAAAATCCGCTGTTTTCCTGCCGAGCACCACAAATAACAAGTGTGTACGTATGGGGATTCCCTGCACCAGGGAACTTTGTATCCAGATGGTAGTAAGCATTGTGCTTCCTGAAGTCACATTCACTGGTTGATTGCAAGTCAGATCGCACTTCTAACAGTGTTCCATTCTTGTACCACGTAATGGTGGGGACAGGATGACCTCTGACCGTACAGTTCAAAGTCACAGTGTTTGTGGCGTTGACGCGTTGACCTTCAAACTCTACGGATGGAGAGGCAACAGCTGTAAAGGAAGAAACATGTTATTACAAATAAGATAAAAAGAAATCGTAGTGTAAATTTAATAATAATAATAATAATAATATTTATTCAGGAAAGCTCACGTCACATTACGTGGTTTTCAGTGAGGTCCTGCAGAGTACATAAATTTAAATTAAAGAAGAAGAAAAAAATTACAAGAAATCACAAAAACATAAAGTTACAAATATGAAATTAATGAAAGAATATGATGAAAAGAATATGCAAGTTTCTGAGTTAATTTTCTTAGGTCTATGAATCAGTGAAGCAATACTTTTTTAGCTTTTGCTTTGAAGCCTTGCAAGTTTTTTACATCTCTTAGGTTAATAAATTTAAATTAAATTTAATAATACGTCGTTGATGCAACGCACAGTGATCGTGTCAGTGTCGTCGTATATAAAAACATTCGAAATTCCTGCCATAACTGTGCAGTGACCATGTCGTTTTCCCAGCCATATGAATCTGTTCTGTAGTGCTAATTGCGATGACATCACAAAAATGAATGTTTCCGTTCATCGATGTTTGCTTCTCAATTCTGATAGAACATCATAAAAGAATATTACATACAAAATGTCATGGAAATTTGTTAAGTACTGGCCAAGATATGGACAGTTGAATATATAATTTCTCCTAATATATAAATATAAATATATAATTTCTCCTAATATATAAATATAAATATATAATTTTTCCTTGATAATACAAACGTCTGTGAATTTGACTTGTATCACCACAGTAATATCTGGTTTTGTATCTTTCATGTACCTAACACACTCAGTTGGACCTCATCAGCACTTGGTGTTCCATTCTTATTTAACGGTGCCATACATCTATAAGTTCCTGAATCATTAACTTGAGCATTGAAGATCTCCAGATAAGTGGTGTTCTGTGAGGGGCTTATTTTCTCAGTAATACGAATACGCGATGTGTTGGTGATTTCAGTATTGTCCGTGCATCCAGTAAGGAGGCCCGCTGTATTGGAATTTTCCTGTACATGTTAAAGTGATGGTGTCGTTCTCATTTTTAGTCACCATGTCGCCTTCTTCTATCTTGAGCGTGTCGGGACGTTTATCTAGTCAATAACAGAAATAAAACTTTAAAAAGTGATTGACCTTGATGATACGACAGTCTGGTGGAGAACATCGGTAATGGATTATCTAGGAACGATCTCATTGACTAATGATTCTCTGTATGGAACGATTACGATATATATGGTGGAGAGCACGAGTCATGGAGCATTCAAGAATATATTCCAATCGATTGCCTTCGATAATATGACTAATAATATAGTAAATAACATTCAGAAATACGGAAACTGATCAAAACCAGTTAGTAGCCCCACCATTAAATAACTACCCTCGGTAAAATGACTGGGGGGTTGATTTTGGTAAAACACAGTCGCTATTGGCTACCGATTGCCCTTGGTGAAACAACAAACTTCTGAATATCATGGCTACAAAGGAATTAAAATCAGCCAATAATCGGCGGCCACATTGCTCTTGGAAATGTGACCACATGGTGGAGAACACGGTTAATAAAGTATTACAAATCATTTGGATCAACTACAGAATGCCCTCGGCAATGCCACCAAATGGTCGATGACACAGTCATTCAGCAGAGTAATCAAGAACCAATCACTAAAGCGGCTTTTAGAGATCAGATGTCAATAAATTATTGCGGAGTTGCACTTACCACTTCTCAGTAAAGCAAATACAAAATTATCTCTGCCAACTTTATTTTGCACCTTACACCTGTAGAAGGCAAAGTCATCGCTTGGAGGGACTTCGAGAATACTTTTCCTGCCTTTCAACAACTTAATTTTGCCAGTTCGTGAATCGAATTGGCTCCCAGGTGTCTTTGCGAGGATCGCAATTGGTGTATTTGGTGCTGCCACAGGGCCATGGTTGATATTCCCATTCAAATACTGCATTGGGTCTCGACGCCTTAACTGTACATGTTATGTTGTGCTTGGATTTGCTATGAGCGAATTGAAGTTGTTTTTTCTTGAAAATAACTGGTGGAACTAAATGGAAAGTGAAAGAGAATGTAGTTATTTCTGGTGTTATTAGTTTAAGATTAAACTGAAGAAAATATTTTTGGGGGTTTACAGCTTGATGTCCTTTATAACTACTAATCATTGCCAGAATTGTTGGCACGATAAGAGCTTTGGCACGGGTGCTGTCGATGTTACCGAAGAAACGTGTCCCGACCATATCCCCCAGATATCTTGGACCTACTACCCTGAAATCATCGGACAGACATTACCATTACCTTTAAAAACCATAATATATAAGTACGGCTAGTCGGGAGTAAGGGGTCGGGAAATATGATACCCAAACCCCGATTTACACGACAATCTTTTTATGGCACGACACCCCTAAATTCTGGGCACGGGGGGTCCATCATTTTTGGCACAGCACCTACCATTATCATCGTGTGAACAGAACATTTTGTTGGCCTGATAGGAGTGCCGTACCCAAAATATTCGGTTCGCGTGCCAGGATATCGGGCTTTAGACATAGCTGAATTAATGTACAAAAACAACCCGAATTCATGTCTTGCAAATGGCGACCATTGCAGTCATTTTCCCAACTCACCATTGACAATTACTTTTACTTTCACTTCTTTTTTGCCAGCGATGTTGCGTGCTGTGAGTACGAACTCCCCATCATCAGCTAGATATGATGCCCCAGAAATTGTCATCTTAAAAGACTTTTTGTCATTTGTCCATCTGCCACTAACTCTTCCTTTCTTTTTATTTAGGCAGTGTGGTGCCTGACCACCAATACATGTGACTAGTGTGACTCCACCCTTAGAAAGCATGACGTTAGGAGGGGGAGAACCTGTGATCTTTCCAGTGAAGGTTAGTAACTGGTGTTGGGTGACTTCTTTTGTTGAGTCCGTGACGATGGTCAGGCTCTATAGGAGCTGTATAAAAAGTACAATAACTAGCTTTAGAAAATGACTATTCCACTGTGACCTAATCAGGAGGAGGGACGGGTTTGGCATTTTGAATAAGTAAATATAGTTTTTACTGGAAGTGACAATCTAGCCGAGCCGAGCCGAGCCGAGCTCTTGATAAAAGGGGATCTGAAGGTCCTGTAAAGCCAGTGTAAACTAAAGGTTGCCCTGAAGTGACGTTAATCTTTGATATAAGAGAGAGTTTATTTCCTTTCCTACTTTTATGGGAAAAATTATCTTAAAACTGCGGAGGTTAACACCAATCATACTAGCACTAGGAATCTGTCATCACCATCACACATAGTTGTATAATGTTTGCAATACTTGTACTGGTTCCTATCATAAGAACGCTGACACCGCGGTAAAAAGGCACTACGCATGCAGTGCCTCCCCAGTCCTCCTCAATGTTGACCTCAAAAATAAAAACATTGGACTATCGAACGAATAAAACTTTGCTGGCGAAACTCAAGTCACAGAAGCATAACTTAGTCCAAAACAATGAGGCTTAATAACTTTGTAGCATATTTTATTTCCTGTCTTTTTTTCCTTCCAGTTCTTTTCTGTTTCTCCCGTCTCAAAACTAAACTCAAAGATATGGGAAAATCAAAAGAGAACACTTCCAAAAATATTGCTTGGAATTCCTGCTATCATGACGCGGCCGCTCGAAAGCCCGCGAAAAATCGCGCATGCGCAGTCGTTTTAACGCGTTTCCAAGAACGCCTTGAGAAACAACCCACGCATTCAATGCATTATCAACTTATAATGCATACCTTTGACTATCACCTCAATAGTTTCATTAGCAACAACTCCAATGGAATTCTTCTTAAGACACATATATATCCCAGCATCCTTTCGAGTGACATTGGATAACGTCAATTCCCATTCAGTGATTTTGTGACCCTTTGTCCTTGCTGAATTATGAACTGTTCCGTTGGTAATCGGCGTCAATGCATTAGTAGCCTTGTCTACCTTGTACCAGTATGTTTTGCCTCGATTAGGCGATCTACAGCGTATTGCAGTAAGTATAAGTGGTTTCCAATTCCAAGCACTCCAAAAGATGGAAACATGATTATCCTCAGCGTTCGTGACAGATCTAAAGCAGTAATAGAAGCTTGTTATTAGATTATATTTCAATTGGTAATTTACGGTACGGTCATTTATACCCATACTCTATTGATTTTCAATTGATTCTGGAACTCATTGAACGTAGCCCCAACCGCACCATACCTGTCCGTATCCTACTCGTAACTCGTCGATCCGTATTCCATCCTCGTGGCCAATTAGAACTGCACTCTGCCGTGCAGTAACGGACGTCCAATTCTGATATAATTTCAAGTTCCCGACTGGATGTAGTTTCAGTACGGTAGCAATGACCGTACCGTAATCGTCCGTATCCCATGAGATCCACACACGGTGGGCAAGCTAACGTGCTTAACGGTTGTATTTTCGGTACTGGGGCATGGCCGTTACTGTATCACAACCGTCCGTATCCATCCACGAGATCTACGCAAAATAGGTGGCCCAACGTGTGCTGAATGGCTGTACCTTGCCGTTGCCGTACCGTAATCGTCCGTATCCATGATGATCCAAGCGAATTTCATAAGCCAACGCATGCATGGGGAAAATCGACCGTTACAAAAGAGATAGAGACAGAGCAGATAGGAAGAACGCAAGCAGCTTGAATCAAGTTAAAAATACGTAACGGGTACATTACCTGCATCAACGTAAAGTCTTACACGCGGTTGATCAGCAATTCCATCTGCCTGGCAAACGTAAGTGGCAGAGTCTTTAGATTCTAGATTTGTGATCTTGAACATTTGGCCCGTTTGTATTACTTTCACACCATCGACTTTGACTTGCTTTTTATCTTTGCGGCTCAGCCTAGTTTTGACTGAAGGATCGGTTAAGCTGCAATCAATAAGTAAGTTCATGCCAATAGCAGCTGATTGGTACTTATCTTCGGTGCTGAGCCACCTTAAAAACGGTGTAGTTGGATTAGATACTGTGGAGATAAAATTGAGATATACAAAGTTATGCAACCATACACAGTTAATCCCCCGGGGGAGGGAGACTAGTGCTCCAATATATTTTGGTGGCGACGCGCGTCGTGGGATCAGTTTCAAATGTTATTGGGCTACAGGAGACTAAGCTTTTAGAGTATTTTTCAAAAACCCTCGATTCGCGCCGAATGCATGTTTAATTTTCAAAACTTATCGATTCACGCTTAATGCATGTTAAATATTAAAAAATCTTCAGCACGCAAGTGGCTTGCTATGGCAAAGCAATTCTAAAATTAGCCTAAAAGTGAAATAACTCGTCACATGATGCGCATGCTCAGTCTTCTGGTTATTCTCTCCAGTTTGGTGTAGTCATCATCTTGATCATTGATACGACAGGCCTTCAGTTTTTTACGTACCACATTTCTTGACCCTGTCCTCCCAGTACTGCGTAGAAGGACAGCGATGTCTTGTAGCCACACCATTCTTACAGTGTACATAACCACCATGGTCAAATGGGTCAGCAAACTTTCCATTTGGTTTAGGACATTCTAGAATAATACGGAAAACCTTAAAATCACTCATGTGGTCACGTATGTAAGCGATGGGTTCAAAACAGCATTGTTCAATTTCCGGTTCAGTAGCTATTGTCAAAAAACACAATGAAAACCTTTTGTTTTGTATTGTGGTTTAAGTTGATCCCTCCGGTTCTTGTGAGGTATTACAAAGCTGTTCGTTTAGCTTCCGGTTCAGAACCATCATTAAATCATTGAAGGCTTTGTTTGGTTATTTACAGTTTTGTTCCGGTTCTTCTGAGAAAGTCAACTGCGCTTGACTTGTTTTACACGCAAGTTATTATTTAATATCACAATATTCAAAAAGTGAAATTAATCATTTCATGATTAATTAATCTAATAACTAATTAATCATTTCATGATAGCTGCATTTATAATCCATTCAATGTACCCCTGATTCTCGGATCAATCAATTCTGTATTCAGAAGGAAGTTCAACGCTTGCGGTTTTCAACTGGCCATGTGGTCATGAAGGAACTGTTTTCAAACTGTTTCACTTTGAAAAGCGTTCCAACTATTTGCGTTTTCGTCGATATATATATTTTCCTCAACATCTATTTTTAAATCTCAATTTGGCTGCATACTTTTAACTCAATAAAATAACTTGCTCTATCGTGACTTTTGTTCAGGGCACAGAAACGCAATAAAATATTACGTTTTTGAACGTATACGTTTACCCTTATTTATACACGTCCGCTTAGCTATAACCAGGTTGTCCGTACTTATCATAAATGAAAACGCAAATAATATATTACGTTTTTTAGCGTATACGATTACTATTACGTACACACGTACGCTGAGAGGCATCTCTACTTACCATATATGAAAATGCAAATAATATATTACATTTTCTAATGTATGCGTTGACCATTACGTAAACTACACACTTACCAAGTATGGTGAGGTTAGCTGTCACATTGTAAATATAGCCAGGTTGTCGACCACTAGTAATCTGGCACTTATAGACACCTTCTGTTGACGTCTGTGCCTTTTTGATCACCAACAAAGACTCAAATCGTGAGTAACCTTTATAGGAGCGTGGCGGCACAGCTACAACCATACTGGAAGGAACAGGGCTGCCATTTTTGAACCAAGTGAAGGCAATGGCGTCACCAAACGCATGGCACGTGAAATTGAAAGATTCTCCAAGTACGAGGGTTTTGGAAGTTGGCGTTATGTAAGCTTTGGGGTCCTTGTGTCCTCCTTAGATATGAATAAAAGTCAACAGAATATAAACATCAAATATGACTTAGTTCATGCAACTTGAGACAGGGATATTTGTTGTTTTCGAGTTTTTGAGTTTTTTTCCCATGGGTCTATTAGTCTTTCCCTCCTTTGAGAACTGAAGCCGTTTAAAATGTGGGAATTATCGTGCAACAGGAAGGCTTTTTCTGGTAATCCTTGGCTTAACATTGGAAAAGATTGACAAAACGAAATGTCAATCAGTAAACTGACAATTTTACCTTGTAATACAACCAGTATTCCCATATCCAGTGAAATAGTTTGACCATAAATAGACGTGGCTTGACACACGTACTTTCTTCCATCTTGAAGGTTGATATTCTTAATATCATAGCGACTTCCCTTCTTAGTGATCTTCGTTCCATCGGGCACAACATTTACACGACTTCCGTCGATTTCTTCTTTCCAAAGGGAAACGGTTGCATTGGGGTCGTTAGTTTCACAGTTTATGTCAACAGATGATCCCACATCACCAACAAAAAATGGCGAGGAGTTTTTGGCGAGGAATTTGAACTCTGGAAGAAAACGCGGAAGTTGAAGTAATGAGAAGTGGTTAGAAAGAAAGGAAACAATAGATGCATATTTGAGGGGAAACATAGCGGAACTTTGTGAAATATCGCTACAGATCAATTATGCGAGGGTTTAGAATAACTGATAGATAGTGATCGGGAAAACGACCAAAGGGAAAACGGCTTTACGTCCGGCGAGATACGATAGTAGGGATCTCAAGAAGAACGAGCTCACAATGGCGAAATTCTACAGTGATGAGTAAACTTAAAGGGCATAGAACAGCCAGTATTGTTCAGCTGTAACGCAGAATAAAAGGGCAGGGCAACACGTGTTCGACAAACTATTAAACTCGTGAACAACTGCAAAAAATCGAGATACTTTTTAGCCACAATTCTACGGGACTAATTTCTTTTCGAAACCTCCTTTTTGAAAAGTTCCTATTACGCAAATTTTAATTTTTTTAAATTAATCAATTCTTATTAGATAACCCAGTTAAAATAATTTCCTATTTTCTAACTTTACGAATCCATATTTTTCAAGATATTAAAGTTTCAAATCTCAAAATGCAAATAAATGACCTCAAATAAGACATTTGCACTCAGTAACTTTATGTAGTATTTGCAACAAGTGCTCTTCGATTCGACCGGATAACCCAAATTTTCGCTAAACTGCAGATCTTATCTCCGTACAGGGACAGATCCACGGGGCTTCCTTGGGTGCTCGGGGACCCCCCCCCCCCCCCCCCCCCCTCCTTTCTCATCCTAAAAATAAAACATTTTTACGTCGAGAAAGAAAAATATCAAGAACAAGATACTGTGAAGTGAACCCCCTCAGTCCGCCGCTGCAGTATGGAAATGATCGAAAAATGGAAAAACTCCAGTATTTTGGATTGAGTCGTTTTTGTATAATAAATGTTGCCTACTTTGACGTCATCAAATTAGCATTAGAACATTTTAAACATTTATAACTCAGAAATACAAAGTCCGCAGGCTGTAAAATAAAACTGTGTTAGTTATCACTTAAAGAATAAGTGATTGGTAACAAAATTATGTTCATAAGAGCTTTAAGCGCTTGAAATGTTTGGGTCGATAGATATTTATCCAATAACGAAATGCAAGAGTTTCCCGGAAAGCACTTGTTTGAAAAACTAGCAAACTTTATGATGATCCATAAATAATTTGAAAACGCATTTTTGCTATACGATAAGACCTATCCTTTTCTTTTGTCTAAAGTGCAAAACCCAAGCAAAAAAGATCATTTTCACTTTCATGCGGATGAGCGTAGACGTGACTTGGTACAAACCTTGAACGACTAATTTAGCATCTTCAGGCCAGAATCCGATGAAACTGGGATTATTGCCTTGAAACCGAAACGATACTTCAGTTCTGCACTCGTACGTTCCACTCTCTTTTACGTCTAAGTTAGCAATCGTCAACGTGTTTGTGTTTGTACTGCCATTTCTTGAAGTGCTTTGCCATTGGGCTGGCAGTGGCTTCATGTCTTTAAACCACATAACTGTCCTGACGAACGGTGAAATGACCTGGCAATGAAATGTAGCTGAGCCTTTCTCCGGTGCACTGACAGCTTTAGAAGAGACGTTAATTGTTGGGACACCTGTTGAGACATAGTTAGTATGGTCTGTTAGCATGGTGTATATATTACCTTTTAATAATTGTCTAAGTTCTTTGGGTTTTGCCACTAGAGAGTATGACAACATGGCAGAGTCAGCAGTGCCTTGCTTCTCTGCGCAACTTGTCGTTTGTGATGAGATTTATAAAATGTATACGCATTTGCTGAATGGATGCTGTATATCAGAGGACAAAGAAAGAAAGAGAAAGAGAAAGAAAGAAAGAGAAGGAAAAGAAAAGAAAACGCGCATGCGCTTTAGATTGCGTCTACATATGATAATCTCTCCGAAGCTTCAGGGTACTTGCAAGGTTCCGAGTTCTTGCACTTCCTCACTTTTACTTACAATTTCATAAACTTCTACTTACCTTTTGTATATGTATAGACGGTCAAGGATTGCCCTAACCTCAAGAATTTTTTATGTCCATTCTTTTTCCAAGACTGACACTGATATTGCCCTTTTTCGTTCTTCTTTATTTTATATAAAGTAAACTTTTGTCCAACTTGAGTTAGTTTAACTCCATCAACTGTTAAACGCTTGGAACCTCGATAGAGGTTGACCAATGCAGATGAATTGGAGAGTCGACAGTCGAAGTCAACTGCACTGCCTTGTTGAATATAAAAGCTCCTGAGGCTTCCTTTTCCTAGCCAATTCGATGAGGCTGAGAAAAAAGGGAGAGATGATAAATTATTTTTGCTAAGATAAGCCACTTTTGGCTGCTGCTGTAACGACGCGACGACGATGATGATGACGATGATGATGACGATGATGATGATGATGATGATGACGCGGGGAATCTTTTCTGAGGCAACTTTTTTGATGATATTCCCCGGCATGAGCCTCTATTGCAAACTACCGTCCAGTATGAATATGGACTATTTGTAAAACTTCTTGATTTTTGCTAGATTGTTTGTATTTTATGTTTGATAGTTCTCTTTCCACTTGTCTAGATCTGCATATCGCATCTAGGCTATAGCACGCTCTCTGTAAGTGTTAAGATCATATTGATGCCACTGATGGCGACAGTGACAATACTTCCGTGTGGGTATCTCTTGGTGGAAAATGAATCTTAAAATTCAAATCGTTAGTGGATACTGCTGCTTAAATGACCAATGTGACACTGCTAGAGTGTGGGAGTGAGAAGATGAAATCATACGAAAAACTGAATACGAAAATGAAAAATTTGATGTCAACGATCGCCGTGATTTCGAGGTAATGATGTTGATGATCATGACGATGATGATGTATGAGACGATAATGTAAATAAAAAATGACATACAATTAAGAAAGAATAAGTGAGAATAATCAAGTTTACTGATGCCTTTTAGTTGACTTTTTCACGGTAATATCAGTAATAAAAGCGTCGATAACTTTAAACAACAAATATAAATTCTTAATAACTAGTAACACAAAGGGGACGATCAGAAGAAAAGCGAAATTTAATAAAACTCCAATATTAGCATTGGCGCCGAAAAGAATAACAAGCAATATAATCTTCAACCCTCCGCACCTGCATTGTAGTGTCGCAACCTCATTTTTGTCGATCTTTTTCAATTACTTAGCAAACATTCCAAATAATCAATTATGAGTTCAAATTCTTATCAAACATTCTATCTCGAGCCTAGAATAAGTGTTCTTAATCCCCATGAAATGGAAAAGGAACTGAACCACCTAAGCTTCTATCTCGAAATCTTATCATGTCATTAGCTTCAAGACAAAATGCGTGTGAAACTATAAGCTGCTGTGACTGGGCTTACAGCACGTAATTTTTGATCTCGGAGATTACCCTGGTTTGTTTGTATGTCAAGTTACCACGCTTTTACTGCGTTTGTAAAGAAATAGTTTAAAATTAATTATTGCTAATGGAGTGTTTTCAATTAAATACATTAATCATTACGTCGGTAGCTTTGTTCCACCAAACGAGATAGAGGAGCTATGAAATTAAAACTATGTTATCAGGTGGTCTATTTGCTTAAATGTGAAAAATGTCAAAGCGAACGGGAACACACATGTCGGGAGTAAGAAGTAGATTTTTAGAAACCGGAAATCGAATCAGTCTTACGTGGAAACGCTGAAACCCAACTCGCTAAAAATGAAAATGTGTGGTTCAAACCGTCCTGTCTGGAGAGGAAATCGGTTCTCGCGATGAATTTAAGACAGCATACATGTTGACCTTTTCTTGGCAACGAGGTATGCGACTAAATCGGTCTCAATTACTTATCGCACTCCTCCCCCGGTCCGTCCGGTCGTGAATGGACACAAACAATCGGAAAAGGTCATCTACACAACACAAGAACAGACTCAATATCCATCTACATCACAGCTATTTCAGTCTTGATACTAAAGAATTGAAAAGTTCAAGGTTATTGTGATTCTACCCGTAGAGTTGAGTGTTGTTATTGGCCGTGAGTGGCCATCAAGTTTGTAGAACTTGAAATTCAATTGAATCTTGCTTCTATTAAACTGCCGATTTTTTACACCATGGCTGCTGCACGTCTTGACATTTTCTACATGTCTTGGCAATTACGTCCTTCTTAGGCAACACGTTTTTCCTTCTTAATATATTCACAGAGAAAGATTCACTACATTTATCGCGTGCAATATAATTTATGATACAATTATACTGACAGAAACTGAACGCATTTTCGTCCTGTGATTGATTGCAAGAATAAGTACAAGAATAAGTAGAAGTAGAATAGCGATCTAACTAGTCTAGCAACGAAGTCATTACATTCACAGGACAATACAAAGATATCATTTACAGGGATCTTTCAATTTAAACTAAGAGATGTATAATTATTGATAAATTTTCTAACACTAAACATCCGAAATTGACCCTTATACCAGTAAAAAAAACCACTAAAAACAGCAAAGAATCATCAACAATTCTGATACTTAATTGAATACAACAAAGCATCAGTTTCGATACCTGCAAAGCGAAGGTAGACCACTATATCGAAAGTTACCAGAAGTACAGAAACCCTGACAAGATGCATGGCCATCAACCAAACAAGTTCGTTCCGCAAGGCCGAAGCTGTTCAACAACACGATAAATACTTCTTTCTCTCTCAAATCAATCAAGCTATTTATCCCCCAATTTTTGTCATCTAAGGTATCTTTAGCGTTACTCAGTTGGAGGAAATGAATGAGCGTCGTTAGTTCGCCTGTGTTTGGACATTTGATAGAACACGATACTTATTTATGCTGAAGGTCATGAGGTCTGAGGTGGGGACGGAAGTGACGTAATTGAGCGGAGAGACAAATATGGATAAGAGGCTACGACAGTGCGAGCGTAATCTTCAGAGAAACCTTGAATTTTGTTACCATTAAACTCCCTCATGACGAACGCACAAGTTTTCAATAATACGAGATAACGCTAATGAGTATTCTTTAACTGTCACATTTGATGCGAAGCTTTCATTTCAAGTAAATAAATTTAGTTGAAAGTTGTCATAAGGGGGTGTCAAGAGAGCTGCTGGGAGCACATTGTGCAAGACTAGTGAGCTTTTGCCTTTGATTCGTTCATGAAAAGACTCTTTTCTCATTTAATAATATACAAGTTAAAATTGCATACATTCATAATACGATTTCTCCAAGGTCACTAACGATAGCCAAAACGTGGCTCTTATCTCTCTCTGGATTTTCTTCCTTTTGTTTTTGGTTTTTTTAAAGGGTTTTTTGAACGATAGCAAGTTGACTATCTAACATCGTGAACAAGATTAAGCTGTGTCATTTATCGCGTTGCAGGAACTTAAATTGTTCTGACTTTTGCTCGAAGCAGCTTAAGGCTTTCTCTTCCTTTATTATACTTTAGTTTCCGTCATTTCGATTCTCCCTCTCCCTCATTCTCTATTGCTGGAAAGCTTACTACAAAAGGTGGATTTCCTAATAAGAAAACAGTGATGAAGCCGCACATGACACGGAACAAATAAAGTTTAATGACATCCCTTCAGTTTATTGACAATCTCCTTCCCTATTTAATAACAGTGATGTGCTTCAGCAGGAACATTGCCCAAACTTGTTCATCAACTTCACACTCCCAACCGTTCGACAAGTTTAGATCTTTCTTCTTTTATTTGATTCACTGTTTGACGTAAAAGTGGCGAGGTTTACTAGTAAACATTTTCTCCACCTCTCAATCAACTTGCGTAGAGCAGATGCAAGTTGGCGGCGAGATAGAAACTGCATTTTCGTGCGCACGAATCCTAACTGCCTATCTTCATCAATAACTCGGCTATTGTGTTTAATCCCAAGCACCAGTGGCTAACGCGCTAAACAATATGAGCACCAGTGGACAACAAAAGTATAAATAAATAAATAATGAATTATTGAAATCATGAAAAACTGCATGCAGTGGCGGAAACATCTGCCAACTTTCTCTGAGAATCAACTAGACATTTTGAGCACTGAAAACGCGAGAAAAAAATGACGATTAAACTGAATGAAGAGATTATGAGTATCAAACATTTAATGACGATGTATATGAATGTGGTTCTAAATGTAGCTCGAGGAAAACAGTATATCCGCTTCGCTATTCGGAACTATTCCGCTTTGTGAACTGATCCTGAGCAGGGAAAAATTGCGCCGCGGGGCTTAACCGGCAAAGAAATGGAAATCAACCGCTATGAAACCGTTATCGTCCTCGTCATCATAATTATCTTGCATCAAACATGGCAATATCACCTTCCATCACGACCGAATTCACGCATATTGCAGGCTTTGCTCTTATCATATGGCATCGTAAACGGCTTTAAAGACGGCGATATATTTACTGGTAATCCTCGTGCCACCTTCACCACTTATCAGAATTATCACCATCCGATAGCAATTGTTATTATTTTTCAAACATTTTCTACATTTATGGTTATCTGTTCAGTTCGGCGATAAGTCCTTGGGGTGATTGAGCGTTCTACTCTAATTAAAAGGACTGAGTGGAAAAATAATAACTGAGATGAAATTAAATTAATGAACTCATGCTGTGAATGACGTAAAGTTTATATGGATTTTTAAAAAAGGACCGAATTATTTTGCAACGACTTGCTAAAAGCTATCAATCAAACATAGGCTAAAGTGTTTTTTATGAACCTATTGGGGAACATTACTGTAGTAATTAAGATTGTATTTATTCATTTGGGAAAGCAGAGGAAAAGGAAAGAAAAAGAGCATAATTTGTTGCTATGTGAACAATTACAGCAGGTTTAAGCAGGATTATGACGCAGTAAGTCATACTGGTTGCGTAATGAATTAATTCCACGCTCGCTGTGTACAAAATAGATCATGCAGTAATGTAAGGGCAGAAAAGAGCCAAGCGAAACAGCAGAGCTGTCTAGAAGATTCTACAAAAGATATAAAACAAAGCAGAACAGAGCAGAAAGTTGTCAAAAGTGTAGTGATATGATTGACGTGTTTAGAGCTGTCGTGCTAATAATAATAATAATAATAATAATAATAATAATAATAATAATAATAATAATAATAATAATAATAATATCAAAATATCTATTATTTATAAAGCGCTTTTTCCATAGATGTCCAAAAGCGCTTTAATACATGATTAAAATCCCCAAAAGAAAACCTAAAACAAATATCTTAATATCTTAATAGCTAAGTAACTAATAAGATAATTCTTTAAGTTGCATATCAATCAAAAGCAAATTAAATATACTGCAATTTTATCTATTTGATACTACAATTCGAAGGAAATTGAAGTAAAAGCTAGTCCTATATACTGTAATTCTGTGTGCTTTAAATCAGTATTTAAAAAGGGGGGAACAATCAGAATTGTGCGTTCTGCCTACGTCACTGATGGAGATTTAGTAATGTTGATTTTTGCGATTTGATGACATTGTCGAGGTCCAGGTTTTCAAAATCACGCACACAGAGATTAAAACAAATGCCTGACTGATCTAAATGAAATAACGTTGGAATTACTGATGTTTCAAACGTTTCAAACGCCTATAATCAGTATTATACTTAGTATTTAACCTTATTAAATAGAGACAAAACTAGCCATTGTTCGGGTTTTGGAAAACTGTCAGCAGCTAATAGCTACAATTAGATGCAATTTAGCTTGATGCGCTCATAGTGGACAAAACTGGCTGTTCTGAAAGATTGTCCCCCCCCCCCCCCCCCCCCCTCCTCCTCCCCCAATTCAATGTTTGGAGATGTTTCAACTATCAAGACGTCCTTGTCCGAACAACCGGTTGAATGGGAGAGAGAGGGCTAAATAAGGAAGTCACAGAATTAAAGTTAATACTTCCTGTCCATCGACAAACCAAAATATAAAATAAACACGGTCTTAGTTTCCTAACTCACTGGAGAAGAGCAGAACCAGGAGAATCCATGCGCACCTTTATGAAAACATTCCGCGGCAGTCAAATGAAATGTTACCCGCTTTTAGGCAATTTTTAGATCTCTTTCCGTTCTCCCACGGTTATTTCGAACGTCGGGTCTTGCTGGTAGCCGATGCGAGCAGTTAAAAACTGCTTCCCCCAAACGGTTCAAAAGTGGATCGCGGCCAAAAATTAAAAAGTTCTAAAAATGGTCAAAAAAGCGGAGCAAGATATCAGGTGTGTCTTAGTCATCTTAGTCATCTGGTCATGCTCTCCTAGTTGTGATGTAAACAGCGGCTGCGCCCTTTATTCCTAGTTCCTCATACCATTCACTTTTATTTTTAAAATTGATTTGCATTCTGACAGCTTTCTGAAACCACACTCTATTTCTAGTTCCTCATAGAATTCACTGTATTTCAAATTCCTCATTTCATGAACTTTTATCGTGTAATTCCCAGAGTTCATAGGACAGAAGAATAATTAAAATAGCAGGAAAGAAAAGCACGTCACAAAATTAGTAAAACTGGGAAGTATGAATGAAGTAAGTTTTAAGAATTTTTAAAAATCCAAATTTTGTATGAAAACATTCGTTCGTTGGCAACAAACTTTAAGGTTTTCTTCCCGAAAATAATTCATATTCTCCCGAACCTTTGAATTTGTTTTCGTCAAACTCAAGTGTTTTGGTAATTTAACATACTCTTTCCAGCTATGGTAATTATGGTAATGATGAAGGCCGTTGGTTTCGTCGAAACGTCGTTCCAAAGTTTCATTAATTCCAGTAAGTGACTTCATGATTTATCTGAATACTTCTCGACTGGATGACTAATTTACATGACAATTATTTTTATGTTTTACTAATTTAAAAATACCTGATTAAAGCTCATTCAATATAATCCTATAGTTCCTCATATTTATAATTCACTAAATAATAATAGTCATTATCTTCTTAAGACTTTATTCCTTATTCTTCACTAACTATATACTAACTCCCTGAATATTTTCCTAGTTCCTCATCTATATACTAATTCACGATAAAAATAACTTATATTATACCTGCGAGCAGAATCTTCTTTAACCTCCTCTTTCGCCCGGGAAGGAGGTTAAAGAAGATTCTGCTCGCAGGGTACTTATATTGCTACTAGTATCGTTCACTAACAGGTTATTTTCTTAAAACTTTTTGGTTTACATTACAGCTCTCTGAAAAGGCGTTGTCGATTAAAACAAACAATGGTGCTGCTTATCACTGAGAGACTTGAGATTGTATCGAATTATTAGTACAAACAACGCAAAACTGTGATTACTTCTTATGATCACAACAGTAAGTGCGATTTGATTAAGAGGGCCGAAGGAGTTAGTTCCTGCTAACGCCAACGCAGTCAGCCAATAGTTTGGTAAGTTGAGGAGTTATGCTCTGTTTGCCAGGCAATCACTTCCTGAGCTGTCCTAGTAGAATGAATCAAAATAGTTTTAGTCTGTTGTTTTAAGCTCTGGGAGCAGAGACTAGCCAGTTTTTTAACTCTTCAGCGGAGGAAGTAACCTTTGCAGCCCTAGCGCTTTCTCCACGTCTACAATTCTTGATGTCTATTCAACAAAAACCTACCATGCGGGCGAGGAAAAGCTTCCTTTAACCTTTCCTCAGAAGGAAGGAAAGGCTTCCTTCCTTTTGTCTCTCTAGGAGAAAGGCTTAAAGAACTCTCTGCTCGAAGAGTAACACGAACCTGATATTTGAGAATCGGTTTTAGTAACACAATCAATAGAATTATCTCAATGGCGCGACGGAGTCGTCAAGAATTTGGCGCCAAAATGATGTTCTGATACATCAATGCGCATGCTCAACCTAATAGAGTAATTTAGCAAACGCGACGCAACGCGAGAACAGGACGTGAAATGACGAATATATAACATTGGCGTGACTGCTGTGACGACGTCTCGACGACGTCTCGACGTCGCATTTAGAACGCCATTTCAATTGTTTGCGCGTCTTCCTCTTGTCGGCGAGCGACGTCAACAGTTATTTCCAACAAAATTCGTAAGTCCTCGCGGCGTCCCCTTTGACGTTGCGTCTTGTTTGTTAGGGATTAGAAAAATATTCTCTGCTCTCAAGGTAGTTGTTTTCCCTCAGAACTTACAGATAACAGTGTTTCACTGCATAGTTTAGATATGTTATTTAAATGTTTATCCACTCCCAATAGGGCGCGTCCACTCGGAAAATGTCTCATAAAAATAGCTGGTAAGCAGATCGTAGTAAAGAATCCTAGACCTCCAAATTATATTACAACAAAGAAACATAAGTTCAGAAGTTAAAGGTGTGCACGTGATGTTGATTACCAAGAAACAGCTTCCCAGTAAAGACTTTATTTTTAAAGCGGAGGGAAAGGGAACATAGATTGTTGGGTAATATAGAAACTAGTTAGTAGTAAGTGTAGTTCACGTGGAATTGCTGGAATTCAAGTATACTATTGAGAATCGCAAGATAATGAAGCGGTACCCATGTTCATGCCTTGTTGGATGACCGACCTTCAGAAACTGATGAAAAATCTTTTGTTGAATTTCATCCAAGATGACTGACGTCAATGTTATTTGGCTTTCGTCAGGAGCCTTGTTTTCGTCAGAGGGAAGTGTCTTAAGTACAGCCAGTGCAGTTTTTACCAGTCATTGTTAAGTCCTAACTATATATAGTTCGAAATTCTCTTTCATTTGTGCTAAAATTCAGTTAAAATTTCTTTAGACTTAATTTTTGTACGTTTTTATTCTTATTTTTCAATTTTTATATATTTATATATTATATACGGTGAAATGTTCTGCCATATGTGATTAGTTTTCATCAAGTTCTTCAAGTTCCAAGATCTCTACAAGATTACCCATGAATAATGGGCATAAGGAAGTGTGTTGGCTGACCTTATGTCTGAGAGACTCAAATAAGAACAGTTTAAAAGAAGAAGCAAAACAGGACGTCTTATTGATATCCTAAAATGAACTAGCTGGAAAAGAAGACTTGCCCCGGCTTGCTAATATTTGAGAGGCAGGGAATAACCGGGGGGTGATCCCCGATGGTAAATGTCTGTCTAACTCTCACAGGGGCTCGAATAATGCACCAGTATTTTTTCACAGAAAATCATTGTCTTGGAATACTGTTCACTGCGAAAATTCCAACTCTCCTTCCGTCGCGCGATTTCAAATTCGTACTAAAAACAACCGCTATACGGATAGAAATCCAAGGCTATTTGCACTAAAAGGTTAAGAGTTCTAGCGTTCAGAGACATTTGTTTTAGCGTCGGTATAAAAAGAGATGATTGACTGGTACCAAATTAAGAACAAATTCCACAGCTGGCTTGTTATCGGATCTCCGATCGAAAAACAAGTATTTAACCCACGTCAACGCCCTTTTGATGGTATATGATATACCTCAGATCTACCATTCCACTATGGGATGGGTGTACGTTGCCCCGAGTCTAATCCTCGTAGACCCAGAAGTCCCAATATTGAAATACGATGAGCACTGTCTTTACCTAACTATATATAATGTCAAGCGTTGTCTTTTGTCCGTCGTTTAGAAAGATGAAACCAGCGCATAAAGCGATTCTATGACTTTTCTACTGATTGTGGTATTTGACGCGAAGAAGAGCACGATTTTCAGATAAATCTGTCTATAATGTCGGGTATTTTAGTCTAGTGACCACGTTCTTGAAGCAAAAATTCAGTTCAAGTTTTTCTATTATCGCAGCCTTCGAAAGAAACGTGTGTGAAAACATGTCAAAACGATATGCGTCGCATTCTACCAACTCCCACACGAATTATCGAGTTGTGAGTGTACCCACAAATCGTAAGTTGACCCTGTCGGGTCGCCGGTCCCGTCGTCCATGTCGGATGAGGTTTTCTTGATTCTTCTGTGGTTTCACGTTATTTGCGGCTAATCGTCTTCTGTCTAGAGTCTTTGAACCACGTCTGCGATGCTGAATAGAATGGTTTTACTTTTACTGATATGTAACAAGAACGACGTCATTGTGAAACTAATTAAAATGGAACACATTGTGAAAACAATACAAATAGATTGTATTGCTCTTAGTTGGGCTTCCTGTGGTCCGCCATAGCTGCCGCCGTCTGCTTCTATCACATTATTATAAACTTTTTTGATACAGAAAACCTAATAAAAAGACACCTTCACAGTCGATAGAAAATACAATAATCTTTAACGATATGGTTTTTAATGCTTGGCTTTTCAGTAACTTTTTTGACTTTTGTTTTTTGTTTTTTGTTGTTTTTTTTTGTTGTTGTTTTTTTCTTCTTCTTCAAGGCCGATGCGAAGAGATTGTCGGTACACCTCTTTGATGCAAATACGCATGCGCAGATGTTTGACCGCAAAATGCGCTACTGCCAATCTTTTTATACGCTTTTCGTATAAAAATGTCGTAACTCCCCCGAACTTCGAATGCAATATAAGACTTAGTCAGTAACAAAATTTATGGAAACGAAAGAATGATAGTGAACAGCAGGATAGCGGAAAAACAGCTGAGCGGCTGTTTTCATAATTTTTTCATAAACTGATAATGAAGCACGAAAAACAGTAACTGGTACGCTTCTACTACTGGCTTAGGTAAAAACTTTTTACAAAACCTTGTGACGTTACAGTAAAGCTCCGTGGGGATATTTATCAAAACAATGATTTTTCTGCTGATCAAAATGTCACCTCTCCCAAAGTACAGGGGATTTTTACCTCGGAGACGCATGTACCAAATTTTGATATCATTTGATATTTTGTTCTTTGTGTCTAAAACGGCTTGTATGCAAAATATTGAGCTTTAAAACCGTATGGTGTCCTTATAAATGGATCAGGCTGTTAAACGTTTTTCCGCCCTGCCGGACAGCAGTTAATTCCCATTGATCTGGCCGCCACTGGTCTGACCACAGATCACCCAGCTGCAAACCACAGTCAATCTGGGAATCCTGTGGTAATATAAAAAGTGGCTTGGTGTCAGAGGAGACAATGCAAGTACACCTTTGCAGAACGTTAACAATTTGAATGAACAGGATGAGTGAATGAAAGAATGAATAGATGAATGAATGAAAGAAAGAAATAAAGGAAAGAAAGAAAGATCAATAAGTGGAAAATATATAAATAGTAGATGATTTGGTCCAATTTGGCACTTGTTTGGAAACCATCTGCTGGACCAGGCATGCAAACGCACAATGTTGGTCCAAAAGTGTGCTCACCTGGACAGCTGTTGGACCAACATGACTGGTCCAGTAGCTGTGTTCATTTGAGCTGTTTTATCATCATCTACCATCAATTGATGATTCGCATGATAATTTTAGATGGACAAGAAAATATCAGGGAAATTAAAGATAAATAAACTTAAATAAAAATTCAGCAAACGCTTTTCCTCGCAGTTGAATTTTATAGTTTGCTGTTTTATCATTTGTGATAGATTATATTAAATATAAACACTCGCTTTCTGAACTAAACAGGAAGGGTTAATGTCGTTCATCAGTTTATTTGATTTTGATAACCACAAAAGCCAGCTTGTTTGCCTCCCTCGATGTTATCGATTGAATATTGGTTTTCTGCCAAAAACAAGGCTGGAAGCTGTCTCGATACCCGATATAAGCCACGGTTGCTACTAGTACACTGGGAAAAACTGCTCTTGATTGACTTTCTCCTGAATTAAAAAGATAGAAGAAAAGATATACCAATAATCTTGTTATTTTTTCAAATCTTTATTGAATTCTACACAAGGAAATTATTTATTTTCATCAAGAATTGTACAAAGCGTGTTCCTGTGTAAGTTTCATAAGGACAACGGCAAAAGCTCGAAACATTTTGCACAATTTTGCTGTTAACGTAATCGACATCTTTTAACAGCACATCTTTCAAAACTATTTCATAAATTTTCTCGCTATTTTCATAGTTAGAAAAATATGTTAAAATCGTTTTTTTTTTTTTTTTTTTGAAAACGAAAAAGAATATTCAGTTTTTTGTTTTTGTTTTCGATATTTGCAAAAAAATTTTATGGCAATAAGAGAACTGATTTTGAGTAAAAATTCAGCTGAATTTGGCGCCAAGAGCAAAAACAAACGCGTCTGTTCTCCTGCCTTTTTTGTCAAGCCCATTTTAGTATTTTGATCAAGGAAAATTTTGCACGTGAGGAATGTCATGAGGTTTAAAATAGTCATAACACAATTGTATTATCTTCACCTGTTTTCTTTTTACTGAGGAAGCAGTCAATCCGGAAGAGTTTTGTCCAGTTTACTATGTTCTATATGAATCTGTCTAGGTAATGTCTACAGAACAGGAATATTTGAAATACTGACTAAAGGAGACAAAAGGAGATTAATTTACGATAAGAAGAAAGTTCGAATTAGAGAACAGATCAAAATCACTGATAAGCCTGACCTCTTCAAAATCAATACTAAGTCGTATCTCGAACTAGTAGACTCTTGAAACAACATCCTGTTCATTTTGCATTAATTGCCGAGTTTTGTAGAAATCGATAGACATGCAGCCTTTGACATGTCGGAGAAAGTAAGTTAACTTCGTCTTAGCGGAGGAGTAAATCGTCTGTTTTTTATTGTTCACGCCCTTTAGCTGATGAGATATTTGCAACGACGATTTTTCGCGCAACGCCGATACAACTTGGGTTAAATCGTCGTCATTTTAGCGTCATTTTGCAACGTGTTGCCGAATCGTTCCGTATGCCTTGTTAATTACACGGCATCAACTTAGCGTTGCGCGAAAAATCGTCGTAGCAAATCGTCCCGTTGCAAATCGTCTCGTTGCAAATCGTCTCGTTTCAAATCGTCTCGTTGCAAATCGTCTCGTTGCAAATCGTCTCGTTTCAAATCGTCTCGTTGCAAATCGTCTCGTTTGGGAGTCTTAGGAACCGGGGTGATAGAAATAATATGAAACAGAGAAAAGATTTGAATGATTTGAATGTCGTGATTTCATCCTAATACCTTCAGTTTCAGTTTAATATGCCTAATAGTATAAAGCTATTCCAGGCATGGATCCAGGACCTGCAATGTAATAAGTTGGAAAGTTACCAGGGAACTGTTTTTTGTTTCATTGATTCAGTAATAATAATAACAATAATAATATAACTTTATTTAAACACGATCAGTATTTAAAGCCAGAGGCTTGTGGGGTCGTGTAACAACAATTAATAACATAAATAATATCAATGCATAATAATATGGATTGCTATAACTTAGTTTATCTAAAAATATAAAACATAAAAATTATAAAACTACTTTATATAATAAAATACTATTATATTCAGTGATTGATTGTGGGGCGAACGCTTGCGTGCTATATATAATCACCTCTAGTATATGATGATCTTCTCTACCTATCTATTCTTTTCTCATTGGTGACTTTACGTGTGCGCGTGTTAAATGAAAGTGTGTGCGCAAAGTGATATTTATAAGCTAGTGTGCACAGTGCATGTGCACTAGCGTTTTAGGGGTTTAGGGTGTAGGTCATTGTAAGGAATTTTGAAAGTAAGGCCCGGGCTAAACGCCGTACCTCAGATGATCCGTACTAAATTGGAGCAGTTATAGGACAGATTTGACAAGACAGGAAAAATTTAATTAAAACGAAATGATTACAAGATATTATCGTAAGCTGAAAATGTTTGGTGCATGGACATTTTGTCAACCCAGTTTTTAACTATCAAATAGACCATACGATCCGCCAAGATATTTACAGGGTCCCCATAACAAATTGAAGATGATTTTGAGTTGTCTGTCCCCTTATTGACACACTCTTGACGCCATAAAATGCTCAAAACTTTGTAGTGAAATCACTCGCTGCGCCCGTGATTCCACTTGAGTTTTGAACATTTTATGACGTCGAGTGTGTCAATAAGAGGACAGACAACTCAAAACCATCTTCAATTCGTTTTTTACAACAATGATTTGAGATAAAAGTTAAAAAATCCTTATCAAACGGGGCAACAGCACGAGCGCGCGCGCCGAAACACGTCAGCAGTGTATCTGTCCTCTTAGTGACACACTCTAATCAACCAATCAGATTGCGAGATTAGTATCAAGTGTTGTAAAAAAGAAAATAGAAAACTTGTATTATGTCTCTAAAACAATTGTATCATCAAAATGATTCTTCTAGTTTCTGGTGAAGATCACCAAACAAAAATCAACGGCCTGAATTTTTCAAGATTTCTTCAAACATTTTCCACTTGAATGCCTTGCGCTTCATCAAAAATTGCGGATTTTAAAACCTCTTTTAAGTGCTGGTTTTAAACTTTAGAAACAAACATTTGCACACCAGTTTAACATTCCTGTTTTATCTTGATTTTATTTC
Organism: Telmatactis stephensoni; assembly: GCA_029948255.1. NCBI lineage: Eukaryota > Metazoa > Cnidaria > Anthozoa > Actiniaria > Isophelliidae > Telmatactis > Telmatactis stephensoni. The sequence goes on from JALIZF010001843.1 coordinate 649,642, forward strand.
TACAATGTTTATTATTGTCATGAACAAAGTTTTCTTTAATAAACCTCTACAGTGAACTCCCTCTAAGGCGGACATGACACTTAGCTTAGTCCCGGCGGAATATCCCCATATTTTCTGTATCAAAACCCCCTCTAAGACGGACACTTCTCTAAAGCGGACACTAAGAGCTGGACCCGAAGGTCTCCGCTTTAGAGGGGTTCACTGTACGTTTAATAACAGTTTATAAAATATTTGAGATATAACGCGCGCGCTGATTGGCTGGCTTCGATGTTTATATCAGAGGACAGAGACATGGCTCGCTCAAAAAACGTCGAAAATATTTTATAAAAGCAATATAAAACGGTCGCTTATGTCTCTGTACTGTGATATAAACGCTCTGGAAGATGAAGAGCACTCGAAAAGCAAGAGAAACACTCGGCTACGCCTCGCGTTCCTAAGCTTGCTTTTCTCTTGCTCTACATCTTCCATCGTGTTTATAGTCTATCACAGTACAGAGACATGCACGCGCGTTTTATATTCCTTAAATAAACTACTTCCAATAGATGATAGAACACTTCTATTATACAGTAATCAGATTTGGAAACGCATCTTTTGTTCTCTCCATTTTAGAGAAACAACAAAAGAAAAACGCCGCCGTTTTATGACAAAAGGCAAACCGTAGAAAAACTTTCTCGTTTCCAAATTAATCCTGACTAGTTTGCTGTACGAAGTCTTTTTAATATAATAGACTCTGAATGGGGTAATACTTTGACGCTTCACACGAATAATTACCAATCAAACATTTTTTGTCGGTATTTCCGTTACCTCGGAGTTTTTCATTTATTTCCTGTCAGGTCAGCCGTGTTGTATTTACATTGAGTACGTTTGTATGAAAGGTTCATTATCGCCAAAAACGCTATGTTTTTATCACATCTTTTTTCTTCTTTTTTACTTGAATTTCATTCAATAATTTACTTCTATCGGATAGTATCAAACTTTTGTCACCTATTTTGCTAGCATGCTGAAGCAGATTAAAAGCTTAAGACCTAAATACATTTTATAGAATCGTTGCTCTTTTATTACATTTTAGAAGGTAGAACCAATGAGTGCTGTACTGTTAGCAAAGATACCGAAGCAGATAAAAAGTTTAGACTTCGATTACCATTGCTATTTTATGAAAGTTTAGAATGTAGAGCTACAGTGATGCTGTGCTCTCACGGTCTTGTTTTGTGCATGAGTAGCTTAGGATATGAAACTACATTGATATTGTACTGTCGGCCTATTTTGTTAGCAAAGATACCGAAGCAGATAAAAAGCTTAGACCTTGTGTACCATTGCTATTTTATGAAAGTTTAGAATGTAGGTGAGCAACACTGATGCTGTGCTCTCACAGTTTTGTTCTGTGTGTACCCTGTTTGTCGCTTCCTGTACCGTCCGGAGAGGAAAATTCTTCAACTGTACGGCAAGCCATCATGGAAACTAACCCCGATCGAAAATCCTGACTCATGCAGTAAAGAATCCACGGGTTGATGATGTGCTTGACGTAGAACAAGAGCATGGTTGCTAGCCGGATGTAAGGAAATGCGGGATGAGCCATCAAGCTCGGCCCCCAATCGTAGATCAACATAATAGCCCCTCTTGGTAGGACACACAGCTGGAAAGTGACCATGAGACAGATGAGCATCTTGACCAGTCGTCTTTTCCTTTTTACTCGCTGCCTGGTCGTCCTACGCTGGAGCTGCGTGGTTGCAACGCATGACTCTTGGTGGTCTTGTACAGCATCTTTACGGCGCAAGAACCGTATGATCACCAAGTAGCAGATGGTTTGGAGGAGTAGGGGCAAAACCATGAAAGCAGACACAAGGTATAGTACATAGATGTAAACGTGTTCCAAGGGAAAGAGGCCAGCTTTACAGGTCATTACATTACCTTGGCGCTCATACTTAATGAAAAACACCAACGGCAACGATGCACCGAGGTAGCTTCCAATCCAGACAAACACCAGTGCAATCTTGACTTTTCGCTTGTTAAGCCTGGGTTTGAAAGGCAGCAGAATGGCGCGGTATCTTTCGATGGCCATAACTGTGTGAGTAACAGCTGATACTGTAACAAGTCCATCTTGTAAAGGCGCGAGGACATAGCAAAGAACTTTCCCCAAAATCCACCCAAGTGAAAACCCATCGATGATTCTTAGAGGCGCCATAATTAATGACACGATGAGATCTACAAATGATATGTTAGGCAATGAGTAAGTTACAAGGTGTTCTCATGTCTCGCCAGCGAGCCAAAGTCAAAATCAGCCAAAAAGTTACCAATGGTTCCCACAAAACTAATCAGAGAGAAGAAGATTGTTCCGATGAACTTGAGATCATACGGTGGCAATTGCCATGTTAGTTCCATTCAGAGTGACGTTTGGTTTAGTCATCGTTGAGTCGCTGGTCTTCAACGTCTCTTAATTATCTAGCGATTCAAGTATATTTGCTTCAGAATAGATGTTCTGTCTTGCTGAGGCAATAGCTCGAGAATGCACTGTCGAAGATCGATCGAATTATATGACGTTGTTATGTTCAAATTCGAGGATGCACTTGTCTTCAAAAGTTTGTCTTTGAACAGGTCGTCTTGCAAGCCATGTTCTGGAAGATTTAAAACGATTCGGAGGATTTTCAATTCTTACAAATATTGATGTTTCATAAGTAACTTCAAAAATCACGTATGCCAATGCGGATTGTTGTTGCGCACGCTATCTCGGTGTTCTTTACTGACTTATCGCAAAGCTTTGCAACTCCATTCCATGTAGTTCTTAATTACTAATCTTCACTTCAGCCTATGAAAAACCAGTAATCATTATTAAGGTGTATCAACATATATCACTTTACGTGCACTTTTGATTTCCGCTTTCAATATTTTCATTTATTATATTCCCTCTGTCACTACAGTATAATCGTCATGCTCAAGACTTAATCTAAACGTTTGACGCCAAAAGTGTTAGAGTTTCCGTGCGAGGTAATCAGAGAATACAAATGTACTTAATTTGCACATTAATAAAACTGGCTTAATCAGTCTTGTAGTCTATGACCACAGTAATAGAATACCCTAATTTGGCTTCAAACTGTTTTTCTTTCTTTCCTTCCTTCATTCCTTTCTTTTCTTTTCAATGCAATTATGAATGGTGTGCCTGCAGATTGAAACACGGACTTTAACAGAATACCCTAATTTAGCTTCTTTCTTTCTTTCTTTGTTTCTTTCTTTCTTTCTTTCTTTCTTTCTTTCTTTCTTTCTTTGTTTCTTTCTTTGTTTCTTTGTTTCTTTCTTTCTTTCTTTCTTTCTTTCTTTCTGCTTTCTTTCCTTTTTCTTTTCTTGTTTTCTTTACTTAACTTTTTTCTTTTCTTTGCAATATTTTTTTCTCCGTTTCATTTTAATTTTGAGATGACGAAGGTTTCTAACTAAGTTTTCAAAGTTATTTCAGTTTAGTTCGAAAATTCATTAATCAGAAATAACTTGCTATTCAAACTGAAGACTACTAATATAGATTCACTAACAATAGCTTCGTCATCTAGAATTTCTAATCGAATTCTTAGTCTGTGGTTACTTCACTGTTTTTGCTAAAGGTGCAATGTTACCCAGTGCAATGTTTTCTGCACCATGTCTCACAATGGCTTTGCAAAACAAGTTGCACGAACCATTGCATGGGTGATATACGGCGCAGTGCCGAAAAACGTTGCTGCAATCGTTTTCTCGCAATGATTTTGCACAATGCAAGATATGTTACACGCTGCAGTGGTTCGTGCAACTTGTTCTGCAACTAACGCCATTGTGAGACGAGTTTCAGAAATAAAGAAAAGAAAACGCAGCGTGTAACAGCGCCTTAACACCTGCATAAAATGAATGAATATACAACTGTTTACATATAGTCTAACGTTGCAATTGTCTTGAAAAGAGTATAATAATAAAACACTATAAAATACACTAAAGAACAGAAGGTTTAGGCAATATATTAGTTCGATGTAGTAATAAAATCCTATTACCTTTATGTTATTTGAATTTCCTTTCTCACTACAACCTTGTTTGCTACCATTTCACGGCATTTTTTAATCATCTTTTTGTTTTCTAGATTCATCGGCTCGTCTCTCATTTCCTATTTAGTACTTTAACTGTTCCGTTCTAATTCCGAAAATATAATTCCAATCGCAAGGAAAGCAAAATTAAAGCTCTTTATGTCACTAAATCGCACTGCCAAATAACATTATTGATTCAAAATGGGTTTCATTTTTCATGGCAAAGAAAAAAACTGAGTTAATTAATTTTAAGAATATGCGGTAGAAAATAGAGACAGTAAATATTGTGTCATTGTACGTAAGCTGGTAATTTTCTTCAACTTTATTGACATTGCACCCTTATCTCTAGTACCGATATCATAAGGTCTGCAGTTTGCGCTGTCAACCCGTCGTCCACATGGAAAATTAATCACAAAGTTGTGCGCTTTTGAAAAAAAAAATTGGAGAGCATTTCTGAATATATGAATAAGGCCTAGTTCAAACGTCGCATCGATCTCACACGTACCGAATTCAATGCAAATTAGTCAAATCTTTAATTTGTTTCTTCTCCTTATCATCACATTTGCATTGAAAAATTTTTTTTTAACTGTTTATTTAAGTGTCCAAGTCTTCTAGCGCTTGCGCACTAATTGGTGGACACTGTACTCTCTCACACACTACCTCTACATTAAGTATTTTGCAAATAATCACTCGACTCACATGTTGATCTTTTTTTTTTTTTTTTTAATTCAGCACATGTGAGATGCGACGTTTGAACTAGGTCCTAAGACACGAAACCGACATAAAACGGTTCTATCCTCAGATTGAAAAGCTTATCTTTGGAGGTCCTTAGCATAGCAAAGAACTTTAGTGTATAGTAACAGCGGACCAAGATGACTAAGGTCCCGTCCACACGGAAGCGCTTTGTAAATGATAAAATGCGAAAACGCACGTGCGAAAACGATAGATTAGCGATTACGAATATTTTCACTTTGAAAGGCGTTTTCAAAAATGAGCGTTTACAGTGAAAACGCCAGCGTTTTCGTGTGGACAAGACATGTAAACGCTCAAAAATTTAAGCGTTTAGAGATCAAAACGTCTCCGTGTGGACAGAGCCTAAATCTTGACAGAATGTTGTATAACAACATGATTAGAATGTAGATTTTAGCTTGACTAGAAGAATAATTCCAAAACTAGTGCTGGAACGAGAAACAACCGGAGATGTAGATGACTAGTTTTTATGGAAATAAGAGAATATTCAAAAATTCTGTCACTTTGGCTTAATTGAGTTGTTCCTTTTGAATACATTTAGACACGATAATAGATAGATGATCGTGAAAAATTTGCTTCGATATTCGAAATCATAATGATGCCACATATATACATATGCAATAAATCTACAAGACGATTTTTCGTACTTTTGCTAATACCTTCCGATTCGTGTAATGAAAGCTGAAGAAAAAAGAGGAAACGGAGTAAAGAGAGAAATAATGGCAAATAGAACGAAGTAAAAGAAAATGATTAATGAGAAGTTCTGATTGATGGATCATTTTCTTGAAAAATTAAAATTATGTTTCATTTCCAATTCACCCCGGCTGTTTGCACGTTTCCATATTTTCCTATCCTTCCACTCACTTTCTCTTTGATTCCAGGTCTTACAGGGACATATCTAGCCCAATTCTATCGGAAAGGGCAGTATTCATATTTGCAATAAGTAGTAAATATTTAGGTAGAGATGAGAAACGAGGGATCAGAATGGGGTACAAGGTAACACTCTGTTCAGGATTTTGAAAATTTGCCGCTAAGTTCCCACCTTTCAACATCTGTTGTTTTGAGGAACTGACGATCGAGTTTAATTAAAGGTTTATCGGTCGGCCGCAACAAATTAAAACACAACACCCATGAAGTTCATTAAAGTGATTAAAATCAGCTTCAAAGTTAAAGATATGATAAAACTTGAAATGTATGGATGACCGCTTCACCAGCCTTTTTTCAGCAAATTAAAAAGAAGAGCGATTGAATGGATGGATGTACTACAGTAGCCGGTCTATGAGACATTCATGCTCTGGTAGAGCCTTTTTAGCTAGTTGAATGGACTATAACTATAAACTGGAGGGGAAAACACTGACCGCTAAATTTCTCCATGCTGTTTAGTATGCACGAGCCCTGTTTAGTCGTGAAACGACAAAGTACTCATTGTTTGATCTGAGCTTTAATTTCTTTAAACCCTTTAACTAGTTCGTCAGTGTAAACTGTTATGCGTTACACTCGTTACATAAAGTTGTTATAACTCGACGAGCTTTTAGAGATTTGCTCTTCTCTTTACAGGAGCAAGGATGGCACATAGTGCGCGGCCTTCGGTGCGAGAGGTCCAGAGTTCGATCCTCAGTGACATCACATCCTTGTTTTGACTTCTTTCTTTTCCGTGTAGCTTTAAGTAGCTTTAAATACCCTTAAAACGGAGCATTGATGGAGAGAGGGGGTAGAGGGCGCACCTTCGAAAGCCTAAACATGAGCCTCTGGCTCCGGAGAATTGGGCAACCACTCCCCGCTCTTCGAGGTAAAATAAATCAACTTTTACCTTTTCTTACCTTTTGTCCGCACTAAAATATAATATTTCTGTTATTTTGAATTTGTGTTCCGTGAACATCTGATACGGTTTTGCTTTGAAGCGAGGCTTAAGTCGAAATTCAAATACGCTGACTTGAGTAAAAAGTGATTTTCAACCGCTTACAGATCATTCATTTCTTCAGTAGATCCCTACCCATCTAAAACTCCATTCGTACCAACAAGCCAATCATGTTGAAAAGTGATTTTGACTAATTAAAACAAGGTTAAAATCAGGTAAAAACCTGCTTGATTGAAATATCTTAGCGAGGTAGTTTGAGTTTTTGTCTTCTCAATATGACTTGAAAGAGTTGAAAGCGCATCAACAAATTTCCTAAACCTGGTTTAGTTGAACTAGTTTAGTTGGTGTGAATGGAGGGAGCATAAGACTTCCACATGGAGTTAAAATTCTGCGAAAATTCTGCACACAAAGTTCTGTTTGAAATAGCGATGGCTCGAGTGTAACTGACGGTGATATACAAAGGCAACCCGTGACTAAGCTCAACCAGTGACAAGTCCTAAAATTTGCGCGAGCTTGTCAAAGATTCGTTATAGTTGTGGATCAGGTTTTGTATGACTGTAAAACGGACAGCGCTGTGCCGTGATGTCTATAAAAACATTCGAAATTCGTGCCGTGACCGTGCGGTGCCGTTTTCACAGTCATACGAAATCCACTCTACTTAGTATAGGGGAAGGCGTTCACGCACTCCTATTAAAAACTGACGAGACGACCGCGAAAGAGCCGGAACTTCACGCGCTTTTTGACTTTGATCTTGAATTTTAACTCTGATCCGGTGCGCACGTACCCCCAACGGCTGGGGAACTGAGTCTAAGTTCCTGGGTGTATAAGGTCGTTGAGGTAAGTTAGCTGTCAATGCCGTATTGATACAGTATTCGTGCAATGAATATTACTCATTTCGACCCATGCTTCCTTTCGGGTGACGCGCGTACATACCTTTCATGTACCTTTAAACTCGATCGTCAGTTCCTCAACAGAACAGATGTTGAAAGGTGGGATCTTAGCGGCAAATTTTCAAAATCCTGAACAGAGTGATGCCTTGTATCCCATTCTAGTCCCTCGTTTTCTTTTGTACGTCTTTGAAATTGGCGTATTCCAATACAAACCCGGAATATAGCGAAAAAGGTGATTGAGAGACGGGGGTAAAATAACTTTAGGGAACAATGCTAAGGTGAACCTCCTAAATTTTGTTGACACGTTTTACGTTTGTAACCTCAGCGCGGCGCCAAAATTTATCATCAAAGATTTATCGAATCACCTTATTTTGGGTAATCGCCTGGAGTAATCGGGTCTAGGGAAATTTTCAACGAAATTATTCTATATCCCTTAGACACTAATCATACCTACAGGGTAGTAACGAGGTATATGGGATCAGGGATCAGCATTATTTTTGGGCTCAGGGATCACATCAGCATTATTTTCTGGGCTCAGGGATCAGATTTTTAGCCTTGGGAACGGGATCACTGTCTTTGGAATCGGGATCACCAACGTTTTTCAGGGATCACTTTTTTAAGACGGGATCAGGGATCAAAATTGCCCTTATTTTGGGGATCAAGGATCAGATTTTTAGCCCTGGGATCGGGATCACTGCAAAAACTATATATATACCTCGTTACTACCCTGATATCTACCATAAACTGAACACGAAGTTTCAATTCCATGAATTAAATGCAAGTTTATTTAATCCCATTGTCTTAGTTAGAATTACAGTGCGATTGTGTGAGACGTAGGGGTGGATTAGTTCTATATTTGAGTGAGACGTCCTTTGAGTAGTCACGCAACGACTCCCCAAGTAGACTTCACGTACGTTGGGGAACTAAGCTTTGCGTGTCGACCCAAAGTAGGTCTGTGAAGTAGGCTAATATGTGAGGGAATGATCATTGTTACGTCTGCATGACAACTGCTTGAATGTAGGTTCTGCTTGTTTGTTGGTTTACAGCTACTTCTCAATCCTCCCCCCTGTTATTACTGGGATTAATTCAATCATTTCCCTAAAAATGAACAGATAAAGAAGCGGCAGCCATGTTGGATGAACGAACAAGAGATGCTAATGAAAAGTCTTTTGTTGAAGTTCATCCAAGATGGCTGCCATGACGTCACATGCAATCCAGCAGTTTTCTCAGTTATATATTACTACATTTTAAAATATTATAATTAATTATTAATTAATTAATATTGTAGAGTTATTTAGTTTTCTATTTCCCATCAATCATATGGGGATTGATATATCTTTCTATATTCTTTTTTGATATATCTTTCTATTTCATCAAAAATGAAATAGAACTTATATTGAAGAATAAAATAAATTAAAACCTGAAGGAAGGAAGAGAAGTTGCTGTATCAACAGAATAAGCAAACGTGTTTGTGTTTGTTTAAGACATGCCATTTTATTATTCGGACATCCATTTTTTATCCTGTGTATTTAAGATTATTAACCTTTTGGTTGTCTATTAGTCTGTCTGTCTGTCTGTCCCTCTGTCTGTCTGTGGGTCTGTCATTGTCATTTATCTGTAGGTTTGACTGTATCCTTTTTTGTTGGTCTATAAACTTGTTTGTCTGTCTGTCACATCCCTTACTCTATAACAAAAATAAATTCCAGTAAATCTTATGATCCATAACTCTGATTATATTATTTGATACAAGTCGCGATGTAATTGGTCGGTATATGATGTCAGTTTTTCTCTGGTGTCTTTCCGTGTAGTTCAAAGTCCATTAGTCTAATCTGTCGATGTATTTTAGTCTTTTCGTTACTAGAGTACTTACAATATATCCGGTGCAAAACTTTGTAAGAAATTGCACTAATTAAACAATAGAAAACAAAGGCTTTCGCGCTATTTAGTACAATTTACTTAGTTCGCTAACTTTCACGGATATATTGTAAGCACTCTACATTACTACGAATCTGTATTTAAGGTCTGTCACCTCGGAAAAAAGCTCGCATTTCGTCAGAAATCACGGTATAACAACAAATTATATATCGTGTGAGAGCTGTTAAAACGTAGAAAATGATGATACATTTTAATTTGCTTTAAATGTGCATCGATAATATTTTCAGATTTAAAAACAAAAGTATAGGACTTTATTCGGCGAGATATAAGTACAGAGCAATTCAAAATTTCCAAAAACTTTTTTCACTGTTTGATTCTTAGATAAATATCCATCAGGACGTTGTCAAGATTTTTTAATTTATTGCGAGCGTTCTGTTTTCATGACAAATTTTGTCCAAATTTTCGAGAAAAAAATAGTATTTTCAACTTTAACCAAGGATAAAATCAGCAAAACGCAACATATCCGAGGTGAAACCGCGCACCTTTAGAAGACCTTCAGATTGGTCAGTCATCCTCATCTTCCACTCTACGCAAAAAACTGACTGCATTAAATCTAAAATTCTCGAGGTCTAATGCAGTCAATCTTTGCTTCTTTACAGCTGTAAATTGTTTTTTTAGTTCATTTCTTAAGTTTGGTTTATTCAAACATCACGTCGTCCATGACGCTCGGGTCCACTTTACATCCGTACTCCCTATTTATTTGCTCAATGTTACTTTTACTGAAGCCAATTCGCTGGCCAAACTTTCTGTCTGGATCTGCCTTGTCTACTTAGAGTTTCTTTGCCATTCTTGGAGAACGCACGGTTGTGGTAGTGAAGAACAGACTAGAAAAAAAAAAACACATTTGTGATTAGACATACTGAAATGAAACCATCAAGAGGTTTAACATGATTATATTAGAGTACAAACATATTGGGGGAGGTCTGGTGAGGGCTCGACGGTTGGGTAGTGAGAATACCGCGGTCAAAAATCTGCGCATGCGCGAGATTTCGCGGGCTTTTATTTGCGCGTCCGCGTCTTGATCACAGGAATCCCAAACAATATTTTTAGATTTGTTTTAGATTTGCCCATTTGAACTTAATTTTGAGCATGGATGGATACCAGTCTTCCACATGAACAACAATCAACGTGCAAACAAGAAAGTACTAGACAAAAGGCATGCGAAAAATAACAATGTCCTTCAACTGAACAGTCCAGTTCTGAGATATGCATGCTTCACCTGTTGCATACATAGGATTTAGAACGAATCTATGTGCTAAAACTTTTGTCTTGTTGCGAATGACCGAGCTTTATGCACGTAGCCTCGTCTTGATACTTTTGTATGTGGCAAGTGTATCTCGGAAGTCAGCTACTGAATTGAACTTCATTTTAACACGGAATTTCTATCAAATCTACATTTGTTGTCAAGAGAAAGCCCCGTAGTTGAAATACAAGTTCCAGTAGGATATAGTAAAAATATAAATAAGAACACAGATTTGTATTCTAAGGATTAGCTAAAAACTACTGACAGGGATTTTGGGACTAAGTTTGGCTTCTGTTCCTTGAGGTTTGCCAAAGTTAATAGAGTGGAATGGTTAGGCAACCCATTGTTCTATTCAATGGAGCAAATATGGATGCTGAGCAGGGCTTTGAGAGTGCACAATCTTTTGCCGTTTTGCCGTCATTTATTATGCTTGATTGAACTGACCCAAACGTTTTCATTGGCTGATTGTCTAATATGTGTAGGAATACTTTTGTTTTGTGCACTTTCACGGGTAGAAGAAGTGAACAAAAAGATAGAACAATGGGTTGCCTAACCATTCCACTCTATTAACTTTGGTTTTGCAGGCAAACTTTTGTTAGTGCACTGTTGAATGTTTTCATTGGGAAGGCGTTTCATAAAAAGCACGCATGTGTAGTACACTTTGCCATGGTGTCGGTAGTGAGTGACAAAGTCAGTATAGGAAGAGGGCAGTCGTTGGCAGCTAGAGAAAGTGATGATGAATTTTTTTTAATACTTACATCAAAGTCGTAATCAACACCAAAGTTGTCCACAAGGTAGTCAGGATATTTGTCGAAATTATGTTTTAGTCCTGAAAAAAAGAAGAAGAAAACAGCATTAAATACTTAGGTTTCATATTTATGTATTCAACACCGAGAGTTAACTCACTTGGTTTAATGTTCTCCCATAGTACATCGACGTATTTGCTCCGGTCTGGTCGCGACTGTTCGTGGATAAACCCAATACTGTGCATCATTTCGTGAATGACCGTTCCTTTCCTCTCACAACCATCGCCAATAGAGATTTTCTGTTTACCCCCTTGTTTTCCCACGCTAGAGTAACACCTGGTGGTGAAAAGTATTAAAATCTTTATTAGATTTGCTTTACTATTACTGAAAGAGATGTATTTGTCAGGGCGATAGAGCGGGGAAGGGAGTTAAAGTTCATTGATTTGATCTGACTTCTAAAGAACAAGATGACATCGATTCCACTAGTCGTAGTTTTCGCCCCTTGGTATCGTTATCGACCACCACAGGAAGCCCAAAGTTGTATCATTGGGTTGATCACCACAGGAAGCCCAAAGAGCGAACAGACCGACTTATGTAATCAGTATTTACCCGTAGTCCAGACCCAGGCCTCTTTTTACCCCGCTCCGCTTCGATAAAACAGAGTCCAGAAGAACTTGCATGCGCATGCTTTACATGAACCAATCAGACACCGTAAAATTTTGGTGTGATCTGGTTACAAAGCTATCGTTGAAATTTATCTGGATCAAATCAGCTATATGGGGCGTATTTTGTAAACGAATTCATCGAAGCAGTTAAGTATGCCTTCACTTGTACGAAGCACACGTTTTCACCCAAATTGGAGCAAATCCAAGCCCTGTGTGACTTATCAAAAGGCCTTGTAACCAGGTCACACCAAAATTTTACGGTGTCTGATTGGTTCATGTAAAGCATGCGCATGCAAGTTCTTCTGGACTCTGTTTTACCGAAGCGTAGCGGGGTAAAAAGAGGCCTGTGTCTGGACTATATTTACCCGCTACCCGTCCTTACATTGATTTGTTGGACATAAACTCTACGTGGTCTTCATCGTCTTCTCTTTTGGGTTCAAAGTTGATGCAGGTGTATTTATGGAAATCAGCTATGGCTTCTCGTAATCTCTCGCGTTTTAGTTCATCTTTTAGGAAAAGTAAGACAATTAGTTGGAAATGTTAGGAGTAGGTCTAATGATAGTTAACTATTCTCTATTTATCAGGTACTAACGAAGAGTAATGATAATCATATTTATCATATGACCTGTGGTCACTAGCATGCTCTTAAAATAGTCAAGTAATGGGGGCACATGCGGATTTAAGAAGGTGAGTGCGCGCGTCCAAAAATAAGAATAAAATGGCGTAACTGAGAATCATATGATGAAATGCTTATTGCTTGAGATGGGTCGAGCCGAACGGGAAAATATTTGCTCTTGTTCATTCTGTACGGACCCGTACACGTTGCGCTCGTTCCGACCTCCAGCCAAATATTTTTCGTTCAGCCCTCCCACTCAGTCAAAACGTATACACACCTTTGTTATAGATTAACAGTAACAGTTGTAGCCTGTGAAAAGGCTCTCCCCCTCCCTTCCCCGTCCCCTTTCCCCTCCCTTGCCCCCTCCCCTGAGAGCCTGTTGGAAGGCTATAACAGATGATGATGATGATGATGATGACAATAAAGGTGTCGTATATGGTAAGAACGACGATAGTGACCGATGATGATGATAATAATGATGAAGATGGTGATGATGATGATGGATATTGTACAAAATGGTAGTCGTGGTAACTGTGTAAGAGATGATGATAATGTCAGATTAAAATGAACGGTCGGGAATTGACTTCCCATTTTGCACTTCTCTTGATATCCGTGCGTATATTGATCTTAAATGGATGAAGTGGGAATAGCCTCGGTTTCATGCCGCATGACAACGAGGCTATTACAGCTTCATACATTCAAAATCAAAATACGCATGGACATTAATAAATGCCATGTTATTCAGTTAGCTTTCATCTATATGTGGTGCACTTACTGAAATTCTCGTTGATTGTATAGGGCACCCGAACACTTCCATCTCTTTTAGCCCACAAATACTCTTTATACGTAAGTGCGTCTCTTTTTGCATTTTCACCACTCAGTAGATGTGAACGAAAATGATCCGTCATAACGATGTCACCCTCGAAAATACCTGAAATAGTAAATCAATCAATCAATCAATCAATCAATCAATCAATCAATCAATCACTTCAATCAATCAATCAATCAATCAGTCACTCACTCACTCACTCACTCACTCACTCAATCAATCAATCAATCAATCAATCAATCAATCACTTCAATCAATCAATCACTTCAATCAATCAATCAAAGAACCCGCAACTTGATTTCAAATCACAAAAATGCCACCAATTTTCTTCTTTTTTGTCAAGGGTTATCCAAGAATATTCTTCGGGAGGGGGTGCACTGTTACGAAATCTAGAAACCGCCCATAGAATCAAGAGGATGTTTTGAAAACATTTTGAGAGGAAAAGGTCTCAAAGTCGTCTCAGGAGGGGTGCACAACCCCCCGCCCCGCCCCGCCCTGTACCCCTCCCCTAAATCTATCAATATCACAGAGTCTTATGAAGGTGAGTTCTTACGTCCTGTTAAAGGAATATAGTTTTCTCTCTTTTTCCTCTTGTTTTGTTCTTCATTTTTTGCTTCTTCACGTCGTAGAGCTTGTCTGTCTTCTTCCGTTTCGCCTTGGATAGATTCTTCTTTTTTGACTGGTTTCAAAAATATTTCATAAGTAACTATTATGTATCGTAGAGAGCGTTAGGTAAGGTTTTACGTTATTCATGAAGAGAGAAATTATATATATATTTCATTCATGCTATAAACTCGAGCAATTGGAAGGAAAGAAAGAAAGAAAGAAAGAAAGAAAGAAAGAAAGAAAGAAAGAAAGAAAGAAAGAAAGAAAGAAAGAAAGAAAGAAAGAAAGAAAGAAAGAAAGAAAGAAAGAAAGAAAGAAAGAAAGAAAGAAAGAAAGAAAGAAAGAAAGAAAGAAAGAAAGAAAGAAAGAAAGAAAGAAAGAAAGAAAGAAAGAAAGAAAAAAAAGAAAAGAAAAAGAGAGAAAAGTTTATTGTAGTTTGAGAGAGAATCGTCAAAGAAGGAAAGAGAAGGAAAAGTCACCTTTTCTATGTGGCATTCACAAAATTTTGATGACACTAGACATTTTGTTCTTTGACCCCAAAAGAGATTGTATACAAAAAATTGAGCTCGATAACTTATGGGTATCCTTACTGTGAGAGACCAAACAACAAAGCTTTTGTTTTAGTCAGACTACGCATGCTCCACAGGTATCCTTACCTTTGTTTATTTATTTTATTTATCTCCAAAGATGAAGAAAGGGCAAAATATAGTAAACTAATAATATGCCCTTTAAAATGATAATAATGATGATAGTATTAATATATACATATATATACACACACACTTACCTTTATTGGATGTTGACAGTTGTTTACGATATTCAGTCGATTTCTTTGAGAAATTTTGTTCTCATTTCTCTGTCTTGTTCGACATCTTCTGATTCATCTTCGGATAAACTGGAATCGTCGGGCTCTTTATTTTGTTTGGCGTACACATACGACCTTCTTTGTTGAGCTGAATAACAAAAGACAAACTTCAAATTAGAATTTCATCAGAAGTCAGACAAGGACATGAGAATAAGGCAGGGTAGATTGGTGAACGCGTGACAATTTAGCAACCCACTAATTAGCCTGTGTTATATTCTAATGTGTTGCTGCTGTTGTTGTTGCTTTGTTGTTGTTGCTGTTGTCGTCATAGCTGTCGTCCGCGGTTGCGAGGAGACTGCGCACCAACGAACTCTACCACCAACCATTCGTCATGTAAGGTGTCTGGAAACAGTTTTTCTGGTCTTGCCTTTTTAGGTTTTGCCCTATTGTTCTCTGTAACAATAGTGGGATTAAGGGATTAGTGTTCTTTGCTCTTTTTGGTGCCAAAACATTCGAAGGCACTGCGAAATAAAATTCCTCGAAGCTCGGTGAAAAGTTAGTTCATACTTCTAAGATGAATTTCCAGAGTTTGCTTAAGATTCTATAGTAAAGTTTTGGAGAAAAAACGAAAAGTCTGATTTACGGGATTTCCCCATAATATGCATAAATTAACGCCGATTGCCAGTACAAATCCAACACTGAAACTTCAATCCTTCACCAACTGCGTCTTATAATATCTTTAAGAACTGACCACGGGGAAGTGGTTTTTAAACCGTTTATTTGTTATCGGTTGGTGACCAAAAACACTGTTTCCAGACACCTTAAACCCTCAACAAGAACTGATAATGTTGTCTCTAAAGGAAGTGTTATTCTAAGAACAAATTGCCTCATCTTATTTCATGTTTCCTCTATTGTTCTCTGTTCTTCTTAATTGCAGTTACTTTGAAGCCCAATTTTCACAAAACTATATCTGTTTAACCGTCAGGTGCTTTTGGCGGCCTCACAAAACACAGATGGCCGCGCCACAACAAAACACAATTAGAAAAAAATTCAGAGATACTTTTTCGTATCGGGCCAATTTTTCTGAAAGGAAACGCATTGAGTACTAATAACTTAATAGACTGGGCCGACAAACTGTACATCGTGTAACTCTTGAACGCGATATTTGAGTTCAAAATTCCCCATCATATTGTTGTCCAAAAGTTTATTTTTTAATTTCATTTTATTTAACGTTTCAATGGTTCAAATGCTACAATGATCGGTGATGACAACTCTGCACTCTAATCTCAAGTGGTTTATCAATGCGTCATTCATGTCTAAAACAATCTGAACTTTTTGGAAAAAATAGCATGTTTTTACCAGTCAAACTATAAACATTGCCAAGTAGTCAAATTTTAACGAAAATGGAAAACAAATAAAAGGATCTGAAATCGCCGTTCTGACACTAAATATATCTCCATAACTGACAGCTCATAACAATTAATCTAAAAGGTTGTTATGATTTTCAGTGAGTAAATGGCTTTTCGATTACTTAGCTCAGACATCGCTTTTACTGATCGGCAGAAACCATTTAGGTGTTGAAAATCTACTGGAAGCCATTCTAGAGTCACCAAAAGCCATTCGACTGCCAAAAAGATTCGGAAACCATTCAAATGGTAGATTACTGTACTTATTAGAATTTTGAAAAATTTGGTGCGTTTTCTTTGCCATTTTTCGTGAGTAAATCTAGTTTTTTGTTGAACCCGACTATCTATTTCTCCGAAAATCTGTACTAAATTTCACAAATTCTGAAAATATTTTTTCAATATTTTATTCGTAAAATTTGCTGACTTTGTACACTTTTAACTTTACTGCGGAAATTTCTGCTCAAATTTCGTCTACCCCACAGAGCTACATTCCCATTTTAGCCTCTGCAAATAATTGCTTAATGCTAGCAAAACACAACGTATTAAAAGCACTTTACAGAGGACAGCTAGTATCATGTTTGCCTATTTGAGCATTATAGAAGAGAGAATTTCAAGATATATAGAGACGACTCCTTCCAATTCGCATCATTTTACGCCTCCGGGCGGAAACTAACTCTCAAAATCAATTAACATAATAACGCGCAATAGCATTGTTTGGCTATAATGTTTAATAAATCTAATTTAAAAACACAAGCCAACCCGAAATTTATATTGAACTAATATATTCGATCCCCTGGTAGGAAACTAACGTATCAAAGATAAAATCATGGAAATGGACCCCAAAGTTTTCCAAGGCCGGGGGACTAAGTAAGGAGGTTATTGAGTTGGATTCAATATGTGAAATCGATGATTATCAGGCTAGGAAATGGTACTACAGATGATTAGTTTTGAAGATTAACTAATAAAAGAATAAACAGAACTGAACTAAACGTAAATATACAGAAGAGTATACTAATTTTTTTAAAAAGAGAAAAGATTAACTGAGAAAGAGATATAGAAAAAGGGGAGAATGAAATTTAGCGAAAGTTCTAGACAAATCAGTGATAACAGGAGCAGTGATAAGATTGCACTCATAAAAGGCTGAACAGCAGCCACTCCTAACACTAAAATAAAAGCCTGAAACGATAAAAGCTTGAAACGGAATGAAAATCTATAAGCAAAACGACAAAGAAATGAAAAGTGAAATAATTATGAGCAAGCGAAGACAATAGTTAACGCCGCAACGGAGGAAGAAAGGAACCGAAAGAAAGAAAGAAACGAAAAGAAAGAAACGGAAAGAACGAAAGAAACGGAAAGAATGGCCGACCAATGAGAAACCATAAAATGAGAACTAATTGAAACTAAACAGCCAATGTTCGTTGTAGGACTTCTTATTTATTGTTTTTCTCTTACAGGTATCAACTACGTGTTCAATCAAGGCGAAAACACAATTTTTTCCTCCAAATTAAGAGCTTCAGGTGGATATATTGGCCAATTACTGTGAGGAAAGCAAACAGGATTTTTCGAAAGAGTTGTAATTAATCGTGTCAGTGTTGAAAAGAATTCAGTTCCTTATTTAGATTTACGGTATATATACACCACAACAATACTCATAGCCGGCCTTTTTTGATCATATAATTTGTAGTGCTATCGAAATACACGACTAAATAACGGTGTTTTTTTAAGCTTTTATATCAACATTGCTTTGCCCACTCATTGTTAAACATATGCGAGGTTTTGTGCAACAGTGGGTCGATTTTTAAGAAAACAATTTTACTCACAAAATATATTATGGAATACTATGTTTATACGGTAAATTCAAGTCGGAGTACTATTAAGGACATTCCTCACTAATACGTGTAAATCTAAAATCGCATCATTTTGCTCCGTCTTCGTAACTTAGACAAAAAAAATGCGTTTGGTTCATTTAGAGTGACCGCAAGGCCAAAAAGCACGCATTAGTTTGGAAGGACCCACTAATTTATGCCTAGCAATATTTTTTTGCAAAAAAAACTATCTTCTTGTTGTGGCTTGTGTTCATTCGTGCTTACGTCGAGGCATCAAGTGCGGTGTTTTCGAATGGAACGCCGCGAAATAATAGTTTACATCTAAAGAGCCACATTCACCAGACTTCTTGAAATACAAATAACAAAAAATACCCCAAGAAAAAACTGATTGGTTTCGGGTTTGCCCCCACGCTAAATACACGAAGACTCAACAGTGAATATGTTTCATTTGTGTAGGCCATATTCAGTTCATCTAATAGAACAAACCCGATCTGGATCTATGGTCATAGATAGATACCACACTCTGATAGACATCACGTCCATAGCTGATTAATCAGTAAATTTCGAAGATGTATACACTTTGAAGATATGCGTTGCTTGCTTGAAATTTTACAAAAACCCTTGACAACTTTGCTGCTTTTCCTACAGTATTCTTTTTCTAATTCGTCCCCACTTTACATTCCGCTTCTAGTTTTCAATTCCATTTCATAAGTAAACTTGGCAGATACCAAGAAAGATAGATGGATTTTAAATCGATCATCAAATATAAAATTAGCCGTCATAATTTCGGCTTTTAGTGACTATATTTCTATACTTCATTGAGATAATAAATCTTGTTTCACATTCTGTTTTGTCTACCAAAACAATTCGATTTTTTAGTCAATAAAAGGTCTAGTGAGCTAAAATTACGTAACGTGAACCTTTCTTTACTTTGCTGTTTTTTATAGACTGAACACGAACGCCGGATGAGAGGCGTCGTTTATACTCTGTCTTGTAGAGCTGAAACAGTTTTTTCTGTGCCGTGCTTATTTTAGAAAAATTGGAGTCAAGAATAAACCTTAAAATGACTGACCAATAATCCTTTTAAGATTTCACAGCGAGCGTGAACAAACTCTAGAAACACAGTGAATTAAAGCGAGATAGATTTACAAGGAAAAAAATGACAGCTGTTTTACTCAAAAAAACACTATTAAGCTACGAAAAATCAACTGGTTGTAGAATATTCAGCAAAATTTCCTTTTGTTTTCATTTCTTAACGAAATGGGAGCAGTATGATCTAAATTGATTTAGTCAACGCTAAGACAGAAAAAGAGGTTAATTTTTCTTTATTAAGTACCAGGAAAAGCCAAGAAACAAAGCGAGAAAACATTATTTGACAGATAGCACCTTGAGATGCGACTCATAATAGCCAACACTTGAATTTCAAGCTGATTATTGGGGTTCAAAACGAAACCAGTGAAGGAATATGGCGAACCTTCACTGGGCTAGTAGGTCAGATCGCCGGCGAATAATAATCAAAAAAGAAAGGAAGAAAACAAGAAATAACGTGATGTTAGTGTTAATTAATGGTTCTATGACCAAATGGATTTGATGTGTTGGGCTGAACTGTGGGTCTCACAATAATTAATACATAAAAGTCAATTTAATTTTTGATCCATCACTCTTCTCACACGTATCTATTTATTCATAATGATCAGTTGATTTTTCAAAGTCAAAAATCGCTGAAACGATACGACTGAGTTTTAAGAAAATAAGTGCTTCAGCAAGAAAAACTACTTAAGACAGGATTTTTTCATTTTATGGATGAAACGGACGTTCCCGTTTCATTCTTAGCCTTAATTTGCAATTCCTGTTTTGTCTTGCCAAAAATAATCAACATCTTAGAGGTTTTAAACGAAACGTTTCCCCGCAAGGAAAAAAAAAAATTGCCGGATATTACTTTGTAAGTCTGATTCAAGAGGCAACTTTTTATTTCTCATTCATCTCACTCGAATTTAACTCCACATTTCACATTTATCTTTCCTGTTTTTCATTTCCACCGACTTTTCATTCGTTTTACTATTTAGAAAGTTGTGATTAACATTGTTGGGGTTTATAACTGACTTAAGTTACTGTAATTTTTCACGCTGGAACAGGAAGATTCCGGCCGAGATGTTGAGACAGTAATTTATGAGCATATATTAACTCCTACGATATAACGCCGAAACTGTGGCGCCGAGTAAAACATTTAATTTTTTTCCTGTTTGAAAACGAAAGACGCATTATTCTATGTAAACATGCATAAAAGAAAACATCAAAACTGTTTCTGCTTAAAAATGCTTGAGAATTGAAATATTTTGATAGTGAAAGAACGATATGTCGACTGATTCAGATGTATATTATTCTGAGTTATATTGTGGCGACATAAACTGCAATTATCTTAATGACTAAATTGTAGAATTTAAGGGCAAAAAAGTTTAAGGATTAATATATGCTACAGTAGCTTTAGCTTTGAATAGTGAAGGCGCTCAATCAAAACTACAAGGAGAAAGAGACAGCAACATGTGGCTAAAGTAGGGGAGAAAATTCACCATAAAAATTTCCGATGAAACAAGAGTTAACACGTAAGATAAAGACAAATTTTGGATCTAAAAACAAAATGTTTTGAGGGACAGAATTTCAGTGTTAATTTCATTTTTGAATAATTAATACAACTTGGTTGTTTTTCTTGACCAGTTTCGACAGTTTCGTCGCTTGAGCTCGCGGTGACTCTGGCTTCTCATGTCGTGTATTTTGGATCTCATTTCCTGTAGTTTACGCCGAAACTCTTACGGAGTACGGATGCTGTTCTATTGCCAATAAAAAGTCCCACAGTTGTGTGGATATTCAGGTGTTTTTGCCTACACACAATAAGAATTTTGAATTTCTCCGTGGCGAGAGGTCAGCATTACAACTGACTGGCTCACTCAACCTGTTGGAAATTCAGCATGAATGCTTGTTCTACAATTCATATAGCTATAGAGTTCTTCTCAAAAAACATCGTCTCACTTTCAAAGAATCCAAGTCTAACCAAACTATTCACAGTAGAGTTTAGTTGAGTACGTCATTACAAGTTGTGCTGGAATCAACGAAGTGAGACGAGCG
This sequence comes from Telmatactis stephensoni, assembly GCA_029948255.1. Taxonomy (NCBI): domain Eukaryota; kingdom Metazoa; phylum Cnidaria; class Anthozoa; order Actiniaria; family Isophelliidae; genus Telmatactis; species Telmatactis stephensoni. Next base: position 670,974 of record JALIZF010001843.1, read on the forward strand.
CGCCTTTGAACGTTTTAGAATACTAAATAAATAGTTTGGACTTGTGATAGTTACCTGTAAGTTCCCCAATGGGATCATCATACGATTGGTCCCCAAATATCCCTCTTTCTGTATAAAAGAAATCATACAAAAATTATTTAAACATACACAATGAGACACCATGATCAAGTCGGGGTAAATACTCCATGTTCGTACCTTCAGAATCTCTTTTCAAAACAAACTCTTCGCTCAAGCTTAATGCTATTAAGCTCCATAAAAACAACCCCCAAAATGTTGAAATTCTAAACTTTCGAGTTATCATTCCTGTGGTTGTTCAACTACAATATATCAAGTAAAACGTAAAGGGGACTTCATCCCTGACTTAAACCAACAGTGATGCCACCCCGTTACGAATTTACAAATTCCTTGATCTATGTATAGAATATGTTATGTTAATAGTCATTTGCGGCTCATTTGCATGACAGAGTCATACTGGCCGTCCGCTAATTTGACCTAGTTGCTTAGCAACCAGCTTGAGAGCAGGGAATCTGCTTTCGAATCCCGCTGTAGCAAACGAGTAAGATTACGAGTTTAATGGCAAAAAGGCGATTGTTTCTTTTTTCTTGGCACTCAAGCCGTAAGAATATATAAGCCGCATCTCTGCTAAGTCTCCGGTCAAAAACAATGGAAGAACTTCATTAGCCAAGGGGTTTTTGCAATAAAGGAAAAGATTTTCATCTGTTTATCGTATTGGTTCGTGATTTGTCGTCCAAATATCTCACAGAACACACGGTCAAATATACTTTGAATATGTGTCACTGACAACCCAGGAATAAAGGTTATGAGAGAAAAATAATTAAATTATGACACTCAAGTTATTAGAATCGTAGCACCCAATATTATCTATCTGTTCCTGTTTTCCTATTTCATTCTCACTTTCTTTTCACGTGAAATTCTGATCGAACTAGTGGTTCAGAAGGTACGTTCTTGAGAGAATTCTGAGATTTTTGACGAACCTAAATTACAGTAAGTCGGGCAGTGTTTGTCTGTCATATTTCTCGAGGTATCAGCATGTAATGAATACAAGCAGTTCATATATACCAAAATATCCAAAATAGATTTCACTTGGCGAAAGAAATATCAAAACCTGGAAAAAATAAATAATTCTAACAAAATCAGTTCATTTTTGATAGAATCATCAAGAAATGCAAAATAAAAAGCAGCAAAATTTGCAATTGAAATAACATATTTCAATTTCACTATAGTGCCGGATTTGTTGACAGAAAAAATTTCGTGGTAAATTATATTTCAAATGAAGTTTTCACCATTATTTAATTATTCAAGACTTTGCTAGTTCTTTTTTGTAACAAAATAACATCAGAAGTGTCGATAAATAAGAAATACCCCGAAATATGTTAGCTTTTTGAATCAGGTCCGGCATGCTTCCGATATCAGTTGACTATTACTGATATTTTGGTGTGAGATTTCATTCCGTTTCTCCTGTTTTCTAAAGGCTGTGTAAGTATTTATATTTTTACCGCGCGTGGACTTTCACAAAGGTGAAAATTAAGTTTGTTAAATAAAATATGAACAACAGCATCCCACAGCTTAATCAAATACGTCATCCGACCACAAAAGTGAAAAGATTGACCGACTTTTCTTGAATTGTTCGCCACAAACGTGCCACACAATGGCAAGGTTAACAAATAGGCAGCTGCGGACTCGTTGAATTCGAGACTGATATCTATTTGGAGCCAAAAGACGAAAGACCAACATTTGCAATCATTTGATTGATGTTGTTGGCCTAAGAGAAAGGCAATTAAAGAGGGTATTCAAGAAACAAATAAAAACTTAAAAAAAAAAAAAGGATTGCTTCACAAAAGATAATGGATTAACGCAATTTTTTTTGATGCCCTGAAACTGTTCAGTTTCGAAACATGAAAGACTGAGACTACAAGAGGATAAAAACCACTACTATAAACCATGACTACGAAACTAAACAAAACTAAACTGAAATATTTGGGATAACTGCAATAGGATGGATTTAAACAATATTATAAAACAAAAGCAAGGTTAAGGAAAGCAGAGGGAGTAAACCGAGTGGTTTAAGTGCGGATTTCGAAAGTATGTGACGTCACTGGCCTCTCGCCAGAAATGTACATATTTTACAAAATCTACATATTTTACATGATATTCTGAGGGGAAAGAAGTCGCTTCAAATCGGAACTGTTTTCATCAAGAAAAAAAAATTTAACTGAAACACATGACAACTGTTGCAAGATTAAAAATATTTCTCAGTATGGTCTCTCGTATGACGTTTAATTTAATGCATGCATCGAAAGTGCGTTGCCACGTTGCCGGGGTTTCTTTTCAAAGCATTAAAAATCTGTTTTATTTTTTAGTATATGTTAATTTTAATAAAAAGAGAGACTTTAAAAATAATATTTGTGCATGTTCATTGTAAGGTGAACTTCGCGTTTAAGTTTAAAAGAGTTGTTTTAGATACGGCGTGGTTAAAGTGGGTGGGAGAAAGATGACCATGAAAAACTTCTACTTTAAGCAAATCGAATGTTCTTGCTAATAAAAACGTCATACAGGATTCTTTGTCAAAAATTGTAGCTTTGTAGCTATACTCAAAATGCGATAAGACAATAACTTTGAAAGTTATTGCGCACTCAACAAAATGTCGAGTCGCTATACTTGTTTTGCGCAATAAAATATATCTGAAAATAACATACTTTAATAATCAAGCTTAACACCAAAAGCTAAAATTGCAAATGAAAATTGATTACAATCAGTGACAATAATTGGGCAGCCTATATTCTAACTTTGGCTTCTAACTGGTTAAGCCAGTTGAAAATGCACTCTTTGACTCTTTGTTCGTCAGTAGCTACAATGTACAACCCACTATAATCTGCCTTTGTTAATATGTAAAAAATATGTAAATATATAAATCCAATTAACTGAAACTGAAACTAAAATAAAGAAAATAATCAGTAGAAATTTGAAAAATAAAATAAAACTGGGTTTTCTGATCGTTTTTCAAAATGAAAAAATCCTAAAAATCTGTGATTCCTGGTCAGTGGGGTCGGTAGAACATGCTGAAAAGCGGGAAAATTATTCCATAAATTAAAACATTATAATGCGCGGTATAAAGTACTAAATTATGACTACATTATCATTAATCAACAAAGACCAGTCTCGATGTCAAACATGCTCAAAGTGAGCAAGAATTAACGTGTAAGAGTAGTTCCTTTCAATTCAAAAAATATCGAAAACTCCGTAATCCATATACCTATCATAAGGAAGCTATCTTCTAAAAGGGCAACGTGTTTTGAGAGATTGAAAACTTCCGAAGTTTTCTCTCAAAACACGTTGCCCTTTTAGAAGATAGCTTCCTTGGGATTTAATTCAAATAGGATTTCAAAAACAATGATGATTCAGAATTTATAGTCTAATATATGTTCGAAGGAGTATAAATGTTTCTAAGATACAAAATATGTGCCCGTTTAAAGCTATGTTATAATAAATACAGCGCTAAAATGACGAGTAAATTGTTGTAAACAAAACTGATATAGTTACAGAGCAGCACATAACAGCAGTCCCTAATTACCTTGACTGTAAAGCAGAGGCTTTTGTAATAATAACTCCATAAACAAAACCGATAATTACTACATCACTTAGCAAAATAGTTAAGTAAAAAAATTTCAGTAAATATACTCAAAGTTTAAGATAAAACTGGAATTCAGTAACTTACGCTGTAAAATTGAGTAGAGCGTTCTCGCTAAGGCCTCTCTTTCCTCGTTGGCTGCTCGGCTGTATTGATATGGGAATCCTGTACATCTGTGGACAATGAATGCTATAAGAACAATAAATAGTATATGTGGATTTGATATCATTCTAGTGTGTCTTGTTTTAGTACTTTTAAACGCTTAGTATATAATCATTGGTGTGCCGTTTGAAAATTCTAAGCATCTGTGACGTTTCAGCATTAGTTGAAATCCTATACCTTATGACGTAGGACGTGGTAATGATCTCAATGGAGGCGGAGCACAGTGTTGAGGGTTCCTCAACAGTTGAGTTTAATAAGTATTGTAAATGTATTTGGGTTCCCTGTGTAATTGTTAATTGTTAAGTGTACATGTCTGCCATGCAAGAGCTAGTGTCTCATCGATTGGTGAGTGTGTTATTTTTGCTTCAAACTTGTAATTTTTACTTTAGACCACAAGAAATGATTACTATGTAATATGTTTTTGTTTTTGTTTAGGATTTTACTGTATTTACTGTATTTACCGTGTGCTGTGTGCTTGCTAATAATAAATGGACTTCGATGCAAATTACGAATGTATGTCAAGCGGTAAAACCTTTCGATGAATTGGCTCACATGTCTGCTGTGTTTTTTCCCTCTACACACAGGAAGCCCAAACAATTCTGGTATTTAAAAAACGCAAGTGTTGCGCGCAAAGTGGATACACGGTGCTACTGTGCGGCGCGCAGTGGTGAAGAAAAAATTGAGGGAAAATTTTACATTTGTCTTTAGTTTAAAGGGGGACTAGTATGTAATTCGAGTCAAAAATTTAAAATAGAAGAAAATCACTTCAAACTATTTTAGTTGTGATGTTTACTTTCTAAAGAAACTCCCCCGATAGTTTTAAATACATTTCCTTTATAATAGCTGTCGAAACTTGTGATTATCTCTTCGACCGCCTTCCGCCAGTTGTCGCCTATTGTTACGCGAAGTAGAAGACAACAGGTGATGACGTCAGACACTCCAAAAATCCAATCGTGGATCAAGTAAAGTCTCTTTACCGTGTAAAATTCAAGCAAATGTTGTGTAAATCGAAGCAAAGATTGTGTCAACCTTGACCTCGTGGTTAATTTGCATATGTTGTGAGTTTTGAAAGCTGATAATTATGGATCAACATGGAATTCTCGCCGAAAGAATTCATCACCTCGACAAATCCCGAAGTGGATACACTGCCGCTATCACGAAATTGTGTAACGAGATCGACAGAGGTCTCGATTGTAAAGATCTAGATATCTTACGAGATTTGAAGGCCCGTCTGAGTGGCGCCTTCGAACGCTACAGCCAATGTTGTTATCAATACGACAATCTTCTAGACCCTGATTGTGAAAAATATCGTCATGTTAACGACGTTCGCGGGCAATTGAATTTGTGATGTCATTTTAATGAAATTTCGCATACTGATACTTGATGATATACACTTTGAATAAACGAAATAAAAAAGAGGGGGTACCGTATTCGTTTTCGAGCTATGAGCCGTACAATTTTGTCGAAATTGCCAAAGAAAAGCGCGCGAAATACGCTGTACGCGTAGGGCGAGAAAATAGATACTAAAAATATAAAACGCATCTTGAACGACCAGAAATTTCATCTGCAGTTGTATGAGACTATTGTTGACAACAATCGTTGGTCATTTAAGCATGAATGAATCTCTCTGAGTTTTGACGAGTGTTTTTTTCCGTGCGCTGCTGTTGAAATCGGCGGTGTTCGATGAGACGAAGGGGTGTAATTTTTAGCGAAAAAACGTTGTCATGAAGTCCCTTTTGATGAGAATTTTTTCTTTTTCAGAAATGTTGTATTACTTCAAAATACCTTCCTTTTAAGACTAAAAAAAGTGAGGGTCACCGTATTCGTTTTGGAGATATCGAGCCGTAAAGTTTGAAAATTTCCCCGCCATCTTGAATACCGAGAGGAGACTGGGTCTACTAAAATCTTTTTCATCCTTTTTTCTGGAGTTTTTCAATCTGAATGATTTTTTTCCTCATTCAAATTCCTTGTTTTTATTTTTTCTTCTTATAAAAGTAAGTTCCATTTGAAAAGATCGAAATTTAATGATTACCGGAAAAAATATTTTTAGGCCGCCATCTTGGATTTATTGAGGTAGCGCGCGCGCTAGCGTGCGCAGTAAAAGTGCGCGTGAACAATGCCCGCGAACGTCCTTAAGGAACATTTCGAATTACAAAAACAACGAGTACTAAGTTATGACAGAAAGATCGACATTTTTACCGTTAATGCGGTCATGGAACTTCAAGTTACTATGCTACAAGAAGAGATAAAGAAAAAGGAACTAGAGCTACAAAGGACCATAGAAGAAACCGAAAGGAACCTGTCCACAACCAACTCTGAAGGGATCTATGCTGAGCCCGTGTGTAAAGATGATCTATCTAACATCGTGATTCCTCCTCCTCAGATGTTTAAAGATGTACCTGAAGTGCTGGACCCCCTTCCCGTGGGGGGACAAGTGAAGACATCCACACCCCTTGGGGACATAACGAATCAAACACGCCCCATTGAGGATCTTTCAGCAATATTGCTACCTCCACCGATGTTTGCCAGCCCGGAAATTCTACCGGCGCCCGCACTATTTGTGCTAAGGAATGAAAATGACGACACAGAGCGTATGAATTCCCCTGCAAGGCCTCTTGGTGATGTATCGACTTCACCCATGTTTTATAGCCCTGTCTCCCCTCCAGGACCTGCACTGCACGTGCCAAGCAATGTGAACGACAACCTTGAGCACAAGATTGATATGATGATTCCCCTCTCTGGTGATACGCCTTCACCCATGTTTTCCACCCTGGACGTTCTTCCGGGGCCCGCACTGCAGCCCGCACTGCACGTGCCAAGAAATGTAAGCGACAAAATGGGGTACCAGAACGAACTGCCGAGGCCTATTTCTGGTGATAAAGGTTCACCCATGTTTTTCACCCAGGACGTTCCTCCCGGGTCCGCATATGTTGTGCCAAGAGATGTTAATGACTGTAGACCCAAGTTGACTTTCAACTTGGGAAACTATGATGATGCTGAGTACAAAAACAAATCTCCTTCTGGTGAGATACCTTCACACATGTTTTCCATCTCTGAAATGCCTTCAGAGTCCGCACAACCTGTGTCAAGAAATGTAAATGACTACGCACCCAAATTAACCTACGATTTGGAAACCAACGACGATGTGAAATACGAAAGGGAGCTACCGAAACCCCCTTCTAGTGAAATATTGACTGTTCAACATTCTGTGAAAGCCCCGCTTAAAGATCCACCAACCTCAAGTCATGATGAACATGTGAAACAAGAAACAACCTCTAATAATGTCACCCTACAAGAGGGATTACTTACTACAATTGTGTCTACTATGGACAAAATTAGCATATCACATAATTTACCAAGTGTAAAGATTGCAAAGTTTAGTGGCTCACCTGAGCAATACCCACGATTTCGACAAAGATTTAAGCAGGTCGTTGAGTCGAAACCCCTCGACGACAGCGTCAAGATGACAAGATTGTTACAGTTTCTGGAAGGACCAGCCTTGTCGGCTGTCCAGCAGTATGAGACACTCCCTGATGGGTTATCAAAGGCCCTAAGGGTTCTAGAAGATCGTTTTGGTCGTCCCTATCAAGTTGTGAGAGCCTGAGTTGACGCCCTAACCAAGGGCCCGGCTATTCAAATGCACGATAAGCAAGGATTGCAACATTTCGCGGATGTTGCTCAAGGAACATATGACACGCTAGCCTCACTTGGCTATCTTAATGAAGTGAACACTGACAGTTTAGACAAAAATGATGGCGCGACTTCCAAGGATTGTTCAAGCAAGATTTGTGGAACATTTAAACAAACTCGAAAAAAGGGGGCAATCCCCAATGCCTACCTTCAAGAACGTTGTGGACTTTCTGAAGGATAGGGCAGACGTAATAAATCACCCGTTTCTCTCTAAACCTACTGAGAATACCTTGACACCCGTCAAGCCTAAAGGCAAGCCAACACCTCAGAGAGCAAGTTCCTATGTTGTCACATCCTCCACTACAGAACCGTGCTTCCTGTGTTCGAAGCTACACAGACTCTATCAATGTGACGCATTCAAGCTGAAATCTGTCAAGGAACGTTTTGAGTTTGCGAAAAGCAAACACGTTTGCTTTAATTGCCTCAGTTCAACCCAGCATGCTGCAAGGTCATGCAAGTCTCCCACAAGATGTCGTTCTCCCGGATGCAACAAGCTTCATCACACACTTCTGCACCGTGAGGAGAAAGGGGACTCGCCGAGCGGGTCCAACAGCAGCAAACCCGATGCTAGTAACGCTAACTCCAACACAATTACTACTGATAGATCTTGTTCAACTGCCTCAAGGACTGATGCTTGTGAAGTCCTATTGCAAATCATTCCCGTGAGAATAACAAGCAACAATGGTAACTCAATTACAACTTATGCTCTATTGGACTCTGGCTCTGACGTTGCTATGATAGACCCTTCTCTAGCTATCCTACTAGGGATGAAGGGTACAGCCAGCAAGATTTCTTTGTCCACCGTGAGCGATAGCGAATACCAACAAAGTGGAACGAGAGTTGACTTTAAGATTTCTTCCGTGGAAGGCAGTGGTAACAACCAAGTCATTCATGTTAACTCTGCATGGGCAGTAAAGGAACTTAACATTCCACTTAAACATCGAAGAATTCTTGATTCTACTAACCGCTGGCCTCATCTAAAGGAGATTCCTTTCCCTGATGTAGAAAGAAGGAAAGTATCTGTCCTGTTGGGCACCAGTGTCCAAGAAGCGTTTATCCCCTTAGAGGTGCGAAAGGGAGAGCCACACGAGCCCATAGCAATTAGATCATGCATAGGATGGAGTGTATTTGGTGGAGCGTCCACAAAGGGATTACCAAGGCAAGGAAATGTCAACTACGTCGATATCGATGATCGAACACTGGAAAATCAACTTGAAAGATTCTGGAAAGTGGAATCGTATGGCACAGAGAAAGTAGAGACCAAGCCGATGTCGCTTGAAGACCGCAGAGCTTTAGACATCATCAACGCAACAATGTGCAAGGATGGTGACCATTACTCGATGGGCCTCCTTTGGAAGGATGACAAACCAGACCTTCCCTACAATCGACCCTTAGCTGAAGCGAGGCTACACTGTCTCAAGAAACGTTTTCTTAGAGACCCAGAACTGATGACTAGATATACTAACGTCATTGAGGACCATCTAACGAAAGGATACGCGAGAAAGCTGACAAGGCAAGAAGCTGAAAGGGTGGGAGACAAAACATGGTATCTTCCCCACCACCCGGTGAGTAATCCAAACAAGCCGGGCAAGACACGTGTTGTTTTCGATGCTGCAGCGAAGTTTAACGGCGTTTCACTTAATGATCGGCTCCTACAAGGACCAAGTTACATCAACGACCTTTCAGGTGTGTTAATCCGCTTCAGACAAGACCGAGTGGCCTTTACCGCTGACATCGAAGCGATGTTCTACCAGACGAGAGTTACTGAAGACGATACTGACGCTCTTCGGTTTTTGTGGTGGCCGAATGGCTTAGACAACCCACCGGAAGACTACAAGATGTTGGTACACATCTTTGGAGCTAAATCCTCGCCCTGCTGCGCTAACAGAGCTTTGATATGTACCGCTGATGATAATGCGAAGGACTATGACCCTGATGTAATCCACTCAGTCAAACGTAATTTCTATGTTGACGACGCGCTGAAGTCCACCGCAACCGTCGAAAAGGCAATCTCTTTGGCGACTGACCTTGTTACGCTACTGAAGAAAGGCAGATTCAGACTTACCAAGTTCATGAGTAATTGCCGTGAAGTGCTAACTTCAATCCCCCCTGAAGAAAGAGTGACTCTGGACTTAGATCTAGACAAATTACCCATGGAACGAGCTCTGGGAATCTACTGGGACACTGATTCAGATATGTTCAAGTTCAAGGTCCTGAAGACCGACAAACCGATGACTAAAAGAGGAATACTGTCCGTGGTTAGTTCTCTATTTGACCCACTGGGTTTTCTTGGCCCTCTCACCTTAACTGTGAAGATACTCCTGCAAGACTTGTGGCGAACAGGAGCAACTTGGGACGAAGAGATCACCGAACCCTTCTTGTCATTATGGAAGAAGTGGTTACGAGACCTACCGCTCATTGTAAACGTCAATATTCCTAGATGCTATAGGGGTCCCTGTAAGGGTGCGACCTCGTCAGTGCAGCTACACACCTTCTCTGACGCCTCAACTAGAGGAATTGCAGCTGTGACATACTTGAGACTGGTTGACGAGGATGGAATGACACATTGTGCCTTTGTAATGGGCAAGACCCGAAACGCTCCCCTGAAACAATGGACCACCCCTAAGCTCGAGCTGCAAGCTGCTGTGTTAGCTGTCAGACTGTCCAAAATGGTCCAAAGAGAACTAGACCTGGCACTGGATTCAGCAACCTTCTGGTCTGATTCCATGACAACTCTGCAGTACATTAGAAACAAGACGAGAAGATTTCCTGTATTTGTGGCGAACCGTCTCACAGAGATTCACGACAACACTTCAACAGAGCAGTGGCGTCATGTTCCGGGTCTACAAAATCCAGCTGACGAAGGTTCGCGTGGCGCTGACATCCAGTACTTCCAACCAGGCTGCCGTTGGTGGAACGGACCTCATTTCCTCTGGTTACCTGAACGACAATGGCCTGTAGAGTCTTGTAACGGCGACGAAGAGCCAGAGGAAGAACCAAACAACGTTGGAGTAACCATGCTTGTCACCCCAGGCTCACAAGTTGACCTTCTACTCAAGCGCTACTCTTCCTGGTCTCGTCTTCTCAGAGTTATGGCTTGGCTGTTACGATTTGTACAACGCCTAAAGAAAGAACAGCCGACCGAGTTACCAAGTGCCCTCACACTTGCTGAATTACGAAATGCTAGAAACCACATAGTGCGGTTGGTTCAACGCCAGCATTTCCCTGAAGAGTACGCTGCCTTACAAGCAGGCCGACAAGTAAAATGTCAAAGCAAGCTGGCCAACCTGAGCCCCATCATGACGAATGGGACTATACTCGTAGGCGGAAGAGTTCACCGTGCACCGATCACGTTTGGCTCCGCGCACCCGATGATCTTGCCTAAAGAACATCCAATATCGGAGCTAATCATCACCTACTACCACAAGTTGTCCGGTCACACCGGACGTGAGCACGTGCTGTCGTCCCTACGCCAAACGTTCTGGATACTTAAAGCCAGATCATTGATACGCCGTATTCTACACAGATGCATCAGCTGCCGCAAGAGAAATGCACCGACCATGCAGCAGATGATGGGAGATTTGCCCAAGGAGAGACTGATACCTTTCCTACCACCATTCTCTTATACGGGAATAGACTTCTTTGGCCCATTTAATGTCAAACGCGGTCGTAGCACTATCAAGATATACGGATGTATATTTGTCTGTTTCAACTCTCGAGCCATACACCTCGAGGACGTTAGCTCTCTGGAATCGGATACATTCATCCAAGCTTTGAGAAGATTTATGTCACTGCGTGGTTGTCCGCGAGAGATATGGTCAGATAATGGAACAAATTTCACCGGCGCGGAGAGAGAGCTAAGAGAGTCTGTAAATGACCTCGACCAAGAAGCTATAAGAAGAGAACTCCATCAGCACAATACAGAATGGCACAGCTGCCCCATGCCAAGGTGGCGCTTCCAGACGCCGTATGCAAGCCATATGTCCGGAGTTTGGGAAAGGCTCATCCGGAGTGTGCGCAAAACGATGAAAAGCATCTTGGGAAACACTAACGTCGCTCTAGGACACGAAACCCTTCGTACTGTATTTTGTGAAGCAGTGTCAATTCTAAATAGCAGACCACTCTGTCCCTGCAGTGACGATCCTAGAGACTATGAGCCTCTCACACCAAATCACTTTCTTCTTCTTCGTGGCAACTCAACAGAAGCACCGGGTGAATTCACAGACTGCGACCTCTACGCAAGGAAACAGTGGAGGCATGCGCAAGTACTATCCAACCATTTTTGGTCACGATGGATCCGGGAATACATCCCTATCCTACAACAACGACACAAGTGGACCCAGAAGAAGAGGGATTTGAAGATTAACGACCTCGTACTTGTTGTTGATCCCAACCAACCAAGATGCCGATGGCAGCTCGGAAGAGTGACGAGAGTATTTCCGGGACAAGACAACTGCGTGAGAACAGCTGAAGTCAAGACGAAGACCAGCAACTTTCTACGCCCCATCACCAAGTTGTGTCTACTTGAAGAATCTGAGTAAACTGAAGATTACGTAACCAAGTGGTCACACAAGGACTTGTCAAACAACATGGAACATTCTAGTGAACACTGGATATTATAGTAAACTGAACATTCATCTGAGAACTGATAATTGTTTGAACTTTTAGATAGTTTCACCTGGGCCCCCCAGGATGTTGAGGGTTCCTCAACAGTTGAGTTTAATAAGTATTGTAAATGTATTTGGGTTCCCTGTGTAATTGTTAATTGTTAAGTGTACATGTCTGCCATGCAAGAGCTAGTGTCTCATCGATTGGTGAGTGTGTTATTTTTGCTTCAAACTTGTAATTTAGACCACAAGAAATGATTACTATGTAATATGTTTTTGTTTTTGTTTAGGATTTTACTGTATTTACTGTATTTACCGTGTGCTGTGTGCTTGCTAATAATAAATGGACTTCGATGCAAATTACGAATGTATGTCAAGCGGTAAAACCTTTCGATGAATTGGCTCACATGTCTGCTGTGTTTTTTCCCTCTACACACAGGAAGCCCAAACAATTCTGGTATTTAAAAAACGCAAGTGTTGCGCGCAAAGTGGATACACGGTGCTACTGTGCGGCGCGCAGTGGTGAAGAAAAAATTGAGGGAAAATTTTACATTTGTCTTTAGTTTAAAGGGGGACTAGTATGTAATTCGAGTCAAAAATTTAAAATAGAAGAAAATCACTTCAAACTATTTTAGTTGTGATGTTTACTTTCTAAAGAAACTCCCCCGATAGTTTTAAATACATTTCCTTTATAATAGCTGTCGAAACTTGTGATTATCTCTTCGACCGCCTTCCGCCAGTTGTCGCCTATTGTTACGCGAAGTAGAAGACAACAGGTGATGACGTCAGACACTCCATAAGGCCAAACCAAACGTGACTAGATCTTCTTCTGTGGGTAGTGGTTCAAGATCTTCAGCCCTTAATGAGTCATTTATTTAAAAAAACCCATCAAATTTCTCCAAGAAAAACTAAACTTTTTTCAGTGACAATATATCAGTCCCTGGCGGATTAGTTGGAGTGTCTGACGTCACTTAGGCGACAACCTTGTAATAGCGGACAATGATTTAAATGCATGCAGAATATTTTATTTGTGTCCCACTTTTAAAGCAAGACTCTTGTGAATTCAGTTGGAGAGAAGTCTGAGTCCCCCCTTTAATGAAAATTGGTCAAAATTGGAAACTAATTATTCCGTGTGGAAACTATTTAACGATATTGAGAACTGGCGTCTAAATTCTGCATTTTAAGTAAAATATTAAGGAAAATTTTGGTTTAAAATTAAAAAGCTAAACAAAAGGGCCAATTCCACATGCCAAAATATTTAATCCTCTACTTTCACTAATAACCATAACGTCTTCTGTTTTACAGTGAGGGTAGTAATTCACTCAATTGTAGTTTGAATCTGTTTCATTTGAATGGCCTGACCCCTCCCCTCCCTGAAAACATTATTCATTTACGCATTTCCAATTTTTGACCGAATTCCATGTTAACAAGAAATCTCCAGGGGTGGGGAAGGGAGGGTGAAGCATTTTTAAAAGATAACCTTAAAAGGTACACATTTTTTACCGAGTAGGGGCGGGAGGCCGGATATGGGGCTGAAAATCGTAGATCAAGAAAAGTATGTTTGGTATTTTTCTGATGACTCCCGAAAATGCATGCAAAATACCACAACGACTAAATAGCATTCCTGCTAGTTGTAGCCGGGATTCATCACTTGTTGCCTCTGGCTAGTTAGCTTTTTAATAATATTGTACAGTGTTGTAAAAAAGTCAGTCATTAAGTTATAAATTAATAATAGCATCCTACTACATTTGTCATGTCTTACCTCATTATTTCAAAAGTGAAAATTGGCGGATAACTAGTGGGAGACAGATAGTGGGTTAAGTATTAGGTGGGCTCGTAACCCAAAGGCTTATTCGAGTCAAAAGTTTTGATTTTTTTAAGCGGTGTTAGTACTCCATGTAAGACCCCAACACTAGCCCTGAACCTAACTCTGACCAAAAACATTGTTCAGGACATTTCATGACGTCTTACTGATGGAACACTATCTAAGAGCGGTTATTTTCGAGATGACAGAGTTCCAGAAAGTTCTACAGTGAAAATGTACGTCATACGTTTTGAGAGTCTGTGGGCTGGACAGTTGACGCGCCGCTACCTTGAAAGCTGAGCAAATACGTAGTAAACTACTGATTAACTGACTCGGGATAATTTTCTCTTGATCGAGATGACTTTTCATCAGCTTTGCGTACATTCGAAAACAGTTTAGACTGCGCTATTTAATTTTCATCACCCAGTCAAAGTTTGCTAAAGTTAATGATCAAATTTTTGACTTCACAATACACTGCCCAGTTTAACAAGTTAAGAACGCGTGTTTTAACGCACTTTGAAATATATTTTTAGCAAGCCTGCGTGCAGCCGAACGAAAACCCTGGTTATGACGAACATAACCAGGGTTTTCGTTCGGCTGCACGCAGGCTATAAATTTTACGAGTTTTAGCGCACTTTAAAATAATTAACTGACGCACTTTGAAAAATACATCGACGCACTTGGGAATAACTTTTGACGAGCTTTGAAATAACAGAAGCTGCGCTGACTCACTTTCAAATAATTTTTGATGCACTTTGAAATAAGTTTTTTAACTCGTGGATTGCAAATTTAAGAGTTATTGTGAGGGATCAATTCAAAATATGCAAATGAACCACTCACTCACTCACTCGCACATTGTTAAGCTATGCTACTCCGCATGCTCGACGTGATTGACCGCAGGCCGAAAGTTATGTGGGCTCTGGTTACGAGATTGAAGAAAATATGATTTCGGGACTCTTGTGGATCGATGATATTTGCTCGAATTCTTTAGCCGATTGTACGCGAATCGAAACTTGCGTCTTCTGTAAACAAGATCTGAATTGAATTATTATCGTGGATTGTTGAAATTCTACTCGTGCCTCCTCCAATGGGTTTAAATCGTGGAGTGTTCAAGATGGTTAGATGATGGACACAGGCGACAACTTCTCTCATTAGTAAGATCGTGCCTAGAGATTCCTTGACTTACCACGTGCTCACACTTCGCTAAGATTGGATGTGTCGGATGTTAGGGGAAATTGCTGATAATTAATTTCTTATTCCTTGCTACATTTAGCTACATTTTGCAGTTGATTTTGTATTGTACTACTCTGCTTGGAATAATTTTCATCGCATCCCCGTTGAGCTCTTCGATACTCGGACGTGAAAACCTTTCTGGGCGCCGGGCGGACTTTGTACGTCGCTGTCAGGCAACAAAAATCGTCGCAAGTCCAAAATCCTAGTGATCCAAGCTTTTAGTTCTTGTACTCTATCAGCACGCGAGTAATTAAATGTTAAAATAAAAAGCAAACGAAAACATTTTGAGTACGAACTGACGCCTGAAACAGTGTAACTTCAGGCCCGTAGGTTCGGGGAGTTCGAACGAACCCCAACCCCTCCCCCCCCCCCCTCCCTCCTCCCTCCCCCAGATAATGTTGACATTCAGCCATGAATACAAACCCAATTTTTTGCTTATACAATACAATACAATAAAGGTTTATTCAATCAATCAATCAATCAATCAATCAATTAACTTTATTTACCCACGGTAAACGCCATCAGTGGGACTGTTTTTCAGACGTGCCGTGTTAAAAAATATATATATACAATGTAAAAAGCTAATGTCTATAGTGGTATTATGTACATATGTATATACAATCTTATTATATATTTATATAAATACTTAATAAACTATATCTAACTTAAATATCTAATTGATTATATATAATAGATAACTAACTAATATAATGAACTAATTATATGCTACAATTTTAAATGCATACATGGGCGAGCAAATCTTTTCTACTCAAGAGCTTTTCGAAAGTTTTTTATATTATTGAGCTCTCGTATTTTGTTTGGCAACTCATTCCAGACAATGGCACCACGGTAGGAGAAGGAACGTTTCATGAAATTAGTTTTTGGCAAAGGAGGTTGTAAATCATATTTACTGCCTCTAAGATTGTAGCTATGTACCTCGGACGTCAGTTGAAATAAGCTTTGAAGATAATTAGGAGCTTCTTTGTGAAAGACTTTATACATCATTGTCTGTAATTGTAATTTTTGTCTTTCACTCAAGTTTAACCACTTTAATGCTGTTAGAAGTTCATAAGACCTGACTGAGTAGTCTGTCCTGGTTATAATTCTGGCTGCTCTATTTTGCAATTTTTGCAATCGATCCATGCGGGTTTTTGAGCAGTTTCCCCAGGTGATGCTGCAGTAATCAAAGTACGGCAGCACTAGTGAATTATAAACAGATTTCAAAGTATCTAAGTCATTTGTCCAATTTCTTGTTTTGTATAACATACGTAGGCCATTTGATGCTTTAGAGATAACATGCTTAATATGGTCATCCCAAAGCATACACTCGTCGATATGTACT
This sequence comes from Telmatactis stephensoni, assembly GCA_029948255.1. NCBI lineage: Eukaryota > Metazoa > Cnidaria > Anthozoa > Actiniaria > Isophelliidae > Telmatactis > Telmatactis stephensoni. The sequence continues at coordinate 687,461 of JALIZF010001843.1, forward strand.
CCCAAAAGTTTAGTACATTGTTTTCGCTCGATAGCTTTGTCATTCATAATTAAGTCCATACTATTAGCGTTTTCTATGTTTTGCCTTGACCAGATGCAACTAAAAATTGTGTTTTACAGATATGATAAAAGCTTAAAGCGAGTACGTTACTATAGCAAAATAGATAATAGGCATCTAGAAAGGAAGTTATGAGGTTATCCCTATATGAAAACTCCCTGAAAACGCAACAACAAATATACAAGCAAGCGAATTAACTATAAAATATACATTTACGCAAAAAAAATTAAATAAATGAATGTAATTAATAATGGTTATTGATTATAAGAAAGAAGGGAAAAAATCCTAGTAGTTATTCAAGTAATATCTATTTAAATGCCTAGGCCTAAATAGTTACTTAGATTATTCTTAAAGGCAGATAAGCTGCCTGCTTCCACTACGTTTGCTGGCAAGTCGTTCCAGGCCTGTGCGATTCTAATGGAAAATGAATATTTAAACGAATTAACTTTTGCCCCTTTAATGTAAAGTTTATAGGGGTGATTTGACCTAGTTGACTTAATCTTAGAATATTCTAAATAATCATCGAATTTAAGGTAACTTATTCCAAAAACTATTTTATAACACTCTATTAATGACAAATATAGTCTCCTTGTGGAAAGCTTTGGCCATCCCAGCAGCTTACATCTTTCGTCGTATGGCATTTCATTCCTCTTTTGACGAAGGGCGAGCCTGGAGGCTCTGCGTTGAACTTTCGGTAGGGCATGGATATATATGCTTAGCGCTGAGAATCTTTGTTTTGTGTCACCTTTCCTCCCCTACACAGAAAGCCCCTAACAAGTTATGTTTGACTTTTTTTATTTTAGTGAAAGGCCTAACCGCTCTAACTAACTGCTCGGCCAACCATTGCCTGATTTCAAGCCGTTAGGGACTAGGGAGGAGCCCCTTAATATCGCGATATAATCAACGCAACACCGAACTAGACCCACATAGTCAGAAAGAGCACATCAAGCTATACAAAATTCCGAAGTTTGGTGTTATCGGATCAATATTGAACGAGATATACAGCGATTTAAAAAACCCAAATTTACTAAGAAATGTGTGGATTACCGGACAACTTGTCCGGTCGTTCATACATTTCTTGGTAATATTTGGAGTTTTGAATGAATGGCTGTATCTCGTTCAATATTGATCCGATAACACCAAACTTGGGAATTTTGTATAGCTTGATGTGCTCTTTCTGACTATGTGGGTCTTGTACCCGGGAGGGGGACTCCTATATATAAGAGGACGGGGATGCTCGTCGGAAATTTTGAAAATGACCCCTAAAAGGTACCTGAGTGGGAGTGGTAATAATTCATTTCTACCCCTAAAAGGTACCAATTCAAAATCAATAATAAGAAATTAAAGCAAGAAACACTTTGTTATCGATGTGCTTTGAAGATTCAATTCAGATCATCGAAATCGTCCCTTTCATGCTTCTTTTAGGTAGTTTATTTGCCCCAAAACAGTCCCTAAAAGGTACCAGCTATGTCTCTGGTAGTCCACTTAAGTCTGAGACACCTTAAAAGGTACCAGATTGCAGATTTTGACCCCTAAAAGGTACGACGAGCATCCCCGTCCATTTACGATTGGAGTCCCCCCCCACAATATTAAGAGAAAGGATCTACGAAACAGGGCGAGGTACATAAATAGGTCCACCAAGTTAAATGGTGTCACATTGGGGACAAAATTCCGATGTGGTGTTTCGAGTCGTCAGGACCTCTGTTCGAGTCGAAATCCATCTTCCAGTCACTGTATTTCAGTATTTGAGTCGTCGTAATTTGCTCTTCGTGTCGTGGCTTTGTTCTTCGTGTCGTCGTATTTATTTATTTATTTATTTATTTATTTATTTATTTATTTATTTATTTATTTATTTATTTAAAATTAATTAATTAATTTATTTATTTATTTATTTATTCGTCTCATGTCATCGACGGCGAATCATGCTGGTCAGCGCACAGGCAATCATTTAGAGCAGCGCGTAACAGCGTACAAAGCAATGTAAAGCAAATAGAAGGGTTCGGGTTCGAATCCTCATGGAATAAAAAAAAATTTTCGCCCTATTATGTAGTAAATATTATCTTTTCATGTGTTTGTATGCTTTTCTCTGGTTTTGAAGCGCTTTAAGCTGTTATTATTATTATTTATTTATTTATTTTTCATTTTAGCTTAAAATGCTTCAAAACCAGAAAAAAGCCATACAAACACACGAAAAGATAATATTTAATAGATAATCACTGAGGCACGCAGCATTCGTGTGCCGAATGCTGTGTGCCGAAGTGATTATCTTTTATAATTACTGATCAATTTCATAACCACCAAAATCACCAAAATTGTTTAAATTGAGGTATTTATTTATTTTTAAAAGTTGAAGTATTGTTTGAGCATGCGTAGTTCTGCTGATTTTGCATTGTATCCCACATAACAAAGAAAGGCTACGTTCCTTAAATTTTGAATGGGGAGCTGGATTTTGAAAAGTCTCTGAAAAGTACTGTGACTGCTAGCTTAGTAGTTACATTACTTTATCATCCTGCAAATCTGGTTCCCCTGTAAGCAAAACACGCTGCATTATTATTACTCGTGCCCAGGCCTTTAGGCCGGGAACGAGTTATAAACTGCAAATGTTTTTTTTTTTTTTTTTTTTTTTTTTTTTTCCTCTTTTCGTCTCGAGAATGCAGCATTCTTGCGCAATCGGTGACGTGTGCACTCCTGATTGGTTAAGAACGTAAGAAACAATGCCCTTCATTCATCACCTCCGTAGTGAACGCCAGCGAGGAACTTTAGGAATGCAAGATGGCCGACTACAAAGAAAATAGCTTTCAGAGACGGGCTTTTCCTGCAGTAGCACAATGTAATTTGGAGCTTTTAACTCCAGGTATACCTTTATACTTATAAGAGCTTCAGAATGGGCTGTTAGTTTGAGCTTCATCTCCAATACTTTGACCAAATATCGAACTCTAAATGGAGTACTTGAAAGAGAACCCTCGCGATAAACATGGATAAACTGAGTATTTCCTATGAGCTGTGAATCTACGAATTTCTCATCCTACATGTTGCTAAACGAACATACGTAGAAGCAAGTCAATTGTATTCCTCATTCAAGCATTCAAGAGATCTTGAGAGGTTTTTGTACTGAATTTTAATACGGAATTCTAAAGCAGACCATTGCATGGAACGGATAGGTTCCATTGACCTTGTTGGTCACGTAACGTCTTTTATTGTTTAAAACATCCGAAACATGAACGAAAAAATTCACGATTTGTTATTGTGTTAAAAACGCCGTTGTAGAAGTCTTTACAGCAAACAATTGAGACACATAGTGAAATAAAAAGTTGAGTAAACTGGTATATTCGCTGGTAATATTTTGCATGTCGACTAATAGCTGCTGACAGACAAATTGACTAAAATCAGATATTCTTTAAAAAGGTCAAAAAAGGTCTTTATTATGTTACGGTTAAGTGAAGAATGCGTGAAACGGCTCGGGGAAGAGTACGAACGGGGCTGGTCATTGAAGCCTCTCCTAAAAGGGGGCTTCCGGGGCACGAGTGAACGCACGTGTGCGTCTAGTTAATAATGCTGTGGGATCCAGGTGAACGGTGAGCGCGGCGCGCAAAGCAGGATTGGACAAAATGACCGGCCCTGGTTCCCAGGTCCTTTTTTCCCTTGATGAACACGGAAAATTTCAGAAAAAATATTTCTGAAAGCTTTTAATCACATAATTTAGCAAAAGAGTTTAAAAGAAGTCTCCCTTGAATTTTTGACTGTTCCTGTCTCTTTGCCATCGTTTTATCAGCGATCAAAACTATGTCACGCAATACCGTGACGATATTTTGAAGGAGCTAAGAACTTATCATTCTGCGAAAATATTCCACTCCTAAAGCGAGTATGTAAGCACATTTCGTCGCTATTATCTTTGTTACGAAACTTATTTTGACTCGAAATCTTGCCTTTTTATTTGGTGACAATACTTGAATTTTACTTTAGGCTAAAATGCAATAAAAAAATACGTGATTTTGAGAGTTGACCGAGGCGAGCGCGTTGATAGTGCGAGCCTCCCAAAGGAAATCGGTTACAAACAGAATATCGTGCTTTACAGCAGTCTAAATAAGGGCTATGGTTTTAAAAATGTGGGTTTTTTTTCAACATGGAAGTATACATGAGGGTTTTGGCGAGTCTACACCTGCATAAATTTGCTAATTCTTGGGTTAGTAAGTAAGTAAGTAATAACTTTATTTTACGAGGGTAGCACTTGACAGATACAAAGTACTGATAAACTTGTGGCCCTCAAAAGAAAAAAAATATATATATAATTAACAAAAGATAAATAATATAAAAATTAGGTACTACCTAATAGTGGAGCTCCCATTTAAATATAATAATAATTTTAAATACTTTGTTTTATTTTGACGTTTTTGATTCAAATGAATTGGGCTTGCTGTGGTAATAGGCAAACAAATATTGCATTTTGTTGTAAAAGTTGAAATAAAGACTATAGATCAAGCTTTATTTCTTGCCCTTCAGTCTCCTGAGAATTATAAGGCTTTCAACTCAGTGACCATAGTGATATTTATTCAGATATTTGTGTCAGATTTTATAATTGACTTAGTAGTAGTGCTTCATAATTCTCAGAAATAGGATGCAAAAATCCCTCAAACTGATTTCATTCACATAAATACTGAACCTAATTCAACATCCTTCAATTAAACAATTAGACATTGCAGAAAATTATATTTAGATTTTTCTGTCTTGACAGTATTGTGGCATCTTGTTTTTTTTTTATTATTATGTAGAGTAGAATGACACTGATAAATAGTTGTCTTTACACGAAACAAGAATTCTCTCTTCCAGGTTACACTAATCATGACTTTAGATGAAATTGTAAAACAACTCAAAACAACTACTACCTAAAAGCAAAGCTCCAATTTCAATTTTAATTTTTTTATGTTCTTGATTCAAATGAATTGGGCTTCCTGTGGTAATTGAAAAAGTTGAAATGAAGATTATTTAAAAAGCATTTTTAAAATAAGTTTTGGTTTTGGTTTGTATATTGTATGGGCTTGTATGCTCAGTGACCTTTATTACAGTAAATTTTAATATTCAGATTCACTGTCAGATTTCATAACTGACTTTGTAAGGGTTCATAATTTTCAGAAATAGAAAGCAAAATCTCCAAAACATTTTTTTAAATTGATACAAGTAATTAAACCTTTTCGACATCCTGAATATTACAGAACAACATATATTGATTTGTCTGTCTTCACTATATTTGTGACATCTTGTTTTTTGTGGTTGTTGTTGTTATTTTGTTTTGTTATTTAATGTAGAAAAGCATGACACACTAGCTAGGCGAATACTTGTCTCCCACTTTTCTCTTCCAGATTACACTGATAATACAATTTAAAGTGATTATAAAAACAGCTAATTGAAATAACAAGAAAACAAGGAATTAAGCATTTTCAGTCACAGGGCTCACTGAGCAACTTCATCCAGATGAATAAAGTATAAAAACAATTCTAGTTTGCATGGCAAAATTCCTTCTTTTTTTCCTGTCAATTGTTTCATTAAATTCCAGACCAAAACTTGAGCTGTATTTACACATTAGTGGGGTTGAAATAAGTTCAAAATCATTTTTTTTTACTAATTTTATTATTATTAGAACTAGTGCAAAAAGTTCACCGTAAACAGGCAAAATGTCGTTGTAGATTTCATGTAAGGCTTGATCGAGTGTTTCTTTAAACTTGGCCACAGTTCAACGTGCATAAAAGGTTTTTTTTTAAGTCATCAATCCCAAATCAAAGATAAAAGATCAAATATAGGTACAAGAGACTTTTTGATATCATTTTCTGGCCAGGGTCTTTACCTTGAAGTGCTTTCCTTGTTGTCTTTTCGAAGCATACTGGTCCTTGTTTCACGCTCAATGCAGACGATTCTTGATTTATTTCCAACTTTGGCTAGATTTTTAAGCAGCTTTACTGAAGGCATCTTCACGAAACGAAGAATACACGATCCTCAATGACTTATTCATTATGAGGAATTTTTTTAAACTACGAATCCAACTAAAAAGTCGTCCAACTTTGAAAATATCCTCTGTGTCTTTCGTCTTTCGAGCAGTTTTTGAAACGACACCAGGCCCGAAAAAAATTCAAACGTACGGTTTTTTTCGCTTTAACCTGTCAAGATTGGCACAGATTAATGTTCATCAAAATCGCTAAATTTTTACGAGGTTTCGAGAATACTATTTTTAAGCTTTGCAAGTTAAAACTGCAAGGAAACTTGTAAATTTTCAGTTTTCAAAGTGTCAGCGCGCGTCAAGTTGGCGCCAAAAAGCAATCAGCCAATCGGCATCGCGATGTACCACAGGCAGCCCAGCCACTTCTCCTGACAATGTTTATTTTAATAATTTACTAAAAAGACAAAAAATGCGCGCGCTTAATTTGCTTGGCGCGCGCACTTGTTATGCATGGGTTTCCTGTGGTAATAGCGCGCGCTTGTTGTAAATGGGTTTCCTGTGGCGATCCCGCGGGACAAAGCGTAGTTTGTGAGAAGGTATGAAACACGGGTCACGTGATGGACGGATGTGTGCCCCAGGTTGGTTGGACACATTTCCGTGAAGCGCTCGGGATTTTTCACTCGTTGAAGTATCGTAAAGTAAGTCGAACAGTCTCCGAAGGGAAGTTTGACATGTGTGTGCTTGATTATTCCTCAAAAGCTCAAAAATCTGTCAAGTTTCCTCGGCTTAGTTGCATGCTTGTAACTAAAAAATTTGAATACACTCCTGAATTAATCCTTAATTTTTCTCGGCCCCATTTACTTGTTTATAATATAGGGGAAAAATTTTTCTTTGTGACATTTTATGATTTCTAATCAGTTGAACGCGTAGCGTAAACAAGAAAGCAAACGAATCAAGGTAGAACAACATACAAAACCCAACAAATTCAAGCCCAAGAAACAATAAAAAAGACATAACAGGTTTCAAAACTCACTTTATTTCTATTTATAACTGAACTGTTTACAATCTTCTTGTATGTATTTTTGCAAATTCTCAGCTGGAATACGTTTTTGTTCTCTATGAGACCACCGACCGAGTGTCAAAATGCACAGCAAAAAAAAATCAAAATTTTATGCCTAACATTAGCTTAATAACTTTAAAAATTAGCTCATTTCATATAAATAATTGTTTCGAAATCTTATATCAACATAAAAACTTATGAAGCGTCCTGAAACACTCCAAAAAAGTAATTTTTGCAGTCCAAAACTGGTAGCATTGTACATGAAGCTGTGAGCGACATAACAAAACTTCAAAAAATTACTCATAAATCACTCTCAAATACCTTGAAGGTCCGCTCATTTACAGTGAAGAATTGTTTCGAAGTCTTGTATGAACATAAAAGCTTTTGAAATTTTCAAAAACCTCTTCCAAGAAGTAATTTTGTAGTCCAAAACCAGCACCGTTTCAAGTAAACTTGTGAGCGTATGAATGAAATTCCGAAAACTATTTTAGATTTCGCAAAACTCTCGTGTACTCACGATAGCTATCCGACATCCCTCGACAACTCAACGAGTGAAAAATCCCGAGCGCTTCACGGAAATGTGTCCAACCAACCTGGGGCACACATACGTCCATCGCGAGTCAAAGCTTCCCAGGTGAAATTCTCGTCAAATAACAAACTTTGAACGCTCAAAAATATTAAGTTGTTTGGACATAAATACTTTGTTTACATATTCGAAGAAAAATCGATATTTTCTTTCTTAGCTGGTGAAATACAAGCGAAAATGTATTTTGTCACGTGACCGTGTTTCATACCTTCTCACAAAGTAGCTTTGTCCCGCGGGATCGCCACAGGAAACCCACTCACAACAAGCGCAGGCTCGTCCCGTGGGATATCGGAAGGATATTACCACAGGAAACCCATGTATAACAAGAGCGCGCGCGCCAAGCAAATTAAAACAAGCGCGCGCATTTTTTTGTCTTTTTAGCGTATCAATAAAATAGTAAATAAATTATTAAAATATACATCGTCAGGAGAAGTGGCTGGGCTGCCTGTGGATGTACACGGACGTATGTTCGTACGGACGTATGTATGTATGTATGTATGTATGTATGTATGTATGTATGTATGTACGGACGGACGTACAGCCGTTGGGCTCCCTGTGTGTCCATGAAAAATCAACTCGATGGGTTACCACTTTTTATTAGGTATGGTGCTCCGCTCGCGGGAGCTCCGCTATAAATATTGCTAGATAATAAATATATAGATATATATGTAATATGAAATTAAAAATTTTGGTAAAAAGTATATATAGCTTAAAAACAATTAAGCCTAATCAATGAATACGATTTTGTCTTTCAAAAGACAATTTGGTCTAATCAATAACATTGGTCTAAAAGAAAAATAAATAAATAAATGACAATTTGGTGTAATCGCTGAACACAAATTTGTCGATAAAAGTTTACAATTTAAAAAACGAAAAAATTTCATAAGAAATGATTAATTAATTAATTTCATGGCTATACTATTGATGTGAATATTCTTAAAACCTAATATAATAATAAAACTTGATATAATTAACCAAAGCGTTCATTATCGACCTGCTTTTTTAGTTCGATTTTGTATAATTGTCTTTTTAGTTCCTTTTTCGTCGATGACTCTTTTAACGCTTTGCTTAGACTGTTCCATTCTTTGCTTGAACGGACACTGACTGTACGGCCACCCTCCGTTTCCCTTTTATATAGTGGACACCTGGCGTTCAGCTTACAAAAACGAGTTGCTCTTGAGCTTACATCAGAGTTCACCTGAAACAAATCTTTGAAATAATCAGGACAATTATCATGAATTCTATTGTAAACAATAGAACATCTATTTATGTATGCTTCTTGATAAAAAGGAATCCAACACAGTTTATTGAATAGGTTGACAGAGCGGGCGTAAGTGTCTGCACTTAAGATGATCCTTGCAGTTCGTTTCTGGTACGTCATAATTCGTTGTACTAAATCACTATTACATGAGGACCATATCGTAGAACAGTAACTAATGCATGGTTTGATGACTGTATTGTAGTAGACCTCCCTTTGCGGCTGATTCAGGTAAGGGCTGATATGACGAAGAAGCCCAATTTTCTTTGATAACTTGGTAGACAATTCGTCAACGTGATCTTCATAACTTAAATCAGTGTCAAGAATGACGCCCAAAACTTTATGATTGTTTATTTGTTCAACATCGTTACTATTTATAACGATATTAAGTTCATAGTATGTTGCATGTGGTTGCATAGTGGTTGCATGTGACGTCACGGCAGCCATCTTGGATGAACTTCAACAAAAGATTTCTCATTAGCGTTTATTGTTTGTTCATCCAACATGGCTACCGCTTCATTGTCTTTGGATTCCCGAAGGTATGGATGCAACCCAGCAATAACTTTTATATTTGTCAACTGAACGGAATACGAATTAAGTACAGTACACATTGCCACATGAAAAGTTTATTAAATAACTTACGAACATTTGTACAATAATTACTTACACGTTAGACGCAGGAAGAAGAATAAATTTACAGTTGTTCACCACATATCTTGATGAAAAATAATTTAATGGCGGATTCACATACTCGTCGACCGTGAAGTAAGTAGCCTGGGGACGAGGGCCGGTCGCAAAAAAGCTGAACGCGCTCTGATTGGTTGAAATTAAAATCTCCGTTCACCTGGACCATAGAATCACACAGCATTATTAAAAATAATGCCGTCTGCTAGATAAGACAGACGGCATTATTTGCAATAATGCAGCTGCTCTATGCTTTTTCTCTCTGCATTCGTTGGTATAATGCAGAGTGAAAACAATGAGTTTTGGTAAGAACAGTAATTATTTACTACATAATAAGGCGAAATTCCTGACGACTCGAAACACCACATCAAATTTTGTCCCCAATGTGACACCATAAAGTTAATTTCTTTGCTAGATAGTGAAAAATGGCTTAAGGAATTGGTAAACAGAATTCCTACTGATTTCTCTTGCTTTGTAAGCAAATTGCTTGACAGTAATTTCAGGGTTACCGGAGCACAATGCATTTATGAGCTGTGTAGGCGGGCTTTCTCCTGGTGTATATTGATAGCTGTTGATAGCTAGTCTTTGCCGTTTGGACAAGTTGAACTTGATTGCAATTCGATCATAATCAAATTTCCCTAGTTTTCGTTTGTATAACATTAAGCAAAGTTCTTCGCAGGCGTCGGGTTTTTGTTCATAGAAGTCTTTAAGAAGCATGTCTAAAAATTATGATTAGAAAAAAAATATGAAGATTAATAGAATCTCCAAAAGAACGGAGGAGTAGCAAATGAACTATCAGTTTTAATGAACGGTACGACATTCTGTGTAGCTTCAGTTTATTTTCCAGACAACATATTAACATTAAGCAAATAGTCATGACTTAATGAAACAAAAAGGAAATAGTTTTCTTTCCTTTTTGTTTCATTAAGTCATGACTATTTGTTTATTGTTAATATGTTGTGTATATATTTAACTGATCATGCCATGTTCACTTACACTGAGGAAGGTAGCTGAGACTACCGAAACATGTCTGGAAAATATAATGAAGTTATAGAATGTCGTATATTCCTTAAGATTATGAATTGTATTGAATTTTTTTAAAATAAGAATAGAAAAGAAATGATGGGAACTGAATGGAAAAATTGATAGGGACAATGAATGAAAGAAGAGGAAAACGAAGAAAGATGGAAAGTAAGATAGGAAAGAAAAGGAAAATGATATACCAAGGGAAAGAAAGGAACGTATAGAAAGAAAAAGGAAAAAGAACATGCATGTGAAAGAAAGAAAATGTACCGTTTGGAGAACGCGGTGGTTGGTGTTCCACAGGTCTTGAAAAATGACTTGTGGGAGAACGCGGTGGTTGGTGTTCCACAGGTCTTGAAAAATGACTTGACAGCCGTGGTCTTTTCTTACGTTTACGACAATAGATTATTAAAAACACCACAAGAACCAGAATCAACACTAAGACAACAGGAACAACAACGTCTCTCAATAAGTTGTATTCATGCTTTTTCTTTGGTTTTTCGTTCTTTATGCTGGGTAGAACTGATGGTGCCTCGACTACTGTATACCCTGTTGTTTCATCATGGTGAGGTCCTGATGTTGGAGCAGCAGTGGGTGTGATGACTCGCTTAGTCTTCAATGGACTTGTGCTGGCTGATGTCTTCGGTGGGCATCCACCAACCCTTGGTTTGCACCTTCCAACCGTCTTACATCCTAATGGTCTTACATCTTTGCCGTCGTTGCAGCATTTGTCACACTTGACACAGTCCATTACAACTTTACTGTAGAAATACCCCGCTAAGCAGTCTCCACACTCGGCATTGGAGAAATGGGTACACACGCTCTTGGTGTGCCTATTGGTACAACGTCTACAGTCTACACATGGGTTGTTATCAAACTTCCTGGAGTATTTACCTCGTGGGCAATTGATACAAGTGCGAACTTTATCCAAATCGGCCGTGGTACGGCATGGTATAGTGTATTCCTGTCCTGGTGGACATGGTGGGCACGGAACACACTGAACGAAGTTCTTGTTCTTATCCACCAATGTTATTTGGTTTCCTGTACAGTTTCTAATAGCCTGGAAAATGGAATATAATCCGTCAGAACAGAGAATATGAAAAGGAGCGGAAGTCTGATTATTGACTGATCATGACTGACTGACTGTCTGACTGACTGACTGACTGACTGAGTAACTGACTGACTGACTGACTGACTGACTGAGTAACTGACTGACTGACTGACTGACTGACTCAATGACTGACTGACTGACTCACTGACTGACTCACTGACTGACTGACTGACTGACTGACTGACTGACTGACTGACTGACTGACTGACTGACTGACTGTCTGACTGACTGACTGACTGACTCACTGACTGACTCACTGACTCACTGACTGACTCACTGACTAACTCACTGACTCACTGACTCACTGACTGACTCACTGACTGACTCACTGACTCACTGACTCACTGACTCACTGACTGACTGACTGATAGTTGCCATACAAAATCCCATACTTTTCTCTGATCATTGTCCAATTTTCACTGACCTACTGTAGATTAACTGAAAGAGGGTCTCAATGGGGTGGTGGCTATTACGGTTATAACGGTTAATATTTTGGCTTTCTTACGATTTCGGTTAAAGTGGAGGAGGAGGAGGACTTTATTTGCATTCTACGATGAAAAAATTTATACAAAAAGATATGTACAGCTAGAACATATATTATCTACATGTTAGGATAAAAATATAGTTATTAAGCACAGCTACTTTTATCCTATTGTTATACAGAACAACATCGCAGTATCAAAACATTTGTACGCTTATCGCATCAATTGCGACATGATTTTATTTCTGCATGCTCGCTCATCTTAGGGAATCTAGCCAAATAAAAGCTAGCAAATTGACATCACAATGGATTGAATATTTCACTGTAATGTTTTGAAATATAATTCTATAGCAATTTTTTGAGAAAAAATAAAGTTTTCCAAGATTTCCTCTCTAGTTTGCATAACTCAATTCTGGTCGCCACAAAGCTCTCAAGCTACAAACTACAACTATTAAGCAATCGTGTCTCAAAATATCGTTGCAAAATGAAGAAAGTAAAGTAGCTTTTTTGCCCTTTTTTCTCGGTCGACGGTTAGCCCTCTCAGAAACTGTATCCAAAAACCTTACTTGTCTGGAACGACACTTACCAGTGCTTGGGATCCAAGAAGCCATGATATGGACGTCCAGTATAGAACATGGCCTATAACTTCACTTAATGGAATCTTCATGATTGGAATTTACTCTTCTAGTCTTCTTGCTGATTTAATTATTTGAAGATGGTGAACTTTTGCTTGGTCTGAAATTCAAGGGCAAACGATTACGAAACAAGATAGCACTCTTCGCCGATGATGGGGCGATATATTGAGAGATGAGAATATTACATGTCAAGCGGAGAATCAAAATAAAGTGTTGTTAGTACTTACTTTACTATATTTAGACAGCCGTCCTAGATAGAGATGCGATAAGCTGATCTTAGATTCAATTTTGCATTACATACAGAAAGTAGAACTGTGAAAGGATAGTTCAGTTGTCTTTATACACCCGCTAATATATGCTACAAATGACGTATTGTTTTCCGCGCTTGACGTCAAATTTGTTCTCTTGAAAATTCATGGTTGTGCCATTTATTTATAGAAGGGTGTATATTTGTCATTTCCGGCATTTTAAACTATTACACAACTTCCTTAATCACGGAAAATAACAAGGCCCGAAGTAGCGAGCAAAGAATTTTTAGGGAAAGTATTTTTCTTTAGTGAGTTTTTTTGAGTAACTATTTAGTTGGATACATAAGGTTGTTGATTCGGTCTTCTTACTCTTATTGTTGTTATTCGGTCATGCATAAAACGCAAATTGGTAGCGAAGAACCACCGGAAGTCAACGTTACATTGTTTTTACAATGTCTGACTTCCAAGTCTATTTTTGGCTTTCTAATCGTCGTGACCCCTGAATCTCTTGTGCAATGCAACATTGGGTTGGTCAGCGATCTGGATCAATCTAGACAAAATTTATATTTATATTTATTTATTAGCCACGCCCTTTTAAAAAGACTTCCGGTATCTTTTAGGGGTATTTTTGAAAATTTCCGACGAGCATACCTGATCCTTTTACAATGGAGTGTCCCCCCCGGGGGTCTTTGACTTACAACTAATAAAAGGCAATGTATGTAGCGATTTTCAAGTAAAATATCTCTTGGAAAAAAAGCGTTAATTCACTTGGAGATGAATCCTATTAGGAGCTAGAAAAGCTATTTCTCCAAAATGGATAGATTTGTGTGTGAGATCTGCAAAAGCCTCTTCAATAACCAATGACAGTTTTAGCTGCTTTGAACGGTCCGCCGTGTGCACATATCTAAGTCATCTAATATATAACTGAGCCGGAAGAATTTCGTTTTGGTAAATTGCTTGCAAAGCATAACCGAACATGAGGAAACGTAAACGAATAAATAGACAAAGTGTTTTTTTAGCTTTTAAAAAAGCTTTATTTGAGGTTTTAAGAAGCCTTTTAGTGACGACATGTTTTGGAACTTGGAGCGGCTACATACCGAATCGAAGAAGACCACAGGAAGTCCAAACTATTAAGGTCAATTACATAGACTAGTTTCAGGCGGCAGTTCGTACTCAAAATGTTTTCGTTTGCTTTTTATTCCAACATTTACTCTCGCGCTGATAGACTACAAACACTAAAAGCTTGGATGACTTTAATTTGGGACTTGCGATGATTTTCTTAATTGCTTGACAACAGCACGTACAAAGTCCATTCAGAAAGGTTTTCACGTCCGAGTATCAAACAGCTTAACGAAGATGCGATTTATCAAATCTTGCCGGACAGCTTTGTGATTTTTATATGAAATTGCGAGAGCTATTTCAAAGACTGGCGCTTATTTCTAAGTGAGGTGGGACATGCAAACGCAGTCTTAGTTTGTTGCATGCAACTTTTTTTCAGCAACATTGCGCGCAACTCAGTCATTGTAGGAGTGGACACAAGGTGTAACTGTGTTTTACGCAATTTTTCAGAAAAATTTGGAAATGGAAATGGAAATTTTATTTAATCACGGTATTTTACAATTCAGTCAATAAGCTAAAATATATTATTTACAAATGCTAAAAATAGCAACGTATTCAGCTCTTAAATATAGCTCTTCTCTCTCCTACGGTGGAAATCTATAAATAGACTGACTGCATGCCGTGCCGCTAGCGCTAGTCGGAGGTCCAGTGAGTTTTTTGTTATTCTTAATAAGGAGTATACCAACCAGAAGTTCCACGATAAGTGGTGTTGCCCCCTGTTTAGTAAACATAGACGCCAGTATTGTCAGTGTGTTCTTGTGGCATTCAATTTCACTAGAGTCAATACTGAAAACGAGAACTGATTTTGAAACATGTTTACTGAATATTTCGGCTGTAAAAATAGATAATTCAAAAGATAATTAGTTAACGATTTTAAAAATCTAAAGAAAACCATTCAATCCATTTCAACCCAGGATTAAATCTAAAGAAAACCATTCATCAGTTTTTACCCAGGATTTTAATCTAAAGAAAACCATTCATTTTAACCCAGGATTAATTTTAAAGAAAACCATTGGCGTTAACCCAGGATTAAATCTAAAGAAAACCATTCACTTTAACCCAGGATTAAATTTAAGGAAAACCATTCATTTTAACCCAGGATTAAATCTAAAGAAAACCATTCACTTTAACCCAGGATTAAATTTAAAGAAAACCATTCATTTTAACCCAGGATTAAATCTAAAGAAAACCATTGGCATTAACCCAGGATTAAATATAAAAAAAGCCATTGGCGTTAACCCACGATTAAATCTAAAGAAAACCATTCATTTTAACCCAGGATTAAATCTAAAGAAAACCATTCATTTTAACCCAGGATTAAATCTAAAGAAAACCTTTGGCATTAACCCAGGATTAAATCTAAAGAAAACCATTGATTTTAACCCAGGATTAAATCTAAAGAAAACCATTGGCATTAACCCAGGATTAAATCTAAAGAAAACCATTCATTTTAACCCAGGATTAATTCTAAAGAAAACCATTGGCATTAACCCAGGATTAAATCTAAAGAAAACCATTGATTTTAAGCCAGGATTAAATCTAAAGAAAACCATTGGCATTAACCCAGGATTAAATCTAAAGAAAACCATTGATTTTAAGCCAGGATTAAATCTAAAGAAAACCATTGATTTTAACCCAGGATTAAATCTAAAGAAAACCATCGACTTTAACTACCCAGGATTAGTATTAATGTCCCTTCTAACAACCAGGCCCTGAAGTCCAAGTTGTAGTTAGGAAGTTTTACAACAATTAAACTATGTTGGCCAAATTTGAACTTACTTACTTTCTCCACAAATTGGGAAATTTGTTAGAATTGATGTTTAAGGGACCGTTCATTATTTATCGGAGGGGGGAATGGGTGAGAAAATGGGGGGACTTGAAAATTTAGTGACACTGGAAAGGGGGGGTCTTGAAATAACTGATGAGTTATAATTACTCAGGGGGGACTTGAAATAAAAAAAATGTATCACTGTGCATGAACACGTGCAGACATACGAGAAAGATTCAGAAATTCCAGAGATTCCAGAAATTCAGAGATTACAAGGGGCCAGGAGCAAAACGAAGCTGAAAGAATAAACAGTGCGATAGGTGATGCTGTTGTTGATGGCAGCACAATTGAATGGCAACAGGAGTCCACTACTAGTAATGCATACAACATATTTATTAAATACCATAGCAAAATCTGAAATTAATACCAATAGAATAATATCAATGTAATTTTTACAAATGCCGGTCAAACGTTGAAAAGCATAAAAAGCAGAACAGAACAGAACAGAACAGAACAGAACAGAACAGAACAGAACAGAACAGAACAGAACAGAACAGAACAGAACAGAACAGAACAGAACAGAACAGAACAGAACAGAACAGAACAGAACAGAACAGAACAGAACAGAACAGAAAACAAAAGAAAACAAAAGAAAACAAAAGAAAACAAAAGGCAAGACAAGACAAGACAAGAAAACAAAACAAAAGAAAACAAAAGAAAAGAAAAGAACGATTTTTAATCACCAAAGAGCGTCAATTATTTCAAAGCGAGTTAGAACAACGTGCAAGAGGGGAATTTTCCCTCCAGCAAGTCGCCATAAATTGTCCTAGAAACAAAATAAAAATTCCAAGTTAGACGTTTCGCTTACCGAGAGTAATATATAGTCAATTGAAGAAACGTTGTCGGGTCTAAAAACAGAGAAGCTGAGACCGAAATGGTGCATGGGATGTGAAGAATCATATTCTGATTTATCTATTTACACTTTGCCTTCGATGCAAAATGCTGAAAGCAAATGCAGGACCTGAGTTGGTAGGCCATTTGGCTTCGATTTTTATCCGTTAAGGCTGATTTACACGGCACGATGTGTCGGCCCGATTTGAATTCTATTGTTTTTAGCACTCCTTTTCCATTCAAAAAATCGGGCCGACACGAGAAAAATCTGTTGCATTGCAACAGATTTTTGCGAATCGGGCCGATTTCTCTCTTTTCCCGAACGAAGCTTATCAAAAATCGGGCCGACACATCGTGCCGTGTAAATCAGCCTTTAATTGCAGTGTAAATGAGTAATTCAGAATATAATTATTCACATCCCATGCACCATTTCGGTCTCAGCTTTTATGTTCTATGTTTTTAGACCCGACAATGCAACGTTTCTTCAATTGACTGTATTCCCAAAACTTTGTCATAAACTAACGTCTTCAAACATTTTCTCTTGGAAAACGACACTGAACTAGAACTGAACTGCGCGATCTCTTTCTTCGCGCGCAAATGCAAAAAAAATTAGATGGATGGAAAGAGACTGGTTTGTGGAACGTGCTGCTCCTTAGCGAAAGCGAATGGCAAGATGAAAGAGGAAACGGAATTTTTCTTTTCCTTTGGCACAGGCAACCCAAACAGCCACTGTGTCAGTTCCTTTCAATTGTTTACACCATAAAAGGAAAAACAAACTTCCTAAAGCTTTATTCATGTACATGCCTGTTCAGATCTCTATATTGTATATCCATCAGAGTTTTTATTGACTTCCCGTTTATCATTTAGTGTCCAAGCAGACCCAAGCGGCCATGTCTCCTAGCGTTTGTCTCCTAGCGTCTGTCTGTCTGTCTGTCTGTCTGTCTGTCTGTCACAAATTTCCCCATTTTCTCTGCTGTTACGTCATCATTTCCTTTATTTGAATGTGCTGCCTTGGTTGTTTTGAACCAGAAATACTCCATGGTTTTAAATAATTTTTGACATATTTGGTTGAGTCAGCTAAATCCAGTCATGATGATGATGCAATTATGGCTGACAGTTCTAAAAATAGAACAATAATATAATCGAGGAATCTAGTGCCAGGTTCCTACTCGGTTTTAATGGCGTACGACCCGGAACGTCAAGGTTGTGAAACTTGAAGAATTCTTGGACAAAAAGCATTCTCCTTGTCGCATACAGTCGGTTTTAAGTAGCAATACGTCTTCAGGAGGATATGACTTCGAATATGAAGCCATTATTTGAGGTTCCACAGCCTTTGGCGCCGATAAAATCACTTATTACGAAGCGATACGATATAACTCAGAATTCTCTCGGAGTTGGTATAAATGGCAAAGTTCTTGAATGTATAGACAAAACTACTGGAGAAAAAAGTGCTCTTAAGGTAAAATGATTATTCTAAAGCAATTCTTTTAGGTATTTTCTTTATTATAGTCAGTGCCGGTTGCTTTAAATCGTGTTTTGGCCGTAATTTAGCTTTCTATCGATAAGTAAGCTTATTATTCCAGATTTTTCTGTAGTCAAAAACTTGGCCCCAGCATGTCGTTCGTTACTTTGGACTATAAAAACAATGTCATGCATATAAACTATTATCAGGTAGAATAATCTAAATTAGGGAATTTATTAGAATGTTTGTGAATTGTTCTGTGATTCCGGTTGGGGAGTACCTTTCCAATTAACTCGATATCATTTGACATGAAAATTCATTGCTTTCTCTATCTGATTGCTTTTTTTGCCATTGCACCATATATTTACAGTAATTTATTGTTAAAAGTCATATCATGGAAATAAATACTGGCTTTAGAACCAGTGACAAAGTATACACGAATTTGTTACATGTATCATTATGTAACTACTGCAAAATATGGTGCAAGAAAACGTCAAGATAATTGCAACTAAAAGTAACACAACATTAATTTTTATAAAAGTCTAGATTCTTCTAAGATTTATTTCTAACAACCTATATGCATATTAAATACTCTGCAATATTTATCAAGCAAATAGTAACTGAATATTTTTTACCTACCATATTGACCAAGAAAGTATACAATGTACAAGTACTTGAGGATCCAGACATTTTAGAAGTAGACAACCCCAAAATGGTCATTCCAGTGTTTGAATAGTGCCATATATAGTCAATACTTTTATGTTGAATATTTTCTGCTTAAAGGGAGATTTTAGATTTAGATTTTATGAGATACATCACATACGCAAAGGCTGATATTTATATTCTGTATTTTTGTGGTACTATAGATTCTTGCAGACAATCCCAAGTCACGAAGAGAGGTTGAACTTCACTGGAAAGCGTCTAAATGTCCTTATATTGTTGGCATTAGAGATGTGTTTCAAAATAAGTATCTTAAGCAGGATTGTCTCTTAGTAGTTATGGAATGGTAAGCTCATTTATTGTAAATTTTTAGAATAGGTGCATGTGCTAGTGATGATGATAATGATGATGATGATGATAATAATACTTTATTTAAAGAGGGTAAATGCTAAGCAGTTACAAAACTAATAAACTTGCAGCCCTCAGATTGGCATGCTAAGAGAAATCGTAGGCAACAAAGTGAGTGGGCAGAAGAGAGAGTGCAGTGTCAGTAGCATAAATCTCTTATAAATCTCTTAAATCTCTTATAAGTTAATATAGCACCAGGGTTCATGCTACTTCTTAAACTCCTTGAAAGACTTGAAAACTCTTATTGGTTATTAAAAATATGGATAATGCATTTAATTTAGCCTTTGCATATATTTTAATTATAGCATGACCGGTGGTGAATTATTTCAAAGAATACACGACAGAGGCGATAACCCATTTACTGAAAGAGGTAAATGCAAAAAATGTGAAACTGGTAGAAGTGTAGAGATATTCTAAAGTGTTGATAATCTGAATTGGTTCCTTTTATCACAGAGGCAGCCAGTATAATCAGGCAAATTACCATCGCCCTAGCGCATCTTCACTCATTAAATATTGCTCACAGAGATCTCAAGGTAAGCTTCTAATCCATGTACATTTATGTATATGTCCAGAATTTCCAATTCCCTCCATGGTAGCTGTATATGGTTATTTTCTGGAATTAAGAGGATTTGTCCTTTGATCATGTATGATAACAAGGTTTATTGCTTTGTATTTTAGCCTGAAAATCTCCTTTTTGCCAACCCAAGTAGTGATTCCATTTTAAAGTTGACAGACTTTGGTTTTGCCAAAGAGACTGATGTTGGAGCATCACTAATGACACCTTGTTATACACCTTACTATGTTGGTAAGCTACGTCATCAGTAATATAGAAGTTTTATTACTAGGAAGGATAGATCAAAAAAGGGTATGGTCACCACATGGTTTTATAGCCAACATGGGACCAACAAATTCATGGTACAGTGCCATCCATTTCTCACATAGAGCGGTTTCGTATAAGTGGGAAACGGTCCGGTCCGTACCGTGACTGTGTCAGTACCGTAATTTCTATAAAAACATTCCAAAATTCTGCCATAACCGTGCCCTAACTGTACCGTGCGGTGACCATACTGTTTCCCACTCATATGAACATACGAAAACTGCTCTATATGAACACTGTTCTGTACATATGCAATATAAGGAGGTTATGCTGTACGGAACGAGGGCAGCGAGGTCCATACAAATGACTGAGAGCCAAATATTTTCCCATCTGGCCCAACCTAACTCAGTCAATAAACATTTTATCATATTGTGACCTTTTGTTTGTTTGTTTGTTATAAAAAGTGCTAAAAAAATCCCAAATACAAATTAAAATAGAAATATAGCACTGGAAACAAGCAGGGGCATACAGGTTTTTACGGCCCGCTCAAGCAAAGCCGTACGGCCCCAATCACATCATCTTTTCCGAAGGTTTTATTAAGAGTGTGGAAGTAGGAAAATATGGGTCATATGATCCATTTGATTAATGCCGTACTACACCTTACCTGCATGGATCTTATTCTCACTGATTATTAACTTCCACAGCTCCAGAAGTTCTGGGTCCAGAACATTACAACAAGGCCTGCGATATGTGGTCTCTTGGTGTTATCATGTATATTCTGTAAGTTCAGTAATAATAAATCTCTGTTTGCATTATTTTCAACCACTCTCATCTTTTCTTAATCCTGACATACTGTACTCCACCTTCCACGTCAAGCTCATCAATCCATTCATTGAATTTTTTCACAACTACAATATTATCAACTACAATTTATTATATACCCTTGCTGATATGCGTGCTCTGCTTGGCTGTATTACTGAACAGAGCATGGAAAAAGCTGTTCTATTTGTTAAGTACAGTAAGGATGGTTGCTTTTGTGTTTTAGAAATGTACAGTGCAATGTAGACTTTTTCTTCCAATAAATTTATGCATAAGTACAATTTGCTTTGAGAACAAATTTTTGGTCTTAAGAAATTGGGCTTCCTGTGTATCTGTAAATTGATTGTTAAGCCTCGGCAGACACCAGGGCAACATGTACCACACACACACTTATGAAATGATCCCAATAAAATCAGCCCAGCCTGTACTTTGCCAGTGAAAACTAAAGTCTGCCGCACACGTTGAGAAACTGTGTGAGGAAATTGACATGTGAAGCACTTAGCTCAGGCAATAATATTTTACACTGCAGACATTGCATCTTTGGCTAAAGGAAGCCAAAAATATCAAACAAAAAAGAGCACATGGTGAGAAAAGTGCCTCATGTGGCAGTTTTCTCACACACTTTCTCAACATGTGCGGTGGGCTTAAGGCACAGAAGCAAAAGTTAGTCCCAAAAATATCAGTTTGAGGACTTTGTAGTATATTCTATTGCCTGCCTACCAACGCACTTTCACCAATGCACAAAATTAAGCTCAAAGATATGATACGGCAAAAACAATTGATAAAAATTCAAAAAAATATTGCTTGGGATTCTTGTGGTCAAGATGTGTGCAGTTTTGCTGTGGTGTTGCCTAAGCATCCTGTGGTTTTGTAAGATCAGTCTCCCTGTAGTTAATTGTATCCACTGTTTATGGTTATATGCATTTCATTTCAGGTTATGTGGATTTCCCCCATTCTATAGTAACCATGGTCTACCAATGTCACCAGGGATGAAAAGGAGGATACGGCATGGAGAGTATGACTTCCCAAACCCTGAATGGAGCAATGTTTCACATCAAGGTTGATATACTGTTCTGACCCTCCCCCTCCCCCCTCTTTCTGAATTTTCTAAATCCACCCCTGATAACTCGACACATTAAAAATGCGGTTTTTGAAAACACCATTCCAAACTCCCAAAGGAAAGCTTGAGAAAGTAAAGTTTCACATCTCATTACCCTGCAAGCAGGGGATAAAGAGAGAGATGCCACTGTTCACATTTATACTATACATTTCATTGTCACTCAGACTTGTCACTTTCTATTTCAACAGCTAAAGATCTTATTAGAGGACTACTTAGAACAGATCCCAGTAAACGATTCACTGTAGTAGATGTTATGAACAATCCATGGATTAAGGTATAAATTTCCTTTGCTGCTTAAGCTACTAATACAGTATAATGTACTGTTAGTTAATCAAGCATGTCATATATGTGGTTTCTTGTTGCTGTTGTTTGCATGATCCTTATATGGACAAGTTGGTACATGTAGATGATAGCAAGTGAAGGGTGTCAGTATCAAGCTCCAATAGCTGTTACAATACAATAATGCAATGCAATGAATACAATGCAATGCAATACAATGCAATGCAATGCAATGCAATGCAATGCAATGCAATGCAATGCAATACAATGCAATGCAATGCAATACAATGCAATGCAATGCAATGCAATGCAATGCAATGCAATGCAATACAATGCAATGTAATGCAATGTAATGCAATACATAGTAATAATTTAATTAATCATGTAATTAAACTCACAAATTGTAGAGTTATACTGAAGTACCATCCACACCTTTACATACTACATCTGTGCTGAAAGAAGAAGAAGATAACTGGCTTGACCTTCAGGTACGTTTATATGATGTCTGTAAAATGATGTGATTGTTTCAGATCCATTATCATCATCATTTGTAATACTAGACATCACCATATGGTTATCATCATCATAATCAAGAACGGCATACTATGAAATTAATTCAGTAAAGTACTTTGAAGAATGTTCTTTGTGCTGGTCAGTTGCCTCATTGTTGGCTATTGGCCTTAATCTGTTTCATTACAAATTGTAAACACCATTTCTTCTTTCCATTCTAGGACGAAATGACCAAAGCCCTCTCGTCAATGAGAGTGGAGATGGATAACGTTAAACTGCTCAAAGATATCCACAAGTCTTCTAACCCATTGTTAAACAGGAGAAAGGACATGCATTCATGATTCACCAATGTTTATCATTTAGTTTATCTTACTAGGTAAGCTAAGATCCATTCCCAGGAATATATGCCACAAATCTATAAGTATTAAACAAGCTACTGTATTGTAGATGTTTTTGCGTAAAATATTGTAAAAAGATTTTCTACCCAAAAACTTAGTAGCACTCGTAGACAAGTCTTACACCCCTTGCAAACACCCCCAGCAAACACCCCCAGCAACATCCAGCACCATTGGGCACCCCCTCATATTCTTGTGTTCCACTTTGGTGATACAGTAGACCAAAAGTGGTTTTTATAAAGCACCCAGCATGTAAGAGCTAAATGTTGGGGTTGTATTGTTGGGAACGTTTGTTTGAGACTAGTTGTCTTTGCACACTCAATTTGTACACAATCTAATGGCCATTTTCGAGCGATTTTATCAACCTGTGCAATATATTTAGATCTATTACACCCCAAATAAGTACTGTTGGTTGCACAGGTTTATAAAAACCTCCCTATTGATTCTTATTTTTTTTCATCCATCGCATTTTTGTGAAAAACACATTTCAAGCTTATTAAGTATTCTTGTATTCTATCTTGGGGATATAGGTGTTCCACAACAGCTTCTACTCACACCTCCCCCATGGGGAAATCTAATTCGATTCTCTACACCTCCCCCATGGGGAAAATTAGGAGGCTTTTGTACACTCTGAGGTTTATAAATAAAAGTAATATTTGCCATATTCGCCTACGGCAGACATCTTAGCAGCTGTTATATGGCTCACACATGGGCGGAGTTTGACGTCATAATATTGACGTCACAGATTATTAACGTCACAGTAATGACGTCATACCGATAAACTGATGTTTATTATATTAAGTTATAAATAATAATAACAAACTATAGTACCGTTTGGTAAAAAACGGAAACTTCGATTTTAATATGTCATCACTTTGAATTTTCAACAATAAAAGAGTTTAAATGTTATTTTTCTTGCTTTCTAGACATTTTATGACAGCTGATTTGTAGAATTTCTTCAGAATTCGAGGAATGAGAATTTTTATTTTTATACGCATCGCTTTTTATTGTTAATTTCTTTTGTTGAGTTTTATGATTTTAATATTTTTTGTTGTCGTTATTTAATTATCTTTGCCATTTTAGTTTAGTTAGGGTCTATTGCATTTGCAGCATTGAAGCATAAATCAAGTCCTTCTTTGTTTTTGTCCTTTTTACTTCCATTCCTTTCTCTCTCTCTCTCTTTCTCTCTGTGATTGAAGGACGTTTATTTACGTATTTAAGGAATGATACAAAGCGCAAAAGCAAAGAAATCCCCTGGCTCTCTGTTTAATCCACAAGATTACAAACACAACGCCGCAAATTCGGTTTAACAAAATAAATACAATCACTTTAGCTAAAAGAAGTCGGTAACTTCTCATAAGACGTAATATTTTCCGATTACCGGTTTCTATAAATTTGTAGTTGTACTTATTAGTAACATGACAAAGCAACAAAGTCCATCTGTTTTACTAAAATGATAGCTTGTGCTACGCGCGCGAAGACTTTCTCTACCCATTACTGCGCATGCTCAGTTCATCGAAAACGGCAAAAGTAAACCATTCGCCCAAAAATATTACAGGTCAGCTACAATGTAATTTTCACTGTGAATGAGGAGTTTTTTATTTTTAAAGACTTGTGCGGCCCATTACTGTACATACTTAGTTCATTGAAACGGCAAAAACATAAAACTGACTAAACTAAACCCGGCAAAGGTGCAACAAAATTGGGAGTTTATTACAGGTGCAAAATTTGTAATTCATAAATATGGAGTTTCTTATTTTTGACTTTCTACCAATTAATTCAGTTTATTGAAACGGCAAAAAAAACACCAATTCATAAAACTTATTACAGGTGCAAAATTTGTAATTTCATGAATATGGAGTTTCTTATTTTTGAAGACATTTATTATCCATTACTACAAATGTTCAGTTTATTGAAATGGCAAAAACTTATCATAGGTGCAACAATTGAAATGTTCATGAATTAGGAGTTTCTTTTGTTTTCCTTTTTTTGGGGGGAAGGGGGGGTTGTTTTTTTTTGTTTTTGTTTTTTTGTGTGTGGACTTTTTCTATTCGTTACTGCGCATGCTCAGTTCATTGAAGTGCCACAATTGAAATTTCCATGAATTAGGAGGTTCTTTTCTTTTCCATTTTTTGTGGACTTTTTCTATTCATTACTGCGTATGCTCGGTTCATTGAAATGGCAAAAAAGCACAGGTGCAACAATTGAAATTTTCATGAATTAGGAGATTCTTTTCTTTTCCTTTTTTTTTATTTTTTATTTTTGTGTGTGTGTGTGTGTGTGTGTGGACTTTTCCTATTCGTTACTGCGCATGCTCAGTTCATTGAAATGGAAAAAAAAGCACAGGTGCAACTAATTGAAATTTTCATGAATTATGAGGGTTTTTTTACCTTTTCTATTCTTTACTCAGTTCGCATGCTCAGTTCATTAAAACGGCAAAAAAAAAAAAAAAAGCAAACCATAATACTTATCAAAGGTGCCACAGTAGTTTTCATGGATTAGGAGTTTCTTGTAGACTTTTTCTATCGATTACTGGGCATACACAGTTCATTGAAACTCCAAAGCAAAACATGAACCTTATTACAGGTTCAACAATACAGGTGCAAGAGTCAATTGTAATTTTCATGAATTAAGAGTTCCTTGTCTTTGCTATCAGCAAGGGGCTTCGTTTGAGTAAACCATTTCTCGTGAATTAATCGTTTTTGACAGTTTGCCGGGAATCCACTCAAATGTTCAAAACAAAGTCATTACTATTCTAAGAGGTGTTGAAATTTCCGACAAATCTTAAAAGTAGTCTTCAATTAACACTCTCCGAAAGAAAATAAGTTATTTCTGTTTTTGAATTTCGATAAATGATTTGTCACTTGTAATTTTTACAGTTCTTTCTGTCGTGTCTTTAGTCGTTTGTAAGAAAGCATGTACATAAGCCTGAGCCAGAATTCGGTTTATTCTAAAATTATAAGAACACAACGGCCTTCGAGTATCTATGTCACTAGTGCTATTTTGATGAAAAACTGTTTGAATTAAAACTTAGAAGAACAATTAAAAGATAAAGAATGGAAACGTTAAATGCTGTAGTAAAAACTACAGTACTTTTAACCCTTATCTAAACGTTAAAAATATCGTTCGACGCATTATCACTTTTGGCGTACACCGTAGTCATATTTACTCAGTTCAAACCTGATTTATTCAACTTTTGCCTGATTTACAGAGAGAATTGATCAGTCTGCTTTAGGTTTTCTATTAATCTATTTACAGCATTTTTCCTTGTTCGTCGCCTTCGAATTCTACCTCGTCGCTTTTTTCGACACTTTTTCCTCCACTACAGTAACTCCCTATCCCGATGTGGGCATGACTTGTTTGTAAGGTGAGTTTATCGGAATTCTTCGAGTTGTTATGGTTCTTTCGTTTACACAGAATCATGTTTCTGAGAGCGATTTTGAACTCGGCGCTCATCAAAAACAAGATAACAGGATTTAAGACATGTTTAATGTAGTAGAGAATGAGCGAGAGTAGTACAATATAGCTGTATTCTGGAGGTAAACCCTTGGCGAACTCCGTTATTAACATAACGGTTCCTCTTGGAATGTAGCAGACTTGGAATACAACGACTAGAACAATCAGTATTTTGATAGATTTCGATGTCTTCCTTTTGCGAGCTTTCCTTGCCGCAGATATGTTTGAATCCTGCTCAAGGCCTCCATCATCACTGCGTTCCCCTAAAGAGCGTCGTGTCGAATTTTTGTTGAAAATTTCGTTCTTACAGCGCAGAGTTTTGATGATATTCGCGTACGCATATGTTTGTAGGATAAGCTGAAGTAGTATAAATACTGCAACGAGATATACTTCGTAGATGCGTCGGTACAGGATAGACCAGTGAGGCCTACACATAACTTTACCTCTTGCTGAACGAATCTTTGTTGTGATAGCAAGCGGTAAGCCACACGCCATGTAACTAAAGATCCATATGGCGGGCAATAGGCGCTTGGTTTTGCTTTTCGAGAGTCTTGGTTTAAAGGGGGTCACAGTTGCTCTATATCTCTCCCAGGCTATTGTCGAGTGTGTGATCCCAGAAACAGAAACGAAGACATCTTGCAAAGGGGCGAGGAAACGACACATGAAATCCCCGAAAACCCATCCATGATAAAGCTCCGTGATTCTAAGTGATCCTCCGATCACTGTCAACAGCAGATCAGCTACTGCAATGTTCAACAGGAAGATATTGCATGGCGTTCTCATTTCTTTCCATCGTAGAATCGTCGCGATGACAAGGCTGTTGCCAATCAACCCCGTGACTATTATAAACGAAAAGAAAGTATTTACCAACAGTTCAAACGCTTGTGGACTCAAGAAAGATCTTGGCGACATGTTTGTTAGAGAAGTATCGTTTGAAAACGAACCGTTTGGGGTGAACATGAGTGAAGCGTTGAGGACCATAGCGAAGTGATAAGCCCTCGGTGTTTGAACCGCTATTTAACTGGATATCTAGGTGTTGCCGTTGATGGTCTATCAGTTCTGTGGTTAGCTCGATTTTGAAGCAGTTGTTAATGAAATCAATTTAAGTTGATATTCAAACTCCAAATATGCAATCTTGATATCAGTTGCAAAACCACAAATTTTTCACTCTATAAAGTGGACGAATTATTCCCTCGAAACTATTTCAATCCTTAACTAGCTATAATCCAGTGTAAACAAAATGGCGATTTTCCTGAATTTTTCTTCTGTTTTTGAGTGTGTTATAAAGTTTTTGTTTCATTCTCGCCTGTTTATAATACTACATCACAAGCTAGAGTAAAAACGCCAATTGCCTTTACGAAGCCGAATAATTGCTTTTTGTTACTTTTATTACTGGAATAAATAGCAATATCTCTATCAGCTGGTGAACAATGAACTGACATTTAAAGGACGAATCACAAGGCATGGGAAAATAAACGAAAAAAATAGCAATTCTCTACTTTGTGATTAACAGGAAATTGCTTCATCTAACTCCCGCAAAAAGCCATTCACTTCCATTTGGTCTTGGTATAACGTTAAATCTTGTATCTGTGTTGCTTAATTTACATGCAGCTCGCTTAGACACCTCGACCCCTACACACCCCCTTCTGCGATCCAAGAATACTTTCTCAAAGTCCTCCATTTTAATATGAAGATAAACGTTGCATAATTTATGGCTATTTTTATTTAGTTTTGTAATTTTAAGGAAAATTTCTGTGAGCTTTAACTCGAGTTTTGTTTGCGATTCCTTACACCTGTCCTGAATGTAAAACAAAAGTTGAAATTAAAAACTCCTACTTTTGTCAAGATTGACTCCTCTGTGATCATTTTGTTGTGTGGAAAATGCTCAGAATGCTGTCTTTTCAAAATATACTAGACTTTTAATGAATTCTTTTCCATCAGTGGCTGACATCTCGTTTTAACAACTAGTTGGCAAGACACACTATAAATGTTATCTGTATATTGCGTTTTGAATTGTATATTCATAATTTCACCAATGTCTATTGTGAATTATTTCTCTTTATCAATTATTCTTATATTCTCTAATTGTGTGTAAGTTCTGGAAAAATTTCCACATTACTTGTATATTCTTGAGTTTTGATCAAGAAAATGAGTTTTGACTAATAATCTTGAAGCTAGAGTTTAAGTTAATTAGACGTCTTCGTTGTTTAGATTGTATTTTATTTGACTAAATTTAGCCATATTAAAAAACTAAATGAGTTGTCTTAAGTCAGTGATATGAGTAGCGGATCTTGGTCAATCGATAAACCCGAATCCGCAACGCTTTAAAACAAATCTTCGAGTTAAAAATGTTTTTCTCCCCTGCAGTTACTTGTATTACACTTGCTATTCAGATTCGTCGAAAAACTGTCTCGAGTTAGGGCATTAAGACAGATGTTTTTGAACGTTTGTTCTTTCTCGACTTGAATCCATTGTTTAAAGTAGTGAAATTGTGATATCAGCCATTTGTGTTCATCACAGAGTGCATAGATTATATACTCGAAACAAAAAGTTTGACGTAAACTGAAGTTTTCACGCGTTAAATTCTCAGTACTGTTTTCGCTGAACAATTTGGAAGAAAACGTTGACGAAAACAAAGGTTAACCAAGAGATAAGGTAAAGCACTATGTTCCCTTAGCACAAGCTTATCTCCCAGAAAGCAGATGGTGCGCTCTTAACCCCCCTTTGTCCATCAGAGCTCCTTTTTAAAAGTATTTAAAGCTACACAGAATGGAAGCTACTACTAAAAGCTACACAGAATGGAAAGAAGTCGAAACAGGTGTGAGGTCAATGGGAATCGAGCCAGAGACCTCTAGTATCAGAACGCCACACACTAACCGAGCTACACGTCTATGAAAAAAACCTAATAAAATATACGCTGAAACGCTGCAACTTTCGCATTTTCAACGCATCTAGCTCATAGTAAGCATCGTAAACGTCGTGATAGCAATCGCAATTGCAAGCTTACGATTTAGTGTGAATAAAACAACGCAAGGAGAGCCATACGCCTCGCTTCGGCCCTTGCTTCGTTTTCTCGTGAGTTTTCAAAATGGCTTGGACATGGGTTCCCAATGGCCTAGCTTGGTATGAGCTTTGTTACTGGCCAAATCTTCCGATTCCGATTCTTACAGGATCATAAGTGTCATAATCGGAATCCTAAGAAATATGAAAGCCTTCTGATTCTTCCGATTCCATCGTCGTTCTGCTTCCTACTATGACTGCGATTTCACTTCACATTGATCTGATATATCCTCTTACAATTTCGATTCCGATTTCGACGCTAGTGTGAACCAGTCGTTTACTTGAGAACATAAGGCCAATAAAATTAGGAGAGTTCTCCCTGGTGTCAGCCTAGCTTCATATAAAGGGCCTCTAAGATACCGCCAATATCTATAACTAGCTATTTCTAATAGAAAGTGAAATGCTGCGAGCAGAAAACAGCTGGTGTATTCACGTTAGCAGAACTGTTCCCCTAAAACTCACGAAAGTACACCGCTTTCTCTGACTGATATATCAAATGTTTCTTGTCTATCTCCTGTGCGTTGTGTGACAAACACTGCTATAGTTGACCTTCAATATTGAACTAGACGCACTCATGCGTTCACTTGTGCCCATGTAAAAGGGAGCCCAAAATCGGCATAAAAATGACATTTAGATTAGCTGCCGCTAGAGTAAGAGCGATTGATATGTTGCCGTTAATACACTTAAAACAAGACGCACCTCGAACCGTACACTGGTTGCCTGTATAGTTCAACAAGCCGCAGTAGTAAAGACCTTGATTTGTCTGTCAACAGCTATTAGCATTTGCCTTTGTATCTCACTTGCAAAAAATTTGTACCGCTGATCGAATGTATCGCGTGTTCGTCTAGTGACATCCTTGAATCGACTCTCGATACGGTATGGACTTGAACCGCTGATCATTACTCGGGCATCTTCGTTTTCTCGTGATCCCCCGGCATTCGATTTTAAAATTCCTTCCTTAATCCCCTCCGCCCAAACTCTTCCCATCGTTTTCAACTCTGGAAAATCTGGTACGCTGCTTCCCCTCCCCTCCCTTAGAAACACTTTGCAAAATGATAGGAAGAGGGAATCAAAAGAAATCACGACGATACTCAGCTGGTCAGTTGACTTTTTACTTTAAAATTCCTAGAAATAATATACAGTATATAATTTATTTTGATAACTGTTGCCAACATGTTAGACAATTTTGATGTATTGTACGTTGACTCCTACTCCAGCCACCTACAAATCCCCGCTTTGTTTACTCCTTCCCTAGCCCCTGTACGTAAACAACCGTACTGCCTATTTACCCCTCCCCTCCCCTACAAGTAAACAATCCAACTAAAGTGAATATACGAGCAGCAATTAGTGATAAATCTGAGCATGTCTCCAACTTCTATTGTCTTGACAAATGGATAATTTTGAAAGGATCATTTCTAGTTGTTCGTGCTTCTGCACTCAACTGTAGTGCTCCGAAACGCTTTGGGGAGACTATAAACGACTCTATTTATGAGAGAGGTAGCCCTAAGACAGGTTAAATCCGCAATTGAGACCACTTCCGTCCAGCGGTTCGCGCATGCTCATCATGTTATCGCTTGCTGTTGAATATACTATGATCGGGATTCATCTTCCCATGGGTTTCAAAAATGCAGTATGATTCATTGCGCGCAAGCGATGTTAAGGGCAAAAATGCCAATCAATCCATGAATATACCGGCTTATAATTCAACAGAAAACGAGTGTATTACCTTCAAATTCCGATAAAAGTGGAAAAGGGCTATGAGGAATTAATTCTCTAAAGTTTCTACTACTTCTGAATTGACATCATCAATATTTTTCTCACGTCATACAAGAATTCCCAATAAATGCTAACATTTCTTGATATTTTAGTTCCGTTTGCGCGCGCGCAAAATCGTAAAGAATTTCGGGAAACTCCGGGATGGTGAACAGAATAATTCGACACTAATTTGAAAAGACCATTCTACTTGTCTTATCTAATAACCTACTTTTAAACCCTACTGTGTGTTTTTTTAATCTATGTTGTATTTATTTTATCTTTCATTATACAATTCAATACATGGTATTGTGACGACAGTTCTTTTGAAAAACTTCTACTTTCCAATTTTCAGCATGGAGGTCCTGAAAGAGAAACGAAAAACATGAATTTTAATTGAAACGGTAACAAATGAATCGCGCTTTTTCTAAAATGTTTGTATGCGTGCTTCAAAGCTATCACGTGTCCCCGCAAGGAAGATTGTGATTGGTTATTAAGGAGCCAATAAGATGTTACCTAGTCCAAATAACAGATCAAAGTGACAATCTGGAATGGTCCAAAGGTCAACGCAGTCCCACCATCTGTCCACGTGACAGGGTCATTTGCATCAGGCACCTCCAACAAGTTGCAACTACGATCAGAAAATACAGTGTTACGCGAACATCACAAACTAATGAATACTGCGTGAATAAAGCAATGAGCAAAAACATTAATCTATCTTCGCGTAATGGCGCTGTTAATTGCAATTCTTTCTGCAATTTCTTCTGTGCAATTCTTTCTGTAACTCGTCTTACAATGGTGTGGGAAAACTAGTTGTATGGGTGACATGGGTGGCGTATAGCGGCGTAAAACGTCGGCTTTTCACCAATGTGATTCCAATGAATCGGGTCACTGGTTCGAGTCCTGCGGATGCCACATGTGAGTAGAGTTTGTTAGATGTGTTGTTCTCTCCCTTGCCACGAGGGTTTTTCTTCGGGTTCTCCGGTTTTCCTCCCACCGTAAAAATCAACATGTGAGCTGAGTGTTGTATGCTTTAAAACAGTTAATGTAGTGGTAGCGAGCGTGAATGAGTCTCGGAGATATTAGCAGTAATGCTACTCTGAAATCCGAGGATAAACAAAACGATTTGATTTTGATTTTTTGCACCACTACAGGGGGATTACACAGCGCAAACGCTAAGAAACGTTGCTCGTTTACTCGCAATGACTTTGAGCGTAATGCAGGATATGTTACACGCTGCAATGTTTGTACAACGTGTTTTGCAACTACCATTGCGAGATGAGCTGTACAAATTCCTCTCCTTTTGAATCAATTATCTCTCGTTTCTCCCTCCTCACTACAATTTGATGGTACACACTTCTCCCTTCTCTCTTAACCGTTCTCTTCACTCATTTTGCTTCAAAAGTGGCCAAAGAGTTGGTGAGCAGCCTTAGACTTTGATTTCACTTTGATTTCTTTCTTCTTTATCGCTTATTTCTGTCCTTTTATCGTGCTAATATTTGTAGCTTAGTATATTTAGCTAAATGCTACGTGTCAATATGCCTCCAGAGGGAACTACATTCGGCCAGGGGCAACGCACTTTTCGACCTCAACTTCTGAGATATCTAAATTATTCAACGTTTCAATTGACGCAAATGCAGTCTTGTGGTGTCGGAAAGGCAGTCCGAAGGGCAGTCCGAAAGGTTTAAAATTGTGTATATTTTGCAGGTTAAGAACAATCCAGTCGGCAGCTGACCGATAGATTATAATTATCATGATCATACAATAACCATATTTACAAGTCTCCATGGTAAACTTCGCTTTAATTAAGGGAAATCGTGTATTATTGACTAGAAATACCAAAATTAAGGCTATAAATCAACAAAATCGGATCTTTCTTCCTAAACACATGCTCGTATAGCTGATTTACTGTCATGTGAAGAGATTTTCTCTTCCATCGCACAGAGAAGGATAATTTCTACCCGAAGGATAATTGATGCGCCTTCCCATAACACGTCTTTTTGCATTGCAATGAAACTTTGTTCTCAAGCTACTTAAAGCAGTGCCCTACTGAGATCTAGAATTCTCTAGAACGACAAGATCATAATTCCGTTTTCAACAACATGGTAAATGAACATAATGTCTATTGTTTTTCACTGTTTTACATGTACACGTCGAATCGCTTTTGGAGATGTTTTGAATGATTTGTTTTTTTGAAATTTAATGGCACTTGGCCAAAATACATCACAAAAGAAAAACATCACTTTTCGATGGATTTTGATTGACACTGACCTTCCTAACATATCGATTTTTCCTCCTTTTTCTTCTCGAAAACCAATCACATTTATTGGCAAACAATTAGCACGTTTATCAGTAGAATACGAAAAACGTAATTAGAATAGAGCGGTTTCCTTTGATGAATTAAAATCCTTAATTGAGGACAAAATCTGTAATAAAACTTCAATTTCGTAGAGCAATTCCGGCTCTCACTTTAAAGTGACTAAAATCAATCTAAATAATTGCCATCAAGCAATCCTTGCCTTCTTAAACGACTCAAAAGGATTTGATGTGTTATTAATTCGTTTCAAATTCGGATGTTACATACATTATTGTGGGCAAAGTG
Organism: Telmatactis stephensoni; assembly: GCA_029948255.1. Taxonomy (NCBI): domain Eukaryota; kingdom Metazoa; phylum Cnidaria; class Anthozoa; order Actiniaria; family Isophelliidae; genus Telmatactis; species Telmatactis stephensoni. The sequence continues at coordinate 721,651 of JALIZF010001843.1, forward strand.
CGGTTTTGTTTTTCGTAACAGGTGCCAAAAATGCAAACCAATACAGCACTTTGACAACTCTTTCTCCCCTTTGTGAATATAATTTTCAATAACATTTCTTCCCCTTGCGAAAAATAATCACGAAAATTGATAAAGATACTAGAAGTTTCAAGAACCCTAAGAAGAAAGTCAATGTCATGCTGGAAGATTTATTGGCAGTCTTTCCAAGACAGTCGTTCGGGACTCCCGTTAGTGTTAGCCACATGAACCACAGAACATGGCGTTAACCACAAAACATTGAATGTCTATTGAATACTTTTCAAGTCGATCGAGAAGAGGTTTAAGGGCCCAACTTGTCCTTGAATATGAGTGGATACTATATGTACACTACCTCAATACCCCAACCCACTTGGGTGCTGATTAGCAATTCGCCAACGATGTCAAATTAATTACCAAATCGCCTAAATATTCTAGAATAATTAGGACAGCAATTCTTTCTTTGATTTGAGAACCTTCACCGAATGATCAAGGAATTTAATGAGTGGTGAATTGGACCTGAATCGAATGAGACTGGGGGTCTACAGCTAAATAGTTTGTAAAGGTAAACAGTAAAGGTTACATTGATTACAATAGAATTGATTAACGAGTTAAAGGATAACGGGCTCGCCGCTGTGCGTTGGCTAATTTCGATTATTTGTGATAAAGTCCTCTCCTTGGGATTGGCGACGCTACTATAGGAACCATGCCTTCCAAGCAACACGCTACCTGTGACTTTTTGGAAGGAGTTTCAAGATTGTGACAAGCAGACTTCGGACCTACGACAAGAATTGGTGGTTTATTGTGAGGACGTTAAAAGCCTAGTCACCAAAAAGAGATAATTCTGGAGATAATTCTGCGTGGTGTACGAGATCACTTTTTTCGACGCTTTTATTCTCAATAATCTCGTCCCACGCACACCGGAATAACAACTACATTAATATCTGTATCTACAGACGCATAAAGGCTTTATATTAGCTATTTGATAAAACTGTCCCTTTGAATCAAGGTACGTCCCATTCTCACTGACAATGTCGTACATTTTAAATCAAACCATGTCGACTGCCAGCAACGGTTCTGCATCTCTAGCGAAAAACACTTTAGGAGCTAGCTCCTACGACCTGATCACCACTTCTATGTTTACAATAATCTTTGTAACTGGAGTGATTGGAAGCTCGTTTGTAATTTCTACGATTCTGCGCTGGGATGATATGAAAACATCTTGTAACTACCTCATCATGACAATCGCAATGGCTGACATGGGAGTCGCAGTGTTGGCAGCACCTTTGAGAATCATCGAGAACTACATAGGATGGCCGTTTGGCGAGATGGCGTGCCGACTTCTGGTCCCCTTGCAAGATGTCTTCGTGTGTGTTTCTGTAATTGCGCATACGTGCATCGCGATGGAGAGGTATCGAGCCATCGTTACACCCTTCAAGAAAAGAATCTCTCCACGGAAGATGAAGTTTGTCATCGTTGGATTATGGATTGGATGCTATGTTGCATCGGGTCTTCCCGTCGCACCACTGTTGGCAATCGTCGAGCGCAAGAACAAGATCCTCTGTAAAGTCCTGTTCCCATCCAAGCTCTACAAGCGACTTTTTAAAATGGTCTTGGTTGGTCTGTTCATTGTTCTTCCTTTGATCATCCAGACGTATGCATACTGCTGGATCGTTCGGTGCATCAGGAAGAAAACCCTCATCTCAGAATCGCGCTCTGGACCTCAACAAAAACGCAACCGACTGATCAAAATGCTGCTGACAAGTCTCGTGGTCTTTGATATTTGCTACCTCCCACGCGGTGTATTGATGATGCTCTACGAATTTGGAAACCGTGCCACCTTCCCACCAGAAATGCAGTACATTAACCTCACTGCTTTAGTGATGTATTATGTGAAACACGTAATCAATCCAGTTATTTTATTTGCTATGAGTGCTGATTTTCGGGATGGTTTTTATGCTATTTGCAAGAGTGGGCACTTTGAGATCGGCAGTCATGACACGACCAAGCGGAAGTCCTCAGGAAAAAAGTTTAAGATGGCAATGCTTAACATCAGGAAGAAATCTGCTGAAGACCAGCAGAATCAGTCCCAAACAATGGCTGCACTGCTGGAAAACACGCCAAAATGCGAGAACAATTGTGAAGTGTGAGGCTTTCGCATTTGCAAAGTTGTGCTTTGTGGAGTAGGAAAATGTCTGAACCGTTGTTCAAGGTTTGTAAAAAATCATAACCTTGAAAGACAATTCCAATTTCCCCCGCGGTATTGCTTGATACAGGCTTCTTCGAAAAGTTTGGGAGCGCCCGCTTGGAGATTCTTAAGAAGTCAAAGTGTTTGGAGAAAAGGAACCGTGAAAATTATTTACAATAAAGCTACGTGGTATTTCGCTTTACATTGTAAAATGAGAACTTGGGAAAACGAAGTTTGCATTTCGTTTTAACAATGTATAAAAACCAAGTTTCTCAACAAGGCAATTACTCAGTTCTTCATCACTTTGTAAAACAAACACTTCAAAAAAGCCTTAGAGATATGCGTTTCTTTTAAATGTAACAGCCAACTCACAGGGTAAATAATCAAGTATTTTCAAAAAGGTAATTACTAAATGCTTCAACGAATACTTGTGGAAAGAAAATGGAAATTTGCATATTGTTCAAATACAGATACCAACCATGCACCTTTGAGGGTAAATCATGTCAACAAGGCAATCACTTGGTAGTGTTTCAATTTATAAAATGAGTACTTGGTGAATAGAAATTACCATTACTTTTGAATATAGTAATTACCATTACTTTTCAATATATATGTGGGAACAATAACTGCAAAACTTAACCAAAACAATAGGGTATTTCATCAAATGTCAACAAAATGTTGACACAATAACAGGTGTCATGCTGTGTTCAATTTATATCTGTATTTCATTAACACGATATGCTGCTTCATAAATTGGCTAACAACCAAAGGTTTTGTCCTAGATCAGAAAGAAAACTTAAAGGGGGACGACAATCAAAATCGGTTAAAATTGGAAATGGATTATTCCTAAAAGGTTTGAGTAAATGACGTCATTTACTCACAATTTAGATGCTAATATACTTGATAATTTTGATCTCTCTCTTTTGAATATAACTAAAATATGTTGCTGTGTGATTATACGAGCCATATCATCCAGTGGATACGTTCAACCGAGTTTCAAGGCATTTTCAAATTTCATCGACGTCCCACTGTCAATCATAAAATATCAGATAAGAAATAAGGTTACTCTTCTCACTTTTCATCAAGTATATCTACAAAAATCAATATAAGATCACCAAAGAAAACTAAATTTAAAGTCGATAAAAATAGCGATATCGACCAAATAGGGTATGTATCCACGAGCGATTGACCTTGCTATGTACTCTTTCAAATACAGTAGAATCACGCTAACTCAAACTCCCAGGGGAAGCTTAATATTGTTCGAGATAGTGGGGTTCGAGACTGACCGATAGAAATTGAAAAAATGATTACAGAGAAATGGGTTTGTGTTCGAGATAGTGGGGTTCGAGACTGACCGATAGAAATTGAAAAAATGATTAAAGAGAAATGGGTTTGTGTTCGAGATAGTGGGGTTCGAGACTGACCGATAGAAATTGAAAAAATGGTTAAAGAGAAATGGGTTTGTGTTCGAGAAAGCGAGGTTTTCGAGTTAAAAGGGTTCGAGTTAAAGGGGTTCCAGTATATCTTATAATCCCATTATAAGATCACTAAACAAAATCTTAAACTCATTGACATTAAATATCGATAAGAAATACTTATGATCAATTGACCTTACTATATATTAGTATACCTATCAATAGTTTTCGCGGATACCTTATTGATACCAAACAAACGCTGTAAAATAGCAAACTGTTCTGCAAATTGCAAAAAAATCGCGTTAATTCAAGTGCTGTTAATATTTTTAATGCTATATTTCCGTACCATTGATTAAGCAAAGCGTCAATTCTCACGCAATTCCACTAACAATTTTATGGATACATTGTTACAAAATACTCTTACAATCTTCATAATCCTTCTAAAATCACTTGATTTTCCACTTGATGTAAATCACGTATATTCATTATCAGATGTTAATAAAATCCTTGAGGTTCCAGCTTTTTATTTTTCTGATTAATTAACAATTAGCGAAACAACAATGAAGAAATGGTCAACACCCAGCGTGCGTTCCATTGAGCTATGGGTGCACGCGGGAGGCTGCTAAGCACGAGAGAAGCTTAAGAGTCGCACGAGGCGTAGCCGAGTGAGACTATAGCTTTTCGAGGTGAACATTGTGTTGAGTTCGATACCGAAATTTTAGCACTTTTCTTGGTCGATTGTGTGAGTAGTTCTCTCGAGTCCAGATGAAAACAGTCCGAAACGGATAACGAAGGAGACTGTGGTCTTCTTAGACATCATTTTGAACTCACTGCATTATCTTTTAGACTGGTATTGTCATTGAAAACGTTTCCGCTTTCGTAACTCTGCGATGCGCTTGAGCGCATTATCTAACCTAAGAAGGGTAACACAAAGCCATGAGTAACGCTAAGACAAGTAAAGCATTTCAACTACTTTGATCGTTGATTTTCTACTGACTTATTTGACACTCTAAACGGGATTATGCTTGTACCAAAACTATCCTCACCCACCCTTCACAGTCTATGGGATCTTCATCATGCGTCATTCTTTACAATACAACTTTCAGGTCCAAACACTCTTTATAAGATATTTTGCTCGATCGTGATGGACATATTGTTTTCTATACTCTAATTGTTGCAATTGTATAGTAACATTTATAAAAGACGTATTTACGGTATTTGGCCCGGAAATATTTCACAACTTTAAAGCTTCATCCTCGAGCTGTAACACGTAAATTCCTCTTTTCGTGACTCTCAATGACCAGTGAACGGTCACGCTACGACACGCGATTAACTTTTTATTCAACACAGACAACAAAATTGTAAATTGAACCGACTGTTTGGATTTTCAAACTTTCTCCAGCGAAAAAAGAAAATAAAACTTCAATTGTATTTTATAAAACAAATAGAAAACTTGGCAGCAGTGCTATGTTGAGTTATGGAAGCACTTGCATGGGAATTGGAAGAAGACTCGTGCTTCTCCTAACACTTCTCTCATCTTCTTACAATTCCCGCGTGCTTCTATAACTCAACATAGCACGCAGCCTCGTTTTCTATTTCTACACTAATGTCCATTCTTAGTAAATTGTCAACACTGATTTCCAGTTGCATTTTCTAACAAATTAACACTCTATATTTAGTTCAAACGGTAAGAAGTGGTTCAGTACTGGCCCCTACAACACTGTCTTGAACTGTCGAGGAATCCATATTTTCCACCGATCCCTCAGGCGGTGGTCCTGTACTTTTGTAGATCTTTTTCTTCAACTCATATCTTCCCTTTGCCGTCTTAGCTCTGAACAGCCAACGGTATGGCCAGGTAAGCATCAGTAAGGTAGCAATCCAGTAGTACCTGGGCCTAATCCACCACGGTTTCACTGACAAATCAACGTATGCACAGATGCGTTTCTCTAAACCAGGAATTTCTTTACGAATGGAAAAATTCATATATTCATCTCTGTGTTCATTTTTTTCTTTCATTTCATTCTGCATTCGTTCAAAATCTTCTTTTATTTCTTCGTCACCGAAAGCCAAGTAAGAGTCTATCTTGAGCCGCGTTAAAGCCAAACGACTTACTGAAGGCATTTCTCGTTGCGACTCGTCGACGCAGTAATCAAATAAAAACATTTGTTCCTCACTATGCGTAACAATTTTAGTCCTTGTCGAACGGTAGCCTTGCGTTGGGTGATACTTTGTTCGTTGTTCATAGTGGTAGCACTCAACAGACATGGTAATAATAGGAGGGACTGACTGCATCCTTTCAATGTAACTCCAAGCCGTATCGTCTTCCATGATATTGCTGAGATAGTCAAACTCATCAGAAATAAGGCCTTCAACGAGGACGACGATAGTTGAGAAAACCGTCGTCACGATAGCCATGATATGAAGATAACTAAAAACTTTGCCGTATTTTCCCCATGAATGTACATTATAAGCGATTAAATAACTGAGCCACAAAAAGAATGAGAAATAATAATACATCGACACAAGTCTACAAAAATTTAAGCCTTTCTCAAGATCAGCATCGATTTTTTCTCCCAATTCTTCAAGACGAAGTTGTTCCTGTTGCCTTTCATTCGCATCCATACAGCGCGTCTTACACGATTTTCTACAGCAACACAAGAAGAATGGTAGCAAAAGCTGTATTAAGACTGCACAAGTCAAGACTGCTGGGGCAAGACCTGGGATGTCATCGTAGTTTCTTGGTGTGGGTTGTGTTGAGTTGGATACAGTTGTTGTATTTTCCTGGTGGAAGGTTCGAGGAGTTCTCGCGAATCCAAATGAAAACAGTCCAAAGAAGATAACGAAGGAGACTTTGGTCTTCTTAAACATTTTGATCTTCATGCACGATCTTTTACAGTGTGTTGTCATTGAGGACTGTTACGCCTTCGTAACTTTGCAAATGCGTTTCAGCGTATTTTTCAACTCGGAAGTGTCACGCAACGTTATGAGTAACGCTAGACAAGTAAAGCAAAAACCAAAAAAGTGAACGGCATTTCCGCATCAACTTCTTACTGATGTACTTGACGTACTTGACGGAATTTGAAGGAGGTACCTTGCGAAGCATTGATTTTAGAAAAAGCTTAGAATTGTGCTTGTACTAAAACTATCCTCACCCTCCCATCCCAGGCTATTGGGTTTTTCGACATGACGACATCTTTGAAAATCAATTTCCGGGTCCAGACAAGTCCAGACGAATTTTTTTACAGATATTTTGCTCGTTTTTCTTAGACGTATGTGTTTTCAATACTTATAATTGTTACAATTATATATAGTAACTTTTAATAAAAGACTAACTTAAGACAGGATTTATTTTTATGACGTTAATGCGCTGTTCGACCCGGAAATACGTCACCACTTTCAAACACGTGCACCACTGTTACTGACTCTGACGTAACTTCCTGTTTTGCGTGATTCTCACTGACCAAGTAATTGGTCACGCTACGACATGCAATAAAATAACTTTTCATTCAATACATAACAATCAAAGGAAGCTCGATTTGAACCGATTGTTTAGATTTCAGTTTCACTTTTTACTAATATTTATTATTATTTAAAATTTTCATTATTTTCTGGAAATAGGGTACGGCTTTCGAGCTTCTTACTTAATTCTCAAATGCGGTATTTTTTTGTTCCTCGAAGGTAAACACGCCTAGTCTCCATCGCAGTCTCCCTCGCACATGTTTCCAAATTAACGGGAGTAGGATATTTACATTTAAAGGCGAAAGCCAGAAGGGTTGCTACATCGAATTGTAGTGAATTGTCGACTTGACACTGATTCCCAACTGTAGTACTTGTATTTTAGAAATACATTTATAGCCTTATGTTCATTTTAGAAATGCTTCAATACTGGCCCCAGGTACACCAGCTTGAAGAACTGCCAGGGAATCCATATTTTCCACCGATCCCTCAGGCGGTGGTCCTGTACTTTTGTAGATCTTTTTCTTCAACTCATATCTTCCTTTTGCCGTCTTAGCTCTCAAAAGCCAACGGTATGGCCAGGTAAGCATCAACAAGGTTGTAAGCCAGTAGTACCTCTCCCGAATCCACCACGGTTTGACTGACAAATCAATGTACGCACAGATGCGTTTCTCTAAACCAGGAATTTCTTTACGAATGGAAAAATTCATATATTCATCTTTGTGTTCATTTTTTTCTTTCATTTCATTCTGCATTCGTTCAAAACTTTTTTTTGTTTCCCTGTCACCGAAAGTCAAGTAGGATTCTATCTTGAGACGCGTTAAAGCCAAACGACTTACTGAAGGTATTTCTCGTTGCGATTCATCAACCCAGTGATTAAACGTAAACAATTGCTTCTCTGTATGCGTGACAACTTTTACTCTAGTCTTACGAGATGGGCCTATGCCAGGCTCAGACGGGCTGCGTGAGGGATACGCTGTGCGCTCCTCATAGTGGAAGCACACCACAGTCATGGTAATCCTAGGAGGGATAGAGCGCATTTTTTCAATATAACTCCAAGCCGTATCTTCTTCCATGATATTTTCAAGATGAGAAAGTTCGTCAGAATTGATGCTTTCGAAGATGACTACGAGAGCTGAGAAGACCATTGTGACGATAGCCATGATATGAAGATAACTAAAAACTTTGCCGTGTTGTCTCCATGAATGTACATTATAGGCGATTAAATAACTGAGCCACAAAAAGAACGAAAAGTAATAATACATCGACAATAGTCTACACTTGCTTCCGTCTCTCTCTATCTTAGCGTCGATCTTTTCTCCTAGCCTTTCGACACGACGTTCTTCCTGTTGTTGTTCATTTACGTCCCCACAGCACGCCTTGCACCAACGTATACAGCAGTACAAAAAGAATGGCAGTAAAAGTTGTGTTAAGACTGCACAAGTCAATACTGCAGGGATCAGACCTGGGACGTCATCATACTTTCTTGGTGGGGATTGTGTTGAGTTGGATGCAATTGTTGCATTTTCTTGGTTAATGGCTTGAATAGTTCTAGCACGTACAGTAGAATACAGGCCAAAAAGGACAACGAAGGAGACTTTGGTAGTCTTCTTAAACATTTTGAACTCACTGTATTATCTTTCACAGAATGCTTTTGTTGAAAACTATTCCGCTTTCGCAACTTTGCAATCCGTTTCAACGTGCTCTTTCAAAACAAAAGTGTAACACAAAATGTAACGCAAATTGTAACGCAAAGCCACGAATTACACGGAGGTACACTCTAAAATATAGTTAGAGGCAACTTTCACCACTATAAATTTACTAGCCAGCGTGGATGGCCTTTGGGGAAGGGGAGGGGAGGAGAGGGTACCTTGAGAAGTTAAAAAAAGTAAATACTTTATAAAAGGAAACGCTGTAAATTTAGTTTGTGCTTGTACAAAGTCTCCTCCCCTCTCTCCCCTCCCTCCCCTCCCTGGCTATAGTAACTTTTGCGGACACGACATCTCAGCTTCTAGGTTCGATGATTTTGAAAGGGTTAATGTTTGTGCAAGTAGCTATATATGATAAGAACTAATAACCATTATATTAGAGTCAATTATTGATATCAATGAAGGGACATGTTTTGTGTTGTTGTTGTTATTATTTAGAATAATAAGTCTTTGGAGCATAATATTAGTGTTAGTCTCTATGCTCTTCCAATAATACAATGTCGTTTAACTGATGTGATTACTTATATGTAATTTCTTATCTAAAAAGTTAAAGCTATTAAAACTGAAGAATATAAGATTATCGATCATGATCAGCTATTTTGCGACGTAATTCTCAAACTCACTACTCCAGTTTCTTAAAAAATACCCTATCAGAGGCGCATCCAGGAATATTTCAGAGGGGAAGTCCAAACGTATATTTCATACAAAATTGCTTGTTTTTAATTAGCTGATAAAAGTCCTTGAATCTCATTATCTAGCTTGAAATGACGGGAACACATTGCCCTTCGTGTGCTCTCAAGCATACAGTATTCTATTGAAAATTTGTCATTGAGCTGGAAACAATGTTCACGAGAACGGATATGACGTCTATTGCAAACAGGTAATTAACTTGAAACCTGTGGCAAAACTAAATCTAAGTTATAACAATCACTTGAATTCCAGGTATGACATGGGGGTCCGTACCCCCCGACCCTCCCCCTGAATCAACCATGCACTGCGTATGTAAAATGACTTGAATTTCATAAATTAACAGTTTTACATCCTGGAGTTCGGTGCTGATTGGCTCCAGGACTGAGGCTGTTTACCAAAAACTATACGTCATATGATCAGGGTAGTAATTGGGGCAAACTGACAACTGATAAATGGCCAAAAATGCCACTGACAACTAACAAACAAGGCTTTTTTTACTGATAACTGACAACAAAAATGGTAACTGACAACTGACTTTTGCTTATCTAAAATGTACCGATAAAATCTTAAAAACTCGTATAAAAGCCACTGAAAGGACCACAAAATGGCACTTATTTGCTTTTGAGTTCCCTGTGTCGACTTTGAACATGTCTGCTGAGTGAATGTTGTCTGGACTCTAGTTCCTTGTAGTTCTGGTAAATATTAAACTGGCCACGTGTAGCAAGTATATACTGGCTCGGATTACTATTTTTCCTTCATACGTAGTTTAAAAGATGCTTTTAAAACTTTTTTTCATGTTTTGTTTTGCTTTTGTGATGCTCAAGAGGATCTACAAGACATGGAGATATTATTTGAATACTTCATTTTCTGATATAAACAAGGCGCATTTTCGAAAAATCAGATACCTGGAGGTATTTTGGGGTAGAGGCTGGTAACATAACTATTCTAAACTAATTTTTCATGCTGAATGCGAATATGACAGTTACCAAGACGTATTCGGCAATCTTATACGTGTAAATGACGCATTTTGTGAATTGCTACAGTCATTTCATACTAACGGCTTTTTCATTTAATTCCAAAAGTTCCCATCGAAATTTGTTTGTATCTCTTGCATAACTGTAAGTGTTTTCATACAAAATTTCGTTTTTTGAAAATTCGTATCTCCTTGATTTTTCAACTGATATCCTTCAAACTTTACAGTTTTACTGATTTTGATATGCTCTTTTCAGCCATGGTAATTGTTTTTAAGTTTGGGAACTTTTGGAATTACATGACAAAGCCATTAGTATGAAATGACTGTAGCAATTCACAAAATACGTCATTTACACGTATAAGATTGCAGAATACGTCTTGGTAACAGTCATATTCGGATTCAGCATGAAAAATTAGTTTAGAATAGTTATGTTACCAGCCTCACCCCAAAATGCCTTCTGCACTTTTTGCGATCGACTTTTTCAGTTTTGCGCCTTGTCCAATACCCATATAAACAAAAATACTCTGCTTTTTTGCTATTTATATGGGTGTGTCTAGAGTACGTAGCTATTATGAAACTGGCTACTGATCCTATTCTTAACAGGCATTCAGTCATCTAGCTTGCAAAGTGAAACACACTTTTCTTTTTAAATCAAATAATGACAACATTACAATAGCTTTTATATAAAGCTAATATCTTGCTGCATGTAAACAGAATATAAAATATCCAATAATTATATGATTGCAATCTTCAAATTAACACGAAGCAAATTTGGTTAATATTTAGTTAAACTAGCTAGTTGTAGTTTTATAACATATGTTATAATATTGCATTATAGACGAACTACTCTTCGCTTAGTTCACTTTCTCCATTAAAAAGTGTATTATTGCTAAAACATGCGCAATGTGAAAAAAACTGTTGAAAATTAATGTTTAACTGATATTTTACTAACAAACTAATATTTACACTAATATATGTACTGACAAACGAGCTAAATTCTGACTGACATCAGACCCTCCCCCCCATTGCTACCCTGTATGATGGCGGAGGAGCACTAGGAACTGCTTGCTCATTGGCTGGTATATCCGACAAAGAGAATGAAGGATTGATAGGAGGAGGAGGAGCCATACTCTCTTGTTGTAAGATGGCAATTGGATCCATGATGTCTACCTCAACAGGAGGAGTCGTACTCTTGTACATCTTCTTCTTCAATTCGTAATGATTCTTAGCTGTCTTGGCTCTAAACAACCAACGATATGGCCAGGTCATCATCAACAAGGTAGCAAGCCAGTAGTACCCCTGGCCAATCCACCACGGTTTCAACGACAAATCAACGTACGCTAAAATGCGTTTCTCTAAAACAGGAATGTATTTATTGGCAGAGAAATCCGTGCGATCATCTCGGCGACGATTTCTGTCAAGCATTTCTTCTTTTTGTCGATCATAATCTTCCTCTGTGTCCTGGTCACCAAGGATTACCTGGTCGTCGATCTTCAGTCGAGTCAGAGCCACGTCACTTAACGCCGGCATTTCACTGTTAGATACATCGACCCAACTACCAAACTTGAAGAAATCTGTGTCTACAAATGTTACAACTTGTTGATAGAAGGCTTTGATGCGCTTTTGCTGGTGGTAACATTCCACATGTCATCGATATCACAGGCGCCACACCGGTGTAATTGTTGAATGCGCCTGCCAAGCTGATTTCTTTGTTCATAATGTTTTTTATATAAGAGAGCTTCGTAAGAGAAGGAAGCTCTCAGTGAGAACCACCAGAGCACAAAGAATTAGCATGACTATAGCCATGATCTCAAGTTGACTAAAGATGTCGCCATGCTTGGTCAATTCTGCGGCTGTACATATCATATAATAGAAAAGCCATAAGTAAAACGAGATGCAGCAATCCATGGATATCAGTCCTAAAGATTCTATAGCTTGCTTGGTCTTCCTCTTGGTCTTCTTCTTCGTCGACTTCTTCGCAAGAATTTTTACAGCACACGTAACACCCCAAAGTTAATGGAATGAGAATCTGTAGTAAAATTGCACAGGTCAATACTGCTGGCGATAAATCTCGGACGGTATTCAAGTAAATTGGTTTTGGAGTAGGTTTGGGTGGCGGTTGTGGTGGTCTTGTTGAGGATGGTGGTGGCGTTGCTAGAGGGCGGCAGGGTGTTCCTCCTTGACGTACCCAATATGGCGTGCTTTTTCTGTCATCGCAAATTGCAAACCTCACCGATGGGTAACTTCCACGACAATATGTCATTGCTAAGTAGCCAGGAATTCTTCCCTGATATGCAAATCCAAATTCTGAATCAGAATACGCCTGGGGTACAGGGCATATATCTTTATCGTTACAACGCAGACCATAGTATTCGGCGGGACAGAGACAAAGTGTTTCTTTCCCAGAAGTGTAAACACAAGTAGCTACATTCGAACAAGGACTCGTTGAACAGATATCAGTTTGAGAACGAATTCCTCGACACTTGATTCTTAGAGAAGACATTTGTTGCCATCCATTGTAGCGAACCGACCACGTATTGCTAATGTATTCAGGTCTCAGTGCAAAATCCTTTACTCTCATATATGCCCCCCTGTCGCTGGAACTCGAAGGATAACGACTGCTTGTAACAAGCCAGTAATTGTCTGGTGTATACTGAAGATACCAGTTCTGTGAGCTGTGCTTATAAACTGGTCTTAAATTCTTGAAGGTTCCAGTCATACGCTCAAAGTAATCCGTGCTGGCATTGTTGATAATGTTTCCTTTGCCATCATTGAAGTCGCTGTTCAAGTAGACCCTTTCTGAGTTGCATTCTCGGAAATCGTTGTCCACGCAAATGGCCTTAATTTTTGGTGGAGTTCGAACTCTGTAGTTGGTTTTATTTCGAATATTCCAGTAGTACCAATATGAAATCAATCCGTCGAATATGTCCTCATTGTCCAATGTCCCGGCACCAGTAAGGAACAGTGAAGGACTGACAGAAGAGTAGAGTTGACTTGCAAGGCCAAAAGAGTGGTTGAAATTCAAGCCAAACAAGAGAATATAATTTCCGTTAGTTTGCAGCTTGAGGTAAAAAAGGAGATTGTCGTTCTCTCTCTTGTAGACTGGAAAACCACTGTGGCTGTAATTCTGTTTGATAAACACCCCCTCGATCATTTTGTAGGGCATTTCGTCCTCGTCAATGTTTTGAAAGAAGATCCTTGGGCACAGAGTCCTTGAACACGCGACAGAAAAGAGTGCAAAAGCGAGAAGCAAAATTGTAGCTCTATTGAGCGCCATGATTGGTGAGTTGTACTTGAACTAACACTGGAATGAGGAAATAACAGGGTCCCCTATAGCGCTTTGCAAAATGCAATCACGTAAAAATATTTGGTCTTTTTACGCGTCACGGATAATTCAAAATTTCTTTGACGTTCACAAAAAAAATCAAAAGTTGCTTTCACATGGACGCAAAAAGATTTTAGACCTTAAATCACGTTTCACGTCAAAATAAATCTGTCTTTCCCGTTTCACGCAAAAGGGTATAAGGGAACCTGAAACAACTGACATCGCTGAAGGGAATATCACTGAAGCGTTTCGCAACAAAGAAACGACCTTTCCCACGTCAAGATATATATTTATGGAATCTAGGACAAATGGATGCTTGTTTAGGCATTTTATTGTTTATTTGCAGTTCATGCAGTTGAGAATGACTTTCCAAGATATATAAGTCCAGTGATTGAGTTAAGTTCATTGATTAATTGAGTTTCAGTTTGAGTTTGAGTTTCAATTTCAGTTTCAGTTTCACTATATTTGCTCTTTTCAAGATAATATATATATATTTTTACATAATAACCCATAAGAAATATACAAATATACATTAAGAAAAAAGAATTTGATAAATGTAAATTGTGCGTAGAGGCTAAAGTAGCTAAAGCTTTCAGTCTAGTTAGCCTCTACAACATGTAGTAGTCGAGAAACGAAAAAAAAAAGCTGATAACAAAGAAAAATATATAATGGAAAGAATAAAGAAAATACTGATATTATATTATAAATATTAATTATAGATTATAAATTATTTAAAAATACTGGATACTGCATGAGATATTATATTTCTTTATACACTCTTTCTTTTGTAAAAGAAAGAGTGTATTTAACTCAATTTTGATCATTTAGTAGAATTTTTCGTATTCTTTTTTAAAGACATATACGAAGACAGAGATTTAATGTTAGTTGGTATTTGCTGTCATATCCTTGAGGCTGTACATTGGAAACGTTTTAGACCATAGTTCGTTCTTGATACTGGCCTATACAAATTCATATTAGCTGAGTATCTCGTATTGTAATTGTGGATTGACGATGCTGATGGAAGCAGTTCAGTAAAAATATCAGGAAAGTTGCTATTGTTGCATTTGAACGATATACGATTAACGACATTAAGCTTGATAATGTTTTCAAGTTTCAATATATCCAGAAGTTTATAAAAGGTGGAGACACTTTCTTTCCTTCTCGCGAAAAAGATTTAGCGAATACATTTATTTTGTTTTGACTGGATTGGTTTTACACTCGTCGACGAGGCAGTACCCCAGTTCATTAGACATAGTTTAAATAGCGATTAATAAGTGTATAGTAAAGATGTTACCATCGAAACCATCTCTTATTAGCTTTTTCATCAAACTTTCCCTCCTCATATCTTCTATATTGTAGTACACTAGGACCTGTATCTGGCTAATAAATGAGATGGCCCTTCCTGTAAACGCGTTGTGCAGTTGTCTTGAATTAGTTAATCAATAATTTGTATTCGGTTCAATGCAGAGCGATTAGAATACAACCTCCGTTCAGATCTGCATAAATGTAACGTAGCGCAACGC
The DNA here is from genome assembly GCA_029948255.1 of Telmatactis stephensoni. Taxonomy (NCBI): domain Eukaryota; kingdom Metazoa; phylum Cnidaria; class Anthozoa; order Actiniaria; family Isophelliidae; genus Telmatactis; species Telmatactis stephensoni. Next base: position 736,945 of record JALIZF010001843.1, read on the forward strand.
AATGTAACGCAAAATGAAATCATAAGTCGTTGACGTTACACAGAAAAAACGGTTTATGAAATGATTATATTCGCTAACATATACTTTTCAAATTTTCGTATAGAGATAATAGTTTAATTATCATGTATTTGTGATATTAATGGTTGAGTTCGAGCCCTCAGTTGAGTTCCTGTGCCACCTGATCGTCAGATCTCGCGTTGGGTTGCCTGTGTCAGATCAGAAGCCAGCTCGACATTTTGGATGGATTTTCACTTGTCTGAGCCTTCGGTACGTTTGACACGAGGTTGGACAGGGTTTCTCTTTTGAACGTTTTATGTAAGTCTTTTCTTTGCAATCATTTTGTCATACTCCACAGTATTTACCATCAAGGCCACGACCGTTTTAGTGATGTTTCCAGGGAAGTCAATGTTCTTTCATGAGTTTTTCTCCGCGCTGTTGTGTGCTTAGTCATTGACAGTTCGACAAAGGAACCCCGGAGGAACTCTATTGTAAAAGGATCGGGTATGCTCGTTGTATTTCTTAGGGGTAGAAATCAGCGATTTGGTATCTTTTAGGGTGTTAAAATAAAACCCATCGCTTATTATCTTGTTCTCAAATGGACGAAATTAGCCCAACAAAAGCGTTTCGACCGTTCAATTTTATGTTCATCATAATAATGTTCATGTTCATCATAATAATGTTCGTTGGTATCTCTTAGGGGTTAAAAATCGTTCAGCCACGCCTTATTAAAAGACTTCCGGTATCTTTTAGAGGTATTTTTTAAAATTTCCGACAAGCATATATACCAGATCTTTTTACAATGGAGTCTCCCCTCCCTGGAATGGACCACTGAGACGATCGACCAAATCTTAGTAGAAGGAAACAAAATGTACTTTAAATGCCCTTGAAAAATAACATATACCGGATACAGACACGATTTCACTCGAATATCTCCCTCTTGAGACCCGTTGGTAAATAGAAAGTACAACAAATGAATAACCCATTGAATGTTGCAAACAATCAATGGACATCGCTCAGCTATTTACAGTTCATGTTAACTTAAGTTTGTTCACTTATTAAATCATTTTCGTTGTCAAATAAAGATGCTTTGACAACAGTGCTGCATTTAAATTCCTGTTTCTCATAGCTTGCTTAATAATAGACTTTGAAAGAACTGATCCATTACAATTGTACATAGCATTACATGGCATTTATGTTTCCTCTCTTGGGTCGCTTTTATTTCTCAACATATTTTTATATTCACAAACAAAATTTCTGTAGATTGTGTTTATGGTGTGGCTCGACAGCACATCTCTTCCATGCTCCAACGACTAGTTTAATAATAAAGAGCCTGTGTTACCAAGAAATGGTTTCGGTTCTATGAATCGATACATTTCCGGTTTTAGCGGTCAACTGAAAATGGAACAAATTGACCATTCCACCAAAAAGCCATTTTCTTCATACGACACCGGGCAACAAAAATATCCCACTTTTGACAATACGAACAGTAAGATTTCCGCAGTGACTACAAATAACATTTATTAACGCTATAAAAATAGTACAACGAAAATAACAAGATAAATACTAGCCTTGACATTAGTCCTAACTACCTCCCCCACGGGCTTCTAATGAGGGGCTTGACGTACCGAGTGATTGTAGTTGCCTTTATAATCGATTGTGTGAAGCTTTTTGCAAGAATCCTGACTAGTAACTGAACCCATACTAACGACCTCTCATTTTCTCTAATGACCTTTAATGAGACGCAGAAGAGAGGGAGGGAGGAACACAGGGGATGCAAAGAAAAGGCACAAGAAGAGAAAACTCCTTTTTTTTCTCCTCCCAGACTCTCTTATTATCTCTTTTTACAGGTATATAATAGCTTCGAATTGTAAATTCGTCGTGATATCTGTAGAAATTACAGTTGTCTCCTTCAGTGTACCCTTAATATTCTTAATAACCAATAACTGTTCTAATTAATTAGAGATATCAATAAATCAACAATCAGGTTATATGCGATTTCTTATCTGAAATTTCAAGCTAGGAATAAAAAGTTATCGATAATGATAAGCTATTTTTCGATGTAATTCTCAAATTAACTACTAAATAGAAATATTTACAAATGACAATACTAACGTAATGCCTTGAGTTCATAACGTGAACAGTTTTACATCCTGTGAAGGAATTTACACAGTCGGTTGTGAGTTCGGTGCTGATTGGTTCAAGTACTGAGGCTGTTGACCAACAGCTAAGTCATATGCTGGAGGAGGAGCACTGGGAACTGCTTGCTGATTGGCTGGTGGATACATTGGTCCCTGATTGGCTGGTTGATACCCTGGTCCCTGATTGGCCGGTGGATACGCTGGTCTCTGATTGGCTGGTGGATACGCTGGTCCCTGCTGATTGGCTGCAGGGAATGGTGGTCCCTGCATTCCTGGGTAGGGTGGCGGTGCTGTTGCCATTGGATACGGTTGGCTTGATGACGCAGGATCGGTTATATCCGACATGGAGAATGATGGATTGATATTAGAATCAACCACAGGAGCCATACTGGCTTGTTGTAGGATGGCAATTTGATCCATGATGTCTACCTCAACAGGGGGAGTTGTACTCTTATACATCTTCTTCTTCAATTCGTAATAATTCTTAGCTGTCTTGGCTCTAAACAACCAACGATATGGCCAGGTCATCATCAACAAGGTAGCAAGCCAGTAGTACCCCTGGCCAATCCACCACGGTTTCAACGACAAGTCGACGTACGCTGAAATGCGTTTCTCTAAACCAGGAATGTGTTTATTAGCAGAGAAATCCATGTGATCATCTCGGTAACGATTCCTGTCAAGCATTTCTTCTCTTTGTCGGTCATAATCTTCCTCTGTTTCCTGGTCACCAAAGATTACCTGGTCGTCGATCTTCAGTCGAGTCAGGGCCACGTAACTTAGCGCTGGCATCTCTCTTTTAGATACATCGACCCAACTACCAAACTTGAAGAAATCTGTGTCTACAAATGTTACCACTCGTTCTTGGTATGTTTCAGTGCGAGATTGACTGTTTCCATTGGAATCCGTGTAGTACACGATCCGGGTGCGCGTTTCCCAGTGGTAACATTCCACAGTCATCGATATCACAGGCGCCACACCGTGCATCCTTTGAATGTACTGCCAAGCTGTCTCCTCTTGCATAATGTTCTTTATATAAGAGAGTTCGTGAGAAAAGATGCTCTCAATAAGAACCACCAGAGGACAAAGAATCAGCATAACTATGGCCATGATTTTTAGGTGACCAAATATGTCACCATGCTTGGTGCAGTCAGAGGCTGTACATCCAATATAAAATATAAGCCATAGGTAAAACGAGATGTAGAAATCCATGGATATCAGCCTAAAAATGCTTGCATTGCGATAAACTCCTTTTTTACCTCTCAGCTGCGTCGATTCCGTTTCTCTCTGGTAATTCTCCACGGCTTGTCTGTAGTTTTGCACACCCTGATCAAGTTCCTCTTGACTTTGAGCGCGTCGAACATGTTCTAAACGCGTCTCTAATTCTCCACTGAACTGCTCAAGGCGTCTTTGGTCTTCTTGGTCTTCGTCGACTTCTTTGCAAGACTTTTTACAACACGCGCAACACCACAAAATGAATGGAAGTAAAATCTGTAGTAAAACTGCACAGGTTAGCACTGCTGGCGTTAAACCTGCGACGTCATTAAAGTTAATTGGTTTTGGAGTAGGTTTGAGTGGCGGTAGTAGTGGTGGTAGGGGTTTTGCCGTTGTCGGAGGTGGACCGCTGCATGCTGTTCCTTGGCGTGCCCAATATGGCGTGCTGTAACTGTCATCACAAATTGCAAACCTTACCGATGGGTAGCTTCCACGACAATATGTCATTGCTAAGTAGCTGGGAATTCTTCCCGGATATGCAAATCCAAATTCTGAGTAAGAATACGCCTGAGGTTCAGGGCATATTTTAGTATTAGTGCAACGCAGGCCGTAGTATTTGGCAGGACAGAGACAAAGTGTTTCGTTCCCGGAAGTGTAAACACAAGTACCTCCATTTGAACATGGACGCGTTGAACAGATATTCGCTTGAGAACGAATTCCTCGACACTTAATTTTTAGAGAAGACATTTGTCGCCATCCATTGTAGTGAACCGACCACGTATTGCTAATGTATTCAGGTCTCAGTGCAAAATCCTTTACTCTCATATATGCCCCCCTGTCGCTGGAACTCGAAGGATAACGACTGCTTGTAATAAGCCAGTAATTGTCTGATGTATACTGAAGATACCAGTTCAGCTTTGAGCTGTGCTTATAAACTGGTCTTAGATTCTTGAAGGTTCCAGTCATACGCTCAAAGTAGTCCTGTGCTGGCATTGTTGACTAGTGTTTCCTTTGACATCATTGAAGTCGCTGTTCAAGTAGACCCTATCTGAGTTGCATTCTCGGAAATCGTTGTCCACTGCAAATGGCCTTAATTGTTGGTGGAGTTCGAACTCTGTAGTTGGTATTATCATGAGTGTTCCCAGTAGTAACCAATATGAAATCAATCCACTAAATACGTCTTTCTGGTCCAATGTCCCACTAGCGAGCCACGCTGATGGGCTGACGGAAGAGTACAGTTGACTTGCAAGGCCAAAATAGTGGTTTAAATTCAAGCCAAACAAGAGAACATAATTTCCATTAGTAAGAAGCTTGAGATAGAAAAGCAGATTGTCGTTCTCTCTCTTGTAGACAGGAAAACCATTGTGGTTGTAATTCTGTTTGATAAACACCCCCTCGATCATCTTGTAGGGCATTTTGTCCTCGTCAATGTTTTGAAAGAAGATCCTTGGGCACAGAGTCCTTGAACACGCGACAGAAAAGAGTGCAAAAGCGGCGAGAAGAAGCAAAATTGTAGCTCTATTGAGCGCCATGATGGGTTAGTTATACTTGAAGTAACACTGGAATGAGGAAAAAGCAGGTTCCCCTATAGCGCTTTGCAAAATGAAATCGCGTAAAAATATTTGGTCTTGTCATAATAGACTAGTTTCGAATTCCGTTTTGCTCAGGCTAAGCCTCGAATCCAAGTAAAAATCAAAAGTTGCTTTCACGTGGACGCAAAACGATTTTAGACCTTAAATCACATTTCACGTCAAAATAAATCATCCATTCACGTTTCACGAAAATGGTATAAGGGACCCTGAAACATCACTGGGAATGTCACTGAAGCGTTTCGCAACAAAGAAACGACCTTTCAGACGTCAATATATATATTTATGGATCTAGGACAAATGGATGCTTGTTTATTCATTTCACTGTCTATTTAGCGGGTGCAGTTCATGCAGTTGAGAATGTGCATGTTGATATGCATTATATATAATTACTTCCCAAGATACATAAGTCCAGTGATTAATAGTTACCATGGAAAGAATCTCATTAGCCTTTTTATCAAACTTTCTTTCCTCGTATCTTCTCTATTGTTGTACACTAGGGCCTGTATCTGGCTAATAAATGAGATGCCCCTTCCTGTAACTGGTTGTGCAGTTGTCTTGAATTAGTTAATCAATAATTTGTATTCGGTTCACTGCAGAGCGACTAGAATACAACCTCCGTTCAGATCTGCATAAATGTAACGTAATGCAACTCAGTTTAACGCAAAATGAAATCATAAGTCATTAACGTTAAACAGAAAAAACGGTTTATGAAATGATTATATTCGCAAACATAAACTTTTAACATTTCCGTATAGAGATAATAGGTTAATTATCATGTATTTGTGATATTAATGGTTGAGTTCGGTTAATTGCATCGAGCCCTCAGGCGAGCAGCGACACTAATCTTCACATCACATTGGGTATCCTGTGTCACTTGATCGTCAGATCTCGCGTTGGGTTGCCTGTGCCAGATCAGAAGCAGCTCGACTTTCGATTTGGATTTTCTCTTGTCTGAGCCTTCGGTACGTTTGACACGAGGTTGGACAGGGTTTCTCTTTTGAACGTTTTAGGTAAGTCTTTTCTTTGCAATCATTTTGTCATACTCCACAGTATTTAACATCATAGACAAGGCGCAAAACTGAAAAAGTCGATCGCAAAAAGTGCAGAAGGCATTTCGGGGTAGAGGCTGGTAACATAACTATTCTAAACTAATTTTTCATGCTGAATGCGAATATGACTGTTACCAAGACGTATTCTGCAATCTTATACGTGTAAATGACGTATTTTGTGAATTGCTACAGTCATTTCATACTAACGGCTTTTTCATGTAATTCCAAAAGTTCCCAAACTTAAAAACAATTACCATAGCTGGAAAGAGCACATCAAAATCAGTCAAACTGTGAAGTTTGAAGGATATTAGTCTGAAAAATCAAGGAGATACGAATTTTGTATGTATCTCTTGCATAACTGTAAGTGTTTTCATACAGAATTTCGTTTTTTTCGAAAATGGAACAAATTGACCATTCCACCAAAAAGCCATTTTCTTCATACGACATCGTGCAACAAGAATATCCCACTTTTGACAATACGAACAGTAAGATTTCAGCAGTGACTACAAATAACATTTATTAACGCTATAAAAATAGTACAACGAAAATAACAAGATAAATACTAGCCTTGACATTAGTCCTAACTACCTCCCCCACGGGCTTCTAATGAGGGGCTTGACGTTGACTTTTCTGAAAAATACCGAGTGATTGTAGTTGCCTTTATAATCGATTGTGTGAAGCTTTTTGCAAGAATCCTGACTAGTAACTGAACCCATACTAACGACCCCTCATTTTCTCATTTTCTCTAATGACCTTAATGAGACGCAGAAGAGAGGGAGGGAGGAGGACAGGGGATGCAAAGAAAAGGCACAAGAAGAGAAAACTCCTTTTTTTTCTCCTCCCAGACTCTCTTATCATCTCTTTTTTTAACAGGTATATAATAGCTTCGAATTGTAAATTCGTCGTGATATCTGTTGAAATTACAGTCTCCTTCAGTGTACCCTTAATATTCTTAATAACTAATAGCTGTTCTAATTAATTAGAGATATCAATAAATCAACAATCAGGTCATATGCGATTTTTGAAATTTCAAGCTATTCATTGAAATAAAAAGTTATCGATAATGATAAGCTATTTTTCGATGTAATTCTCAAATTAACTACTAAATAGAAATATTTACAAATGACAATACTAACGTAATGCCTTGAGTTCATAACGTGAACAGTTTTACATCCTGTGAAGGAATTTACACAGTCGGTTGTGAGTTCGGTGCTGATTGGTTCAAGTACTGAGGCTGTTGACCAACAGCTAAGTCATATGCTGGAGGAGGAGCACTGGGAACTGCTTGCTGATTGGCTGGTGGATACATTGGTCCCTGATTGGCTGGTTGATACCCTGGTCCCTGATTGGCCGGTGGATACGCTGGTCTCTGATTGGCTGGTGGATACGCTGGTCCCTGCTGATTGGCTGCAGGGAATTGTGGTCCCTGCACCCCTGGATAGGGTGGCGGTGCTGTTGCCATTGGATACGGTTGGCTTGAAGACGCAGGATCGGTTATATCTGACATGGAGAAAGAAGGATTGATATTAGAATCAACCACAGGAGCCATACTGGCTTGTTGTAGGATGGCAATTTGATCCATGATGTCTACCTCAACAGGGGGAGTTGTACTCTTATACATCTTCTTCTTCAATTCGTAATAATTCTTAGCTGTCTTGGCTCTAAACAACCAACGATATGGCCAGGTCATCATCAACAAGGTAGCAAGCCAGTAGTACCCCTTGCCAATCCACCACGGTTTCAACGACAAATCAACGTACGCTGAAATGCGTTTCTCTAAACCAGGAGTGTATTTATTGGCAGAGAAATCCATGTGATCATCTCGGTAACGATTCCTGTCAAGCATTTCTTCTCTTTGACGATCATAATCTTCCTCTGTTTCCTGGTCACCAAAGATTACCTGGTCGTCGATCTTCAGTCGAGTCAGGGCCACGTCACTTAACATTGGCATCTCTCTTTTAGATACATCGACCCAACTACCAAACTTGAAGAAATCTGTGTCTGCAAATGTTACCACTCGTTCTTGGTATGTTTCAGTGCGAGATTGACTGTTTCCATTGGAATCCCTGTAGTACACGACCCGGGTGCGCGTTTCCCAGTGGTAACATTCCACAGTCATCAATATTACAGGCGCCACATCGTGCATCCTTTGAATGTACTGCCAAGCTGTCTCATCTTGCATAATGTTCTTTATGTAAGAGAGTTCGTGAGAGAAGATGCTCTCAATAAGAACTACCAGAGGACAAAGAGTTAGCATAACTACGGCCATGACTTTTAGGTAACCAAAAATGGCGCCATACTTGGTACAGTCGGAGGCCAGACATCCAATATAAAATATAAGCCATAAGTAAAACGAGATGTAGAAATCCATGGATATCAGCCTACAAATGCTTGTGTTACGATAAACTCGTCTTTTACGTTTCAGCTGCGTCGCTTCCGTTTCTCTCTGGTAATTCTCTACGGCTTGTCTGTAGTTTTGCACACCCTGATCAAGTTCCTCTTGACTTTGAGCGCGTCGAACATGTTCTAAACGCGTTTCTAATTCTCCACTGAACTGCTCAAGGCGTCTTTGGTCTTCTTGGTCTTCGTCGACTTCTTTGCAGGACTTTTTACAACGCGCGTAACACCACAAAATGAATGGAAGTAGAAACTGCAGTAAAACTGCACAAGGTAGCACCGCTGGCGTTAAACCTGGGACGTCATTAAAGTTAATTGGTTTTGGAGTAGGTTTGGGTGGCGGTGGTGGTGGTCTTGTAGACGCGACAGAAAAGAGTGCAAAAGCGAGAAGAAGCAACATTGTAGCTCTATTGAGCGCCATGATGAGTGAATTGTACTTGAAGTAACACCGCAATGAGCAAACAACTAAAATCAATGGGAATATTACTGAAACGTTTCGCAACCAAGAAACGACCTTTCCGACGTCACCTCCGGTTAGAAAATGAAATGAAAATATTAATTATAGGATTTTATTGTACACTTTAAAATTTATTATTCTTTTGGAAAACTTTACAGTTTATCAATATCCAATTATGTACTTCAACCCTGTTCCATATTACGCGAAGTACTTTTGCTACCTTATTTTGTTTTGATCCTATGTTCCTTTCCGAGACTTTCGTGGGAAATTTGTTTACATTAAACAATACGTCCTGTTCCATTTTACTAAGTACTTTCGCTACCTTATTTTGCTTTGTTGCTATGTTCCTTTCCGAGACTTTCGTGAGAACTTTGTTTACATTAAACCAGTGATACGCCCTGTTCCATATTACGAAGTACTTTCGCTACCTTATTTGTTTTGTTCCTATGTTCCTTTCCGAGATTCAGAAGTGTAAAAGAGTATAATTTCTGACCTCAAACAAATTTATTTCAGTATTTTATTTTTATATGTTAAATAGTCAGATTTTAATATCAGAGTATCTTAGTATTTCCACTCGCACCTGACAGCTGTTTCTAACCTTAAATAACTTATCGAACTATATTTCTAAAGGTTATTAACCCTTCGTACAACCAGCCCCTGACATATGTTCTTGAACTTTGTATATGTAGGTCAACTGTACCGGCTCCCACTCTAATGTTTGTAGAGGTCAGATGATGTGACACACTTTAGCCAATCAGCTGGATCTAAGAGTTCTGTGAAATATACTTTTAAATATAGCTATTTCAATTAACGCTGTCGCTGAAAAAAGCCAAATTAGGCTAAAACCTTTCAACTATCTTTTGTTTAATAACAAACTTCGCTGTCGGCTATCTGAGAAATTAAGGAATTAACGTGTCCAAGTTGTAGAATTTGCAAACATTATACAGTGAGTTTCTTATTGTAATGATGTCACGATGATAAAAATTTTTCATGATTCCGCTCTCAAAGATTTAGGCTTTTGGCTTTTTTCAGCGACAACGTTAATTGAATTAGCTATATTCAAAAGCAAAACTACTATAGCATTTGTAAACAGAAACTCTGCTCTTATCTAAAATACGCTTTCGAACAAGCTTTGTTCAGAGTTTGTGCATATGCAAAGCTCTGTCATACAAGCTGGCATTTGTTCAAACTAAGACACGGAAACAATACTGGCAACTTTATTATAAAAAGGGCTTGTATTCTAGTTTAATCATACTCCATGTACTCCAGAGACTAGTTCTCAAGTGGGCTGTCTTCCTCTCGTAGCCCCTCAAAAGGCAACTTCGCTACAGAAGTTTGTTAGGGAACAGATGTACGAAACAAAATAATAAAACTTTCTACTCCTGCAACAGAAACTTGTGTCACGAACAAGTTTCGAAATTTCAGCGTGTAAGACCTCTTGTGGAACTCGTCTCGCATCGGCGATCGAGACAAGTTTCAGATAAATCTCGGTTTACACGGTAGGATTGTCGGTCCGATTTGAGTTTTATTGTTTTTTGCACTCCTTTTTCATTCAAAAAATCGGCCCGACACGAGAAAAATCTGTTGCACTGCTACAGATTTTTGCGAATCGGGCCGATTTCTCTCTTCTCCCGAACAAAGCTTATCAAAAATCAGGTCGAGATATCGTATCGTGTAATTCGGCCTTAAAAGTTTCAGCGTGTAACAGCGCCTTTAGAATGACAACTTGTATCGAACTTGTAATTTGAAAGTTTTGAAAATATGAATTGTTAACGAGATTCTGGTGACACAGTTTCGCTTCGGGGTGTTGTTGTTGTTGTTGTTTTTGCAAATTCGACATCACGGTTGCATGGACTATTTAATTTTTTTCATTTTTCCTCCTTTCCTTTCCGGGTTTTTTAATCATTTCCTGGTCTCTCCAGGGTGTCAAAAGAGCGCTTATTATCTTGTTCTCAAATGTACGAAATTTGCCTAACAAAAGCGTGTCGATCGTTCAATTTTATTTTCATCATAATAATATTCATTAACTTGTTATCGTTTACAGTTCACGTTAACTTAAGTTTGTTCATGTTAAATCATTTTCGTTGTCAAAAGAAAGATGCTTTGACAACAGTGTTGCTTTTGAGTTCCTGTTTCTCATAGCTTACTTAATAACAGACTTTGAAAGAACTGATCCATTACAATTGTCATAGCATTACATGGCGTTTATGTTTCCTCTGTTGGGTCGCTTTTATTTCTCAACATATTTTTATATTGACAAGCAAAATTTCTGTAGATTGTGTTTATGGTGTGGCCCGGCAGCACTTCCCTTGCATGTTACAACGACTAGTTTAATAATAAAGAGCCTGTGTTACCAAGAAATTGTTCCGGTTCTGAGTCGTTTCTGTGAAAAGATACATTTCCGGTCATGCATTCCGTTCGAAACTGCACGTTTGAGCAATTTTACCGGAGGTTAAAAGTGAAACCTCGTGCTTCAAAAATTATGTGAAAGATCGGTAGAAGGGTAAGAAAGCTCTTCACAGGAGAAATGAGGGCCTAGGAATGGATGGTGAGCATTCTGAAAAAACAGAAAACGGGAATTCTAAAGAAAAGAATCTACACACTGTGTCACTGTCAGACTTAAATAAGCTATTTTTCAACCTTGTACTTTTGTAAGGGACAGGGGAACAAAACAAAAGAAGATTAAATTCTTTTCTCTTACATTTACTTCAATCATTACGATTCATGGCATATTTATCGCAAGCGGTTTTCCATTATTTTTGGAAGGAGTGGGGTGGGTGGATAATAGCAGAGCTCCATCGAGATGATTTTTCGTGGCTTACCACTACTGTACGTCCGTGTTCGTCCGTGTACATCGCGATGCTGATTGGCTGATTACTCTTTGGCGGGAACTTGACGCGTGCTGACATGAACATTTTAAACATTTACAGGTTCCCGCGCTGTTTTTAATAACTTCCAAAACTTCAAAATATTATTCTGAAAAACCTCTTTAAAATTTTCACGGACATTAATCTGTGCCAATCTTGACCTGTTTGGATTTTTACTTGAAAATCGCTACATCCATTGTTTTGTATCAAAAACCACAGGAAACCCAAACTGTTGTAGTCTTATTAAGGTCGGGGACCCCCTGTCTGTATTGTCTTTCACAGAATGCTATTGTTGAGAACTATTCCGCTTTCGCCACTTTGCAATCCGTTTCAACGTGTTCTTTCAAAACAAAAGTGTAACACAAAATGTAACGCAAAGTGTAACGCAAAGCGTAACGCAAAGCCACGAGTTCGACGGTGTTACAATAAAATAATTAGAGGCAACTTTTATCACTCTACAGATTTACTAGCCTGCGGGGCTGGCCTTTGGGGAAGGGGAGGGGAGGGTAAGGGGAAAGGATACAAGGACTCTTCTTCCCCTGCCCCCTCCCCCTCTCCCCAGAGGTACATTGAGAAGTTTCACTTTATAAAAAGAAACGCTGAAAATTTAGTTTGTGCTTGTACAAAGTCTCCTCACACTCCCCTCCCAGTCTATTTTAACTTTTGCGACACGCAATGTGAAAAGTATTTCAATTAGTCGCAGAGCGTAGCGTCACAAGTTATTCAAATTAAACTACAGCCAATTGTCGATCAATTGTTCACAAACAAACGTTGACAATTTTACAAAGGAGCCATAATTTGTCTTCATACAACACCGTGCAAAAAGGATATCCCGGGGGGAGGATATCCCACTTTTGACAAAAGAGAGTTGGCTCAACAATGACTAGAAATAACATTGACTCGTTTATTGAACATTATTAAAAATATCACAACGAAAATAACAAGATAAATAGTGCTTAGCATTAGTCTTAAATCGTCTAAGGGCTCTCTGGGAGGAGTGGGGGAAAGGACAGAGACCTTCCTACTCCCCCTCTCCGGCCCGATCCCTATGAGCGTCTTTTGGGAAGAAAAAGAAAGGAAAAGCACATTCCCTCCCCTCCCCTCCCCTCCAACTTTTACCCTTCCACCCTTCTTCCTAAGAAAGCTTGGGCTATAAAAATACTGAGTGATTGTAGTTGCCTTTACAATTGATTGTGCGAAGCGTTTCGCAAGAATCCCTCTTTTTACAGGTATATAATAGCTTCGAATTGTATATTGATCGTGATATCTGTATAAATTTCACACGTTTCGATCCTTAATCGACGTTGTTCTTCAGTGTACCGTTAACGTTTGAAATAACGAGAATACTGAAGAGCCGTGTTGAGTTCCAAGGAATTATATGTCAGAGACGACAAAAAGTCTAAACATTTATGATAATCACTAATAACTATTAATAATCATTAATATCAATAAAAGGACAATCAAGTTATATTTTCAAGTGTTTTTGTAGGTCGGTGTTATGTTATTTAGAGACGTTTCTACAATCTTGTTGTTTTAATGTGATTACTTATCTAAAAAGTTAAAGCTATTAAAAGGAATAAAAAGATCATGATCAGCTATTTTTCGATGTAATTCTCAAATTCACTACTGAATGGCAACTCCCACTAATTGAGAAATCCAGTTTCTTTAAAAATACCGTATCAGGGGCGGAACCAGTAATTTTTGAGGGGGGATCCAAACCTATACTTCATATCAAATGTAATTTAAACCTGTGACAAAACAGAATTCTTAGTATAAAATTAGTATAAAACAAGCCATTAAACTTCAGGTATGACTAAGGGGGGAATCCGGATCCCCGACCCTCCCCCTGGATCCGCCACTGCGTAGTAAAATCACTTGAATTTCGTAAATCAACAGTTTTACATCCTGTGAAGGAATTTACGCCATCGGTTTTGAGTTCGGCGCTGATTGGCTCAAGTACTGAGGCTGTTGATTAACAGCTACGTCATATGCTGGTGGGGGAGCATTGGGAACTGCTTGCTGATTGGCTGGTGGATACCCTGGTCCCTGATTGGTTGGTGGATACCCTGGCCCCTGATTGGCCAGTGGGTACGCTAGTCCCTGATTGGCTGGTGGATACCCTGGTCCCTGATTGGCTGGTGGATACGCTGGTCCCTGCTGATTGGCTGCAGGGAATTGTGGTCCCTGCACCCCTGGATAGGGTGGCGGTGCTGTTGCCATTGGATACGGTTGGCTTGAAGACGCAGGATCGGTTATATCTGACATGGAGAAAGAAGGATTGATATTAGAATCAACCACAGGAGCCATACTGGCTTGTTGTAGGATGGCAATTGGATCCATGATGTCTACCTCAACAGGGGGAGTCGTACTCTTGTACATCTTCTTCTTCAATTCGTAATAATTCTTAGCTGTCTTGGCTCTAAACAACCAACGATATGGCCAGGTCATCATCAACAAGGTAGCAAGCCAGTAGTACCCCTTGCCAATCCACCACGGTTTCAACGACAAATCAACGTACGCTGAAATGCGTTTCTCTAAACCAGGAGTGTATTTATTGGCAGAGAAATCCATGTGATCATCTCGGTAACGATTCCTGTCAAGCATTTCTTCTCTTTGACGATCATAATCTTCCTCTGTTTCCTGGTCACCAAAGATTACCTGGTCGTCGATCTTCAGTCGAGTCAGGGCCACGTAGCTTAACGCTGGCATCTCTCTTTTAGATACATCGACCCAACTACCAAACTTGAAGAAATCTGAGTCTACAAATGTTACCACTCGTTCTTGGTATGTTTCAGTGCGAGATTGACTGTTTCCATTGGAATCCGTGTAGTACACGATCCGGGTGCGCGTTTCCCAGTGGTAACATTCCACAGTCATGGATATCACAGGCGCCACATCGTGCATTCTTTGAATGTACTGCCAAGCTGTTTCATCTACCATTATGTTCTTTATATAAGAGAGTTCGTGAGAAAAGATGCTCTCAATGAGAACCACCAGAGGACAAAGAATTAGCATAACTATGGCCATGATTTTTAGCTGACCGAAGATATCGCCATGCTTGGTCCAATCTGCGGCTGTACATCCAATATAATAGATAAGCCATAGGTAAAAAGAGATGTAGAAATCCATGGATATCAGTCTAAAAATGCTTGCGTTTCGATAAACCCCTCTTTTACGTTTCAGCTGCGTCGCTTCCGTTTCTCTTTGGTAATTCTCCACGGCTTGTCTGTAGTTTTGCACACCCTGATCAAGTTCCTCTTGACTTTGAGCGCGTCGAACATGTTCTAATCGCGTTTCTAATTCTCCACTGAACTGCTCAAGGCGTCTTTGGTCTTCTTGGTCTTCGTCGACTTCTTTGCAGGACTTTTTACAACAAGCGCAACACCACAAAATGAATGGAAGTAGAATCTGTAGTAAAACTGCACAGGTCAACACTGCTGGCGATAAACCTGGGACGTCATTAAAGTTAATTGGTTTTGGAGTAGGTTTGGGTGGCGGTGGTGGTGGTCTTGTAGGAGGTGGTGGTGCAGTTGTCGGTGGTGGACTGCTGCAAGCTGTTCCTTGGCGTGCCCAATATGGCGTGCTGTAACTGTCATCGCAAATTGCAAACCTTACCGATGGGTAACTTCCACGACAATATGTCATTGCTAAGTAGCCAGGAATTCTTCCCGGATATGCAAATCCAAATTCTGAGTAAGAATACGCCTGAGGTTCAGGGCATATTTTAGTATTAGTGCAACGCAGGCCGTAGTATTTGGCAGGACAGAGACAAAGTGTTTCGTTCCCGGAAGTGTAAACACAAGTACCTCCATTTGAACATGGACGCGTTGAACAGATATTCGCTTGAGAACGAATTCCTCGACACTTAATTTTTAGAGAAGGCATTTGTCGCCATCCATTGTAGTGAACCGACCACGTATTGCTAATGTATTCAGGTCTCAGTGCAAAATCCTTTACTCTCATATATGCCCCACTGTCGCTGGAACTCGAAGGATAACGACTGCTTGTAATAAGCCAGTAATTGTCTGATGTATACTGAAGATACCAGTTCTGTGAGCTGTGCTTATAAACTGGTCTTAAATTATTGAAGGTTCCAGACATACGCTCAAAGTAATCCGTATTAGCATTGTTGATAGTGTTTCCTTTGCCATCATTGAAGTCGCTGTTCAAGTAGACCCTATCTGAGTTGCATTCTCGGAAATCGTTGTCCACGCAAATGGCCTTAATTGTTGGTGGAGTTCGAACTCTGTAGTTGGTATTATCTCGAGTGTTCCAGTAGTACCAATATGAAATCAATCCACTAAATACGTCCTCATTGTCCAATGTCCCACTAGCGAGCCACGCTGATGGGCTGACGGACGAGTACAGTTGACTTAAAACTCCAAAATAGTGGTTTAAATTCAAGCCAAACAAGAGAATATAATTTCCATTAGTTTGAGGCTTGAGGTAAAAAAGGAGATTGTCGTTCTCTCTCTTGTAGACAGGAAAACCATTGTGGTTGTAATTCTGTTTGATAAACACCCCCTCGATCATCTTGTAGGGCATTTTGTCCTCGTCAATGTTTTGAAAGAAGATCCTTGGGCACAGAGTCCTTGAACACGCGACAGAAAAGAGTGCAAAAGCGAGAAGAAGTAAAATTGTAGCTCTATTGAGCGCCATGATGGGTGAATTGTACTTGAGTAACACTGGAATGAGGAACCAACTGAAATCTTTGCCGGAATATCACTGAAACGTTTCGCAACAAAGAAACGACCTTTCGACGTCACCTCCGGTTTAGAACATGATTTGACACACTGCATCAATGTAACGCAACGCAACACAATGTAACGCAAAATGAAAACGTTACATTGGAAAAAAACATGGTTTTATGAAATGATTATATTCGCAAACATAAACTTTCTACATTCTCGTTTGTGATATTTGTGATATTAATGGTTTACTTTCGGCTAATTTTTATTTCCGGTTAAAGAAGCCATTCCTTTGTTACCACGAAGTGGTCCTTGGTTCTGTGAATCGACACATTTCCGGTCACGCATTCCGTTTAAAACTGCACGTTTGAGACGATTTCACTGGATGTAAAAAGCGAAACCTTGCACATCCGGGTTCTTTTTTTTTCACGGTATATATCAATAATTTCCAATTTTTTTTACTTCAATTCTACAGCTTATGGCATATTTATCATAAACGGTTCTCCAATAATTTTGGAGGGAGTGGGGTGGGTGATACCAACCAATGTCCCCCTTGCAACTCGATATGGCGATTCGAAACATGAGGCTTAGAAGAAAGACTAAACTGACCTACCTTTGTGAGCGTGTAACGTTAAGTGATGAACTCAGTCGCGCTTTGGACTTTGCACCAAATGATTCATAGAGTCTGACAATGATTGCAGAGGCAATGTCTTCTGCCTATTTAAATACATAATTCGTAGTTAATTAATACGTCGAACAACCTTTGAAGTTGTCCCACCCCAATTTATTACTCGGCGAGTGTATACGTAGACAGTAGCTAGTTAACAAAATGTAGATGGTTTTGAGTTGTCTGTCCTCTTATTGACACACTCTTGACGCCATAAAATGTTCAAAACTACGCTTGTGATTCTACTTCAAAGTTTTGATCATTTGATGGCGTCAAGAGTGTGTCAATAAGAGGACAGACAACTCAAAACCATCTTCAATTCGTTTTCACAACAATTATTTGAGATAAAAGTTAAAAATCCTTTTTCAAACTGGGCAACAGAACGAGCGCGCGCGCCCAAACGCGTCAGTAGTGTGTCTGTCCTCTTATTGACACATTCTAATCAACCAATCAGATCGTGAGATTAGTATCAAGTGTTGTAAAATATAAAATGGACTATATTTCCCAAAATACCAACTGATGTCCTACTTGCTCCTCAGTCATTAGCAGTCCGTCCGCCGAGCGAGCGTCCGTTAAGCCCCATTCAAATGTCAACACTTGTCTAAACCCAGCTGGCGAGATATCAATCGGTCGTGGTCATGATAGCGGCTAAATCAAAGCTATTTAAGAGTTCTAGAAATACCAGGGGAAGCTATCATGGGGGTTAATTATACTAACCACGCCCTATTATAATTGGTCGCCTTTACCCCCTTGAAGAATTCAGGTTTTGCTGAAACCGAAAATACTCTTTTCGGAAACATCTATCACTGGTAAATATAATATAAGGGTTTTTAAATAGCCTCACATGGAATTAATGACGAACCCATCTGGGATTGATGCTTGTGAATTTAAATTTACATATCTATATACGATTCATTTTATGTCCATTATATTACCTTAGTTTTGAACATTGTTTTTGAATTGTATAATTATTATTTCCGGTTGGTAATTTAT
This sequence comes from Telmatactis stephensoni, assembly GCA_029948255.1. Lineage (NCBI taxonomy): Eukaryota > Metazoa > Cnidaria > Anthozoa > Actiniaria > Isophelliidae > Telmatactis > Telmatactis stephensoni. Next base: position 755,005 of record JALIZF010001843.1, read on the forward strand.
TCTGAAATCCCTTCTGAGGGGAATTAATAAATGGATTGTACAAGTTTCGTTTTGATTATATGCAGTAATCATTTGTACATTTCAGGTCATGAAAAGCCGATCTAATCATAACTTCAGTTATTCATCTTTCCTTACATTCATTTATTCATTCATTATTTATTATTCATTCGTTTGTTCGTTCATTCGCCTCGTTCGTTCGTTCGTTCGTTCATTCGCCTCGTTCGTTCGTTCGTTCGTCCGTCCGTCCCGATCGTCCGTTCATCCGTCCGTCCGTCTTCTGAGTCTGTGTATGTTGTTGTGCTTCACTTTGATCATATCAATAGCGAAATCAAGAATTACGTATAACATGGCTATTTTGGCCGTACTGTGTAACGCAATCGAGTCTAAAAACTAAAGGAGAAGAGGCTCAAGAAATGACGGACAGGCTAGCACTGGATATCAACGTACACATTGCTAATATCAACATTAAACAATTGAACTACTAATTTTGACCTTCCCTTCCCCTCCGAAGTCTGCTCCACTCCCTCAGCTCTCCCTATGAAGTCTACTCTACTCCCTTCCCTCTGTAGTAGACTAGGGAGGGGAGGGAGCAAGCAAGAGACTGATTCAGTTAGCACTAACCTTCTTAACAGTCTCGAGTACAACTGCATTATTATCTACTTGAAAGAATGACCTGGACGTAAACCCTGAAATCAAGCAATAGTGACGGACGTCACATTTGGGCAACAAACTATGCACTGTTATGACACGAAAAATCAATATAAATAATAATCTTTTACAGCGGATCCACGTAGTGGCTATTCTTCTGCTGGCACTCACACTCACTACCTCTACATTAAATATTTTACATACATCGCTCAACTCACATGTTAATTGATTTTTACTGAGGTAGGAAAAACCGGAGAACTCGGACAAAAAATCCTCGTGGCATTGTAGACGGAACAACATATTAAACAAACTCAATTCACATATGATCCGATGCCCGAGCCAGGACTCGAACCCAGACCACAGCAAACATTTGATACTAAATAATTATGTTTATTGAGAAAACGTTTACATTTTACAATAAATTTTCAAAAGGACCTCAATACTCACCACTTGGAACACTGAAACCACGGACGTGAAGAGGTTCGTTAAAACTGTTAGCATGGTGAATGACACCAGCTTCCTGGAAAGTACCTTTAACAAACAAACACATGTGAAATCGATAGCAATAACTTGGATTACAGTGAACAATCAACACGGATGTTGACCGGCTAAACGTTTGGAAATTGTTCGGTTAATGAGCGGTAAATTTTTGTTAGTGGTCGATACAGTGGTCGGAAAAGCGTGGACGATAAGTGATATCTGTTTTCCTTTTGCGTGCAACGCATGGACATAGAGATATGAAATCAATTGTGAGAATCTGTCCCGTCAGATAACCATGTCTACGGAATACATAAGGAAAACAGTGTTCGTTTTAACTGACCTGCATGTGGGAATACAGCGTAGGCAAATTCATGGGTCCCCATGTCAGCTTGGTCATCCGGAGCCTTGGGTGAACGAAGCCTACAATAGATACAGAACCAAATTAGGAGACGCAGATGGCTAAAACATCGCGATGACAAGCGCGAATAATTTTCAATGCTTGAATTTCCTTTCAGTGTAAACTGACTGGACCAAATTTCGGCCTTAGCTGAGGTAACATCTATCTGAATGCTCCACTGAAAGTTTTTGCAAATTAAATTTCTTCACTTCAACTTAAGGTTTCTCTTTCATTTCCCATTAAATGGGATAAAGCAAAGGTATGTATTCATGAATGAAAGTATGTAAATATTGATATAGGCGCAAACAGATTAATATTTTTTCTTTGTACAGACTTTTGCGTGCTTGTGCCTCAGAAACAAATGGAGTTGCACTAAAAGACTATGTATGCTCTCTTTAGACAACGTCTTGTTAGCTGTCAGAGAGGTTGTCCATCGTAATACTTACAATGATATTAACATTGTGTTTCCATGAGTGGAGTAACCATACTTGCTGTCAGTCATAAGTGACACGCCCCAGCCATGTTCTGACAAATCCGCCCATTTCTGGCCACAGACCTTACAACAAGAAAATGTATATCAACCATGATGATGATAACGATGATAATGATGATGATGATGTTGATAGGTTACAAGGATGGAGAGGTACTCTGCTGGCAGAGAGATTTTCTAAAGATTCTTCTCAAAGAGTGAAGCGTATTCAATTTGAGCGTACGCGACTTTGCTTTGTTCCAAGAAAATACACAACTTATGCAGAGGGATTTTCGCTTCGCTCTGTGAAGGAGAATCTTTAGAAAATCCCTCTGCCAGCAGGAGTAATGCTCGGTGCTCCAGCATCCTATCAATCCACTAGTTTACCTCGTACTTTGCCCAGTCCCACGTTGTGTTACAATGTGTAGGTCCTTTGTAGATGACCAAACTGAACTTCATACGTCGCGCTCATCGAGTGAACATCAACAGGAAACTCGACTTTGAGAAACTTTCTGTTCTCGTGCCAATCTACCTGTCAATAATAAATGGTTACTATGGTTACTGTAGTGGTTACCATGGTGATTAGTCAATTTCCTCCTGCTCTTAATGAAGTTACATATGAGTATATATAGACTTTTTTACTTAATTTTCTCCCGATCTTTCTTTCCGTTAGTTTCAGCTAATTTTTAATTTACAATGAAACATCTGCGGTAGGCCACCTTTGTTATGCATCAATTTATCATGCATTTAATGCGTGAATAATAAACATAAAACGCAAAAGAAAATTTACTGAACAACTAAAACGTGTTTGTATTTAAGCAATATAAAACGCGCGCGTATGTCTCTGTACCGTGAAAGATACATGCAGGGAGATGTAGAGCAAGAGAAAAGTAAGGTTAGGAACATGCGGCCTGTTCAGTCTCTTGCTTTTCGAGTGCTCTACATCTCCCAGAGTGTCATACAAGTGATTGTTTATATTGCTTTTAAACAATAATTTTCGACGTTTCACCTACGAGCCGTGTCTCTGTAACCTGATATAAACATGGCCAATCAGAGCGCGTATCATATCTCAAAAACAAATATAACAGCCTCATATAAACACACACTCTTCGACCAGTCAGGGCGCTTGTACTATAGGTGATCGCTTTATATTAACTTGAATATCTATAAAGGTACATTAAACGTCACCGCGCAATCAAATACCTTCGTGTAGAACTTGATGTAAGAGGTGACAAGCATCCACGACGATGACTTGTTTTAGAGAGCTTGAAGGGCTAATCGTCAACGAAAACTAAACAAAAAATTAAATTATTAACTTTTATAGTCTGACGAACCAAAGAACTAACACATGCGTGCTACAAGAAGCGCGCAATAGATAAATCTTTACCAGAAATTGCCACGTGGTCACGTAAGACAAACATTAGCAGTCAGCAAGACCACTGATAAATTTTTATGATAAAATCTCTCCCTCTCCATTATAGAGTCTATTACTTGCAGTTTCAAGGAGATCTTTCTGGTTATTAAAACCATCATCACTGATATTCAAGAGATGTTTCACTACATCAGGTCACTCTAAGGACTAACTAGTGCTGTGACGATTCCTTACCTCTAAAGTAACACGCAGTGGACCCTTCTCTACGATTTTCAAAACTCCACTAGGATTTGTAGACTGAGACAGTGGTTTTCTATGGGAAATAAGTGATTAGAGTTCCGCGGTAAGAGCTTTAGGTGGCACCGATTGAGGGGGAGGCGCACTGTTCGTTGCCTGGAAGATCACTTTCAAGTGTAGGGTCGGAAGGGCACGGAAGTTAAATGTCATGGAATTCTGATCAATTCGAATGTCAGAATGCCGATAATGCTGACATTCACATACGGTCACGATAACGAATGATGATGATGACAAATGATGGATTATTTATGGTGGTGGTGGTGGTGATGATGATGATGATGATGATGATGATGATACATGTACTTTAATTAGAGAAGCAAATGGTACCTTACCTCTTTTCAAGGTAATATGGCATTACATCCCAAGCATCCCAGAACAATGGTATGTCGTCAAACAGGACGAACTGGTTTGCCAAGCGCGCATTGCTTACTGCTTCCCTGTAATAAAACCATTTACATGAATTAATGTCACTCCAAGAACTCTGACATTATCTTATTGTAATTGCTTTGATAATGATGCTAGCCAGGCATCGAAACGTTAGTTTTATCACCCTTGTCTTTTTAGTAAAAATTACTAGTAAGTCTGCATTAATTACATGAATTAGCTCGTAAAAGCCTAGTGTTCTTCACATTTTCACACAAATGTGCACTAAACTATACAAGGTACCAGCAACAGTAAGAGATTTCTGTATGGAATTCATACCTTTCACTCGATTTATGAATAAGTGACACGACTCGACCGCAGCCATCAAAAGTAGCGACGAAATACTCGTTTTCTACAGTAATATTACCACTGACCTGTTGAAGAAAGCATGTTTATTTTTATTTTTATTAGCGAACAGTATAGGGTTGGAACGAAAAGGAAGGGAGGGAGAGAGGGAGGGAGGAAGGACGAACCAATATCACAAGATGAGCAAACAACAAAGACAACAAGCGATAACAGATTTATAATAAATTTTTCATTGTTATTTTTAAATTTCCTTTTTTTTTAACTTTTTATTGTATCTATTATTGTTATTGTCTATATTCAGCGTCTGAAGTAGCTTCTGGATAGGTGCTTTAAAAATTTGTATTATTATTATTCATTATTATTCATTAACTAATATAGTAACAACAGACCTTGTCTTGCTGAACAGTGACTGGATGTACTGGTGCATCAGGACTGCTGACAATACCAACACTAGCACTGGATACAGCTACAAGGGCTATACAATGAAATTACAAAGACACAAGTTTGCAATTATGGTAATGAAACTACATGTACAGCATAGGAAAGGACAATAAGACATATATCCAGCATAAATAGTTGTGTCAATACCATTTCACCGGCACACATTTTCACAACTCTGTCACGAGTTTCCTGCCTTACCAAGTATTTGCTCATCACTCGTCTGCTGAGTTTGCAGTAAGGAACGTTCTTCCTTAGATAAGCTATTGTACAGCTCCTGTGAGATAGTGATAACTTCCTTTCTGTCAATACACAGTGTGTTGATAACCACTGGTTTGGTAGACTTCTCAGACGCATTGGATGATAACTAAAAGACAAAATAAATTCAACTGAAAATTGGACCAAGAGCAAGGGCAACTCAAAACGGTTGCTGTGCTGCGTCCTCCAACACCCCCTCCCCCACCCCCTGAAATTTCAACCAAGCAATCCAGATGGGTAGCATCAAACATAAATCTAAGCGTTCCGAAACCAAAACATTTTATGGTAATTAACTCACCATAGATATCAGATTACCACAGGCTGATTCAAAGATCCCAGTTGCAGTACTACGTACGTCTGAAAGAGATGACGCAAATCGGTCCAGAAACACGATGAAACTTTCTTGAAACATTTTGTTTCATCTACATTGTGCTACATTGCTACATTCTGCTACATTGTGCGCAACACAGTTGCATCATTTGTCCACCCCTGCAAGGGTTGACACAACGTTGTGCACAATAGTTGCAGCAGGGTTCGTACTATTAGGAAATTAAAAAATTCCAGGAGTTTTCCAGGGCCCTGGAAGAAATTTTCCAAATTCCAGGAGTTTTCCAGGAATTCCAGGAGCAGTGCGAAGCCTGTTGCAGGTTAAGGACTGAGTTCTACTAAAATTGCATCGTGTGTTGTGGCAATGAAATGATTGCTAACTACGAATGAGTATATACCTTGATAAAAACTTACCTTCATAGGCTTTAAGGGCGTCGGTAACAGCCTGGAGAAAGCAATAGTTAAAGATTTACAAACAATAGTGCAGTAGAAATGGAATGGAAATACGTAATGCAATGTTACGTGCGTGCTCTACATTAGGTAACGGAAGAATGTGCTCAAACTAATTCTGAGCAAAAAACAAAACGTTTCAAACAAGACGCATTTGCGAGATACTTTATTAAAATATACATTGCAGCTGGAAGCTGAATTACGTAATTTTTACGAAGGAAATTTAGATAAATATATAATATAAAATGTAAAACTATTTTGTGACAACCTTACGACTGACACAGTTACGTGTCGTGTGTTACGTTACGTTACGTGACAATTGCATTGTCCAGTCATTCTTCAGTTGGGTATTGGAACCGTGAATTACAAACGACACACAAGTCCTATTAGTAAAAGGACTATCTTTCTGTAGTAGTTCGTTCCAAAAGAAAGAAGGACCACCCACCTCACGAATGCAGCTGCCAGGAAGAATGTCGTGAAATTGGTTCAAAAGGAAAGGTTTCCATATTTGAAGAAAAATCTCAGAAGGATATAATTCTGCAATAATCAAAACAATACAAAGTAAATGTAAAAGGGATGTTGTCGATAGCGATGATTATCATGAGCATGATGAGCATGATGAGCATGATGAGCATGATGATGATGATGATGATGACTCGACAATAATATGACCGTTGATGACAATGCCACAAGAAACGATGGGCACTTAAATGAATGGTTGCATAGATAGTATTACAAGAGGACGTAGAAGTAACAAATGTACAATGAATCTCAAAGAAAGAACGACACTTTTCAAGTTTTTAACTGACATGTTTCGGCAGTACGACTGCCATCTTCAGAGTGAAATTACCACAGGTTATAAATTCCATTCTCCATGACCTACCTGGGCGTTGTCCTCCTAAGGCCCATGCTAAAGTAGACATCAGTTCAGCGTCATGAAGTAGGAACTCTCCTCGACGATTCTCAGCTTTAATCTGCCCCTCTGTTGTGAAGGTACCCTGATGAAGCTCTAAGTACAACTCGCCAACCCAAGTGCACAGCTTATTGGAGTCTCGTTTGTCCACTTCTTGGAAGAATTCCTCAGGCGTTGCTAGAGATACCCTAGTAGTTTAACGAATAATGGAAACATTTGGTACAAATTCTTAAGACTTCAACGTCGAAGTTGTCAGCGCAAAGACCATCTGTCAAAAGAGGCCTGATTACACAATGCGCCGTTTCTTATAATGTTGCTCACAAGAGAAGAATTTCACTTTGTTTTCATCCATGCAACTACTCAGCTGCTCGTAACATTTGCGCTGTTGCAGAAACACAGTCGAATTCTACTTCTACAATACTGCACACAACATGTTGCAGAGAAATATGGGTTGCTGTGTGTTTGCTTGTCATTTAGATTAACCTTTGTCCACACACAGCTTGGGTCTATCTTCAAGCCGGCTACACATAAATGATACAAGAAAAAATTGCATCCTAGTCACACCCTTCAAAACTATCTTTTTGCACCTAACTTCTGTGCTCAAGTTGTGAGCAAGGTGCATGCAACAGTTTTAGACAAAAATTGTGCAGTGTAAATCAACCAATAGAGAGCTTGTGAGTTTTTGAGCAATTTTGCAGTGTAACAAACGGCATCGTGTAACAAAGAAATCATTCTTGGGGGAGGGGAAGATGGCCGTGAATTTGCAGGCTTGATATTGTCATTTAAATAAGTCCTTGCAAAAATTTAGCTTTACTTGCTCTACAATTAGCTAACAGTTTGTAACATTACAGGAAACAATTGTGTGGCATCCCCAAACCCTTTTGTGCGTTCGTTAAGATGTACAAACACTCGTGAGACTAGCACTACAGCCATCTGTTTAGCAAAGTGCCTGAATTGTATAGAAGTTGTAACGTGATTGAAATTCCATCTCAGTTCTACATGTAACTGTACCTTGGACATCCATCAACATCTTCCATTCTTTTTAGCATTTCAAGCATTTCCTCCCTGTAAATTAGAATAAAAAATACTCATCTACTTTAGAAAACGGTTCAGATTCAAAGAATAGAACCAGGCAAGCAGTTATTGACTTACGCTGGACCCCCTCCACCATCACCATGTCCATACAAGAGGACACTACCATGTACTTGACCTTTGTTTTTTAGCTGTCTCGCTGTTTTGAGAACCTAAAAATAGTAATAATGATTACATTATGCCAAAATACAACTAAATTGAAGATGGATACATGTGTTAATAACGATTATGATGGCTGAAAAACTCAATGCATCTGTTGGTATTTGTAGTAGTGAAGAACATAGTGGTGGTGATGATGATGATGATGATGATGGTGATGATGACAACTTGCTAAAAGGATTGTGTGTACTACAAAACACATGAGACTCATAGGACATTCCTTAGTATACCACTCGGAACCATTGTATAACTCAGTGGTATATAGCAAGTACTGTTCACATGTGTTCAATAATTGAAGTAGAATTATTAAGTACTTAGAATAATATTATTCTACTTACATCACCAGCATCACCTCTGGATTCATAAGTATCAGCAGGTGGGAAATGAGTCAGACATCTAGAAAGTCACAGAGGTTTTAATATTAATAATGAAAAATAATTTCAACTAGGTACACAGAAAGTTCACAATGGTCTTACTTTGTCCCATCAATTCCTTGCCAGAAGAATGTACTGAACTAAAAATAAACATGGAATTCAATGAAAAAATACAATAGTCCCCTACACAGTTCCCTGCACCATCTTGAAAGGTAACCATGCCTTTGCATCGAAGCGAGACAAACACTGAGCTTGCAACAATAGAGACCTACAGGTGAATAATTGTCCTAGGTGTTAAAAAAGGTATCTATCATTGCACGCTCACCGTTCATCTCGCTTTGATGCAAAGGCACGGCTACCTTTCAAGATGGCGCAGGGAACTGTGAAGGGGACTGTTGTGATACATGTGTATTTGGTTTTGCTTGAATGTTAGCTATTGGATCATATTTGTCTGAAATGGTGACTGTCTTACAAATTGAAGTAAAGTGACTGCAATCAAATGCATAAGCTGGTTAAGGAGGCAAACCAGTTGGCTATTTACAAGCAAGGTCAAATGTTCTGACCACTCGACAATGCTGCCTCCTCCAGTTATACTTACAGGAAACTTATTGATGAGACTCCAGCTAAGTTTTTGAGTCAAGAAATACTTGATACCAGATCCTTGTATGATTTGTGGCAACTGAGCAGAATAGCCAAAAGTATCAGGTAACCAAAACTGAGAAATATAAAAATAAATACTATTAAGCACTTCTTGATAAATTGTGGCAAGTAGGGCTTAAATCTGCTATTCTATTATGCCATTCAAAAACTACTATTAATAATACAGTACTTTCAATACTGACAAGAAATATGTGGGTTGTAGTTAACAATCTGTACATTATGGTAAGTGGCCAGTAACTCAGTTCGTCAAGCACTTTACTGTTTATAATACCTTACCATCACCTTACATTACCTTAACTTACTATTACTTTACCAACCACTTACCAACCACTTAGCTGCCACTTACCAACCACTTACTGACAACTTACCGTACAGTGCAGATTTTTCACTAGTACAAAATTAACATGTGTGTATCTTACCACTTCACAGTCTTTTCCAAATTCTTCTCTAAAGAACTTTTGTCCAACAAGAAACTGCCTGATAAATGATTCACCACTTGGAATATTGCCATCCTGAAATATGTAGCCACATCAGAATTTATAGCTTATATTTCTTCTTAAGGCCTATGGAAATGCTCTCAATAATATTGGCAAACAACTTCCAACACTGTTGGCATGTTTAATGCATTTGATCATCCTTAGTTGCTTGAAAACAGCAATAAGGCTTGATTACTTTTGATCATGTTTCCATTCACTTTACTCATTTATTTGCCAATTTGTTAATTGATCAGTTCTTTCATTTTATTTTCATTCTGTCAACCAGCTGGTCACTCAGTTATTCATTCATTTATTTCATTTCTTATCCAACTACTTGAGATACATTTTTCTTCTTTAAAATTAGATATCAAAGGAAGACAAATAATCACTACCATTTCTATCCAAGTTCCCCCAACGGGGAGAAATTGTCCTTTGGCAGCATACACTTTAAGCTCTTCAAAAAGTGATGGGTAGTGGAGTTTAACCCATTCAAGTTGTTGTGCCTTGAAAGGAAACAAGAAAAGAAGTCAATAGGATGAGCACAAATGGAAAGGAATAAAGAATGTAGCTATAAGTTTATACCTGAGAGCATGCAAATTTGAAATCTGGATATTTTTCCATGAGTCGCACTGCTGTTGCAAAGCTTCTTCCACACTTCCTTACTGTTTCTCCCACTGGCCACAGCCAAGCTAAAGTATAGCAAGACAAGTTGATAGTATAGTCTAACATGTAATGTCTTAAACAATCAAAAATTGCACAGTACATTCATACCACAATCTATGTGACAGTTGCCAATGGCATACACTTTGTGCTGACTGTCTCCATTTCTTTGTGCCAAGAAGTTCTTTGCTATACTTTCATGCGCTCTACAAATCAGTGAACAAATAGAACATTTAGAACAACTATCTGTTAACTTGAATGTGGAGTATATGTAGCAAAGATAGACCTAACTCTAATTACTCACTTGACAAAAGTTTTGCTGTCATCTACACAACAAGCATTGACAATCTTATTTGCAGTATACAGTGCATCAAAGGAACGTTGACTGCCTTCTGGAAGATTCTGTTTCAGAAGAAGGAAAATATAAGGGTTTTTTTCACCATTTTATTTGTATTTTTGGCATGCATGCAGGTCTGGGTTTGTATATGGTTTTGCTGGACCACCTTTGAAAAGCTGTTTGGCACCCTGTCTGGCCCTGCTTACATCACTTTTTCTGAAGATTTTCTTTAGAGCACACAGTCATATGATAAATCCCTTTTTAAATGTCTTTATTATTCAGTTATTACAAAAGATATGCACCTTTGCCAAGTCAATGATCACTTTAAGATCACTAATGAGATTAAAGCAATCAGTATTGAAGACAGCAATCTCTGCCATGGATAGACTATAAGTTCTTGATAGATCAGGAGCATTGATGAGGCCATCCTTTCCTGCACCAAACATTCCATTAGCAGCCATTTCAATGTACAGGATTAATCTGTATTTTCAAAAAGATTAATTTAGTTATATGTTTTTCAGACCCTTCATATTTAATGGTGAATAAGCTGCACTTTTTTGCCAAAAATAGTGATCCAAAAACCAGGATATTGTTTATCGATGTGTAATAAACTATGCTTTGTTACAGAACCAAGACTATAACCTTAATTAAGGCAGAAAAAGTAAGTCTCAAGGATGAATTGAGAGTTGTAATAGTAAATACCTCTGTTCTCCAGTTGCCTTGTTGGTCAATAAATAGTCAGTTCTCTGTTGATGGCCATCAGCACCTGTAAGACCCTTAATTCAAAAAACGTATTTCTCATCATTGCCAAATAAGCAATACAATTTTATAAATGATTGGTTCAAGTGAGTGAGGTGCATAGGGATTATTTAAGTGTTGAAAACTAGAGAATGTTTTAAGATGGGTTAAAAGGAAAATATAAATATTTAAGGGGATATATTCCAAAATAAAGTAACTGATAAATCTTTTATTATTGCTAAGACTTCAGTACTCCCCAATGGAATTCTTTATGACCATGCAATATTTTACATTTCATTTTTATGAATGTCCAACTATTACCTTCCTCACTCTCAAAACATCAATCACTCTACCTGCATAGGTCTTCCATCTTCCCAAATCTATAAAAGGCAATAACTTTTTAATGATCTTGATGACACAAAATCAAGATTTTTGTTGATTTGTAAACCTACCATTGCTTCTGATCCTGAGTTCCATCTGAAATGAACTCTTTCTCCAAGCCATTCTTCAGGAATTTCAAATTCAACTTTAAACCAATGGGTAGACCAACTAAAAACATGATAATAATACTGGCCTGAGATCTTGATTATCACTAATCCAGGATTAACTCGTAAGTTTGGTTTTAATCCCAGATTAGTGCAAATAGACAATTTTACAGTTACATCTTGGTCTAGCCTCGGCTGCATAGAAGATTCTTTTCAGTCTGGTAACAGCTCATGAAAAGGCAAGAAATGCACACAAATGAACCAGGGAGGTGTAAATGAACAAAGAACAAACCTGTCAAAATCAAAAGTATTTGTTTTGTTCATTAAATTATTTACTTCTTCCTGTACATTCATTGCCTTTTCACGGGCTGTTACCAAACTCCAAAGAATATATTACGCACAGTTGAGGCGGGGTTAACCAAGATGTAACTGTAAAATGGGCTTGTAAGAACTGGCACCTGAGGACCAAATATCATGATAATCATTTGAAAAATGAGGGCATGAACATTTCCACTGAGCCAGTTTCTATTGGGCTTCTCTCATCCCCACCCCCACCCCCCTCACACATGTGCACATACATACCTTGGTAGCTTGGGAGTACTACTGTACACTGGGATGGTGTTACATATTTGAAAATAATTATGAAAACTTACGTTGGACCAAAGCTGTCGCCTACTTTCACAGGGCAATATTCTCCAGCAATGGCTTGGTTGTATGTGATACGACCTGGGGCAGCATAGTGCGTTATACAAGATACAGGCTTGGATTTTGTATACAACCTTTACCAAGAAAGGGACAAAATTCATTACAATTCAAGTCATGGTATTTTGTGTTATCATAAATTTCAGATGCATTTTCAATTTAAAACTTCAGAATCTAAGTCATATTTGGGGCCAGGACGTGACCGAAACACTCAAACTTTACCCCATTTATTTATTATTCATTTAAACTTATTATTCCGAGGTCCCGACTGAGAATACTTATCAATATATAAATAATGACAAGGATAATGACAATTTATAGCACTGTTAAATCAGGTGATAGATGTGAAACTATTGTGGGAAAGATCACTTTCTTAATTTTGTTTGTAAAAGTTGTGACTGAGGTATAGTGACAGAACCATTCACGAAAGTCACGGGATGAAAAGGTATGATTTCTCTAGGGATCTTTGGACAGATCGCGAAGCGAATCAAGACAAAAGAAATCTAAATACCTGCTGTATAAGTTAACGTCAGCAAAGAACTGACTGGAGATGAATTTCTCTGCCCTTTCTAAGGTACATCTCCAATGCTTTCTTGCTACGTGTTCGTCCACCATCTTGACAGGAAACAACACAGGATACCCGGTAACTTTCCCGCGTCCCTTTAGGTGGATGTTGCTGAGAGCGCGCGATGAGATTATGAAAAAGAGAACCAAGAGAATATTTCATGGTTTCAATGTTTTTTAGACCATTGTTAAACTTTTGGGGATTTTTTATTGTGTTTATCTTTTAAGTTCAAACAAAACTTGATTTTTTTCTCATCGTTTAGAACTCGTCTGGGTGATCCGTCTGGCGTCGTTATGGTAACCGGCCATTCTATTCAGCAACTTTGAAAACTGTATTTCGGGTTCAGTGGAAGGAAAAGGAAGGAAGATCCAGGATAAGAATTGAGAGGGTAACACTGCACGCTACGTAGGAGTCAGGCTCCGGAAAAAGGTTTTGCCCCGCGTAACCTGAGCTGAGTTGAAGCAGGAGCTATAATGGGCTCCTGGTTGAAGTAGGCGCCGATCTGTCAGCATCTCTGTTGAAATTTTTCGTTTGGTGCCAAAGCAGCCAGCAGGCTGTTTCCCGATAGGAACTTCTGATACAAAGTAAAAAGACTGCCAAAATTTAGTGGTTTGGTCAGGCCGGCTAATTGAGTTTCACTTTGATGATGCCATCTTTTGTCATGCTTCCTGCTATTCATTATACTACCTTTGATAATGATTGTATATTACACATGTAGTTTAATTTAAGAGAACTGATAATCAGTTTCTATATGTTTTAGTACATTTTCACAATTTTCGTTAAATACATAATTATTACAAATTATAAAAAGAGAGTATAAAAAATATGACTAAAAAACAATCCTATGATTAATAAAATTCGAAGTTTACAAAATACTATTAATAGGATATATAAGACAAGTCATTATTGTCAAATACTACTGAGGAATATTTTTTCTTAAATATTACATAAGACGCAGAATACTTAGTTGACTGGGGTCAAAGATTTTTAATATTCTTTTAAAAATATATGACTAGAACTTGGTTGACCCCAGTTAGTTTTTGCAAAAGGCAAAACAATATCAGATTTATTCCTGATTATACCTATAAATATCTTTCCCTTTAGGGTTCATAACTCCTCCTCTTTTTAATTCCCTCCCCTTTCCCCCCTCCACTATGCATTTCCTGCCCTGACTGAGCAGTTGTGATTTTTTACCGTATATGTTTATCTATACCCCTACTTCATTCTCAAATTCCTGTCCAAGTTCAATCTGATACTCTTATGCTGGCATAAAACTCACATCTCGTGAGTATAAAGCTTATCGATTTGCTGGGCACTCCCTTGATATAAGAGACGTTCGTCATTTTTTCTTCCGGATTGAATTGTCTATAAATGACGTGAATCTGTCGCAAGTAAATCCTTATAATCCATTTATTATTTGTCTACAGCTTTACGATGACTTAACTCATCGATACGTACCGGCTTCAGTGTGAGGGCGAATGGGAGGTCAGCTTCCTACGGCTTTCCGCTGACTCACCCTCCCCACCCTCCCGTCCCTTAAACGTTAAATTCGATTTTTTATCGTATATCCAGATTTTGTTTGCATACTAATTTGTTCAAATGTAAAACACTAGAATTTACGATAAGAGGATGAAAATAGACACTAGATAAAAATTGAAGTAAAATTCTGAATAAATTTAGAAATGGTAAGTGATTGACAGGTCTTCGGCATGTCCGGCTGCGCATGTGCAGTAAGTTTGTATCATTCCACAACTACTCGCATCTCAAGATGGAGAGGGATGGCTAACCAACTACTGGACGTTTAAAACAAATTATCCCCAAGTTTATCCACTTTTCAAGGCCTTTTCCTCGTCATAATTCAGGCACATGTATTGTTCGTCAATGGAAGTTTGTGTTTTAGACGTACCGACGAAATGTTCAGCGATGTGAGACGGTTTTCGCAAGTGTTTGCTCTACCGTGTAAAAGAGACGTTTTAAAACCAACATTTGGAGAATGAATGATACTCGAAAACAAAGAAAATGTCAAGTTATCCTTCTGGACGAGCGAAGACTAGAGTTCTCCATCCAGGTAAGACAATGTCTTTTACGCTTAAGTTTCTGTACAAAAGCAAGCAGATCAATGAAGAAGATAATGCTTTCCCTGTTTCAGCCGAAGTTGATGACTTGCGATCTGCTGGACATGGTTGCATCTCAGTTCAATCTTCACGAAAAAGAATACTTTGGTTTGGTTTACACAGACGAAAGGTACGTTAATTTCAATACTAACTGTCTTAAAATTCATCTACGAAGCTAAAATCGAGGCGTAAAATCCTGTCTGAAGTGTTTAATGAAATCAGCTGTTTAGAAACGTGAACGTTTCGAACAACTTCTCCCGTTGCCAAGCTTCAGGTAGCTGTGAATCTCAACTGTTGAGAGATTAACGAATGCCAGTTTTTGGTTAACTCGAATATTCATTAGCTTTAGAATATCGTCTATCGTGGAAATGAGTAATAGTGATACGGTCATAAATCTTCGATTAGGCGAATTCTCAGTGAACAGCTCTTGGAAATTCATCATTTGCTTAAAAATTCAGAGAGATCACTTGATCCGTTATGGTAAAAAATAGAATATTTTTGCAACGACTTCGTTTTAAAATAAAGTAGGTTACATAATACGATATTTTATTTTAATTTTGGGTAGGCTTTTAGTTAATTGTATTCCGTATTTATTTGCATATGGATGCACTAAAACCGATATAAGCTTACAGCACAAATATTATAATAGAGAAGACAGTGGGTTTGAAATCTTTGAAATCAGCTTGTAGAATTTTTATTCTTGTATGATCTCAACAATCTAATAGCGGTTATGCCTGAGTTAATGGTAAAGATATTGGTAGTGGAGAAGGTGTTGTTATTAAAAAATCTTATAATTATATGTACTCGTTTCTCAAGTGCATTTATCAATCCAGCGATTGCTCTAGTTGGCCACTGATCGAAACGCGTGTCGATCCGCCACATACGATAAAAATAATCGTCTTCCGAAAACAATTCCACTTTAACAATAAGTCAACAGATATTTTACGTGTCTTTTAGATAACACTTGTTTTACTACATGGCTCATTATTTTCTGACTTTTCGAACTTGCTAATTTGGCTCTGATGTGTTAGTACATGACGGCAAAAATTAAAACTATTTCCTGAACGTATTGCCGTCTCCAATACCGGAGTTCTACAGGAAGTCCACAGCCCAAATATCTCCATATCGAAACTCTACTGTGAGTTTAAACAAGTGACACGTAAAAAAATAGTTCGAAAACGGAAAGGTGTTAGTATTCATGTCATGCAGGTATTTTGTTTACCTTGTCTTGTAAGTGTGCTATGGATTGATTACGTCAATCTCCGTGTATGTGAATCGAATTTGATGATGCTCAACTTTGCTGGAAACATGCACTTCGTTCTATAAAGGCTTTATGTAAAATATATACGTACATATTTTTCAATTTGGAATTATATAAAGGGTTTGTGCCACCTTAAGTTCATTATATCCACAATTTATTAATGGTTTGATTAAGTAAAACATGTTTATTTATGAGTATTTAATTGAATAGTTGATTGTGCAAGATTAAGAATATTCTCTTCTGAACAGTGTAGTTTTTAGAAACATTCCTTACTGAGGAAATGGCAGTGTTAATTAGATTATTGGGAGTATTGAAAACACTTGGAGTGTTGATTTAATTAGCACTTCTTTCAAAATACTACATCTACTATTCTTAGATACCTGTTGGAATTCTTTAATCATTTCTTTTATGAACTACGGTAATATAAACTTCTATCATTCTAAAAAGCTAGTGCAAAGGTGTCAGTATTCACCTTAAATTAATTCTGTCTGCTTTAATAAAGTTTAAAGACTGTGTATCCATTATAATAAACGAAAAATCCAGGCAATAACTTCCTCGATTTGTTTTAGAAATCTGTAAATTTTAATATAATCAACATAATTTTGGAATAACTTATGTTCATCAGACAATTCTTTAGCTGCATGCATTCAACAACTATACAATAGAACACAGCATGCTGTTTTATAAATACAATAATAGATTGTTTTGCATTGTTGCTTCCAGTGTTTCAGCACAAAGACTTGCATGTTTACATGAATCAACGCATATTTGCATAATCTTTTCACAGAAGCTATATAAAAAATTGCCTTTTCTTTCAAATTAAAATATAATGTAACCTGGTAAAAGATCACCTATAAAGTGGAAAGTTTATAAAAATACCATTGACCTATTTCAAGTATGAGTTTTCCCCTCGGTCATCAAAGGAAAAATTCAATAAAATTTAACATGTTTTACTGTTATGGTTTACAGTTTATAGGTCAATATGATATTATGATATTATAATGTTGAATCTTAACTTGAACTAGCAGGGCTTTCTGTATAATATTTTCTCATCAGAGCTTTCCTGCCTAAAACTCTACTAACAGGAATTCATTATCTCATCTGAACTGCAACTAGGATATGATAGAGACTACAATATAATGACATGAAAATTAAAGTGCAGTAGGATATGAAGTGTATTGCCTCTTTATACTTCTCTCTTTTATTGTTTTACCATTCATGTCTAAAACATGACATAATCTAAGTCTTATAGTCTGTTGATTTTTGTAAATGTATAAATTTTGATATATAATTTGTATGGTTTTTGGTAAAAATCATTTATATAGTCTTGTAGTTCTTTTAAGCTTCCTATACCAGACTTTTAAAATCATTAAAACTACTAAAACGTACTTCCATTTTAATTTTCATTAACTCCACTCAATGTGAGAACCAAAAATTAAATAAATCCAAAAAGCTTTTAGTTTTATCTGATTAAACTTCCCTGTTCCACAGGTGTTCTGATAACATTAATGGTCCAGCTAAAAATCTAAGATCACAGCAAAATGAAGTTCTGCCCATCAAATTGACCTAAATGACTTTTCTGATAATGTTTTCTAGTTTTCTCAAATGATCTAAAATAGTAATTGATTCTCCACTGCAAAAAATAATTAAATGCCTACACATCACAAAAGTCACTTAGACCATTTTGGTGAGTACAACTTCAAATGTACAATAATTTATTACATTTGTACAATACTGCTAATAATATAACATTTATTACTTATGCTACCAGATCATTGTAGAAATTATAGAATGCACATGTTAGTTGGGTAGTACAGTTGTACTCCACCTTTCGATATAGTAATGTACAATCTGCACATGTGCCAATTTTGGGTACATTGCAGACAAAAGACTATTGATTGTGGTTAATATCAGGAAAGCTGATAATGTTGAGGTTACAACCAAGGAAAGGTGGAGTCGACCATGTTTTACCTGCTGTCTTTGGTTTATTTGCACTGGTTTCATTCTGAAATTTGACAGAAATCAAGAAGTTTGTCAGAACTTTATGAAGAAAAATGTTTGCTTTGTAATTCTATTAAAATAATGTTTCAGGAATTTGCCTGGAATCAAATTATTAATAGCATTTTAGAATAAAGCAGATTACTCCTGTAGTTCTTTCTCATTGTATACATGGTAAATATTGTATTGTCTGTGTGATTTTCCCCCCAGTTTGTATAACAGAATACATCATTATATACACATACTTTGTAGCACACTGCAGTGTCTTTATTACAAACACATGTAACACTGTGAATTATTGACCTCTTTTCTAAAGTACGTGCAACATTCTTAAAATAACCAGTTACATTGAGCAGGACAAAATCTCCTTCCTGAAAGATTTGTTTTCTCTTTCCAATCAGAAAATGTAGTCATTTTCATACATAATAAACAAGGGGAAAATCTGCCTACATCATTTAGATAACATGTTTTAGAAAGACATTTTGAATACACTGCACATGTGCTGTTAAGAAATTCTTTATATTGTAACTTGATAACCCATTAACCCTTCATATTATAGAACTGCTTCACTATCTCTCACTTGTGGATGATGCAGTGGTTGTTTTTAAGTCAATGTATCTGTGAAGATTGTAGCTTATTGACCAAGAATATTGATAAAAGCCAATATATTGGCATTATTGAAGATGTGTACATTTGTAAATAAATTTAATTATTTTGATAAAAAAGTTATAAAATGGGTTTCTATTTCAGTAATAACCAAAACTGGCTGAGAATGGACAAGAGAGTGGTTGATCATGATCTTCCAAGATACCAAGAACCTTTATTGCTGAACTTTTCTGTTAGGTATGAACTTAATTTTCTAAGATTTTAAATTAAATTTAATATTGTGTTATTATGCATTAACTTTCATTGCACTTGTGGGTTGACCAATAGAGTTGGTACATGTACGTCAGGAGTGGGATTTTAGCTGGATATGGCATTTTAAAAACATGAGTTCCACATATGTGAAGCTTACAGCTTAAAAAGAACTTAAAAGACTGAGCAATAATGATATAGACGATATCTTATATCTGTGTCATTTAAACAATGGTTCTAAACCAACAGCTTTGCACCATCAGTACAGATATGCGATATTGGTCAGTCAGTCCTACCATCTAGATGACAAATTACACATTAATGGTGTGGTTGATATCATCTGATATTGATGATGATGATGATGATGATGATGATGATGATGATGATAAGACTGACTGTTGATAGTGATATGACAAAAAGAGACTTTCTGATAAACATTGACATTATCATCACTGTTTAGACTGGAGATTTTGTGTACTTCAGGTGCTGTTACACAGTGCAACTTTTGTTCTGAAACTTGTCTCACAATGGCATTGCAAAACAAGTTGCACGAACCACTGCAGGGGTGTTAGGTGACACAACCCTGAAAATTTTGCTACTAACAGTTGTTTTCTCGCAATGATTTTGAGCAATGCAGGGTGATATTACCAGGGCCAGGGGTTTTGCTAGGTGGGTGCACATGAAATGGAACTCTATCTACGCTTGCTTTGTCTAAATGCCTTTCCTTTCCCTAACATTTTGCTGCTCAGTGTGGGGAGGAGGGGTGGACATGCTGCTCAGTGAGAGCTAGCACGATTGTAGATAAGTGGACCTTTGGCTTCTACAGGTGCACCGCACCCCCTTGGTTATAGCCCTGGTTACTCACTGCAGATTTTTTCTGCAATTTGTTTTGCAATGCCACTGTAAGACCAGACACATGTTTGCTGTTGATCACCAGTTTTTAGCCAACATCAACTATCAGTGATCATCAGTAATCATAGATGTGATATATGTGCTTTTGATTAACCTCAATTTTAACTGTCAATTACAGGTATTTTGTTCCAAACATTCTCATTCTGAAAGAACCCATCACAGTAGAGCTATTTTTCATGCAAGCCAAAATTCTAATATTCAAGGTACAGTAACAAACGTGTTGAACTAGTAGAAGACATCCAAGATTCCAAAGTATTCTACTTGATACTTTCTATGGCTTGGAACAATAATTAAATAAATATGTCATCATATCCCAAGAGAACAGGGGAGCATTCCTTTTACTCTATTCTTAATAGGAAATCTCAGTATTAAGCATTGTTGGTCTGTATTAATGGCCAGAAGAGTTAGTTATTTACTGTATTTTGTTATCTTTTTTTCAGGGCACTATACAATCAGATAGTGAAACTGTTTTTGAATTAGCTGGTTATGCATTACAGGTATTAAAAGATTTTGGGGTGACCTGCACTTCTCGGAAGACTTCATCCAATTGGTGGGCCACCTGAGAATCTAAACAAAAGAAACTTTTGAAAACGGCAATGGCAGCAATAGATTTTTTTGTTTTATCAAACCAATTAGATGACATCTTACAAGGAGGTGCTGATTACCTGAAGATTTTGCTCAGCTAATTTACAAAATATGTGTCTGCATTACTGATATTCTACACCACACTCTTATGCTTTAATTTAGGCTGCATATGGAGATTTTACCAATGAAGAAGATGCGAGAAAAGATATAAAAAAGATTCCAATACTTCCTACTAGAACATTAAGAGAGCACCCTTCAATATCCTTTTGGTAAGTCATCAATTCTCTGTTTGTGCCTGGATAAACTTTACATGTTCACCAATTTATTTATTTGGGCCCACTGACAGTGTTTTTGCACATAACTTTTGAAAATGGGGTTCCAAAGTTTGTTTGGAAGTTTGGGAGTTCAAGTCATACGTTGGAAGTTCCCAACAAACTTACTTTTGGTGCAAATTCACTGCAAGACAGTGCTTTACCTAAAGAAGTTTACAATTTGGTTATCAAAATGGAATTTTTCATGGATAGCTTGGATCAAGAAACTCAGTTCTAACAAATTACTGAATTACTGACCAATAATTCTAAAATTCATTCATTTATGGTATTTTAGATCCATCCAGTCATTCTGTATTGTATTTCCAAAGTTATGATTCATAATTCTTCCCTTTGAACTTTGTTTTTATTTCAGTGAGGACAAGGTTTTGTCACATTACAAGAACTCTGCTGGTCAGAGTAGAGGTGAAACTATTGTTAGGTAATAAAATAATATCGATTAATTAATTAGATAATAAAATAATATTGATTAATTAATTACTAGATAGAGCAGATTTTGTTTTACTGGGAAAACAGCATGGTCACTGCATGGACTAGTTACGGCAGGAATTTCGAATGTTTTTATAGACATTATGGTACTGACACGGTCATGGCACGGCATGGCAAGTTTCCAACTTATACGAAAACCACTCTAAATAAGACAGATGTAACTATCGAAAGCATATGGTGAAGCTAGTGCTGTCTAATAATGGTGTCAATTCTTTGGATTTGGTGATAGAACAGACCAGGTTATGCTGTAAAATAATACTGTAACTGTGTCAGTGCCGTGATGTCTATAAAAACATTTGAAATTCCTGACGTAACTGTGCTGTGACCTTGCTCTGCCATTTTCACACTCATATGAAATGGTAGTGGTGGTGATGATGATGATGATGATTATAATGAACATGATGATAATGATCATTGGTATTTATGTGTGGTGATGGTAGTATGTCTAGTATGTACATGTAGTTTGTAACAGTGATCAATGATAATGATAATTATGATTTGTGATGATGATGATGATATTCTCTTATAATTCAAGGTATTTGTGTATATTCCAAAGTCTACCAACCTATGGTGTTCATTATTATGAAGTTAAGGTAGGTTAGGCCTGATTTGCACTAGTTAGGATGCAAGATGACAGAAGCATAACAATTTGCTTATAATTATTATCAATGCCATGTTGCTTTTGCTTTGAAAGACCAGGAGGGGAAATCACATGATTAGCTGTTTTGTGTTTGTGTTATTCATGCTATGATTTGAAAAGTAGTGACACAAGCATATGCAAGTGTAGAAAAGAAGTTTTTATTTTTATTTTTTCTTGTTTTGGCTTGTGCTTATGCTTGTGTCACATCCATTCCCACTTGTTATTCTTGCATCATCTTACCTGTACATCACTGGTCAGGAATATGCAGTCTCTAATAATCACTTTTATTTTTTTCTGGTCCATTTCCTCGGAAATTGTGTGATCTGATTGGTTGTTAGAGCAAGCAGAATTTCCTATATCTGACCACGGTCCCATATCCTAAGGATACCAGGCCTGCTCCCCACTGTGAAATCAATTGCAATTTTGAAAAAAGACAAATAATAAAAAGGGGAAAAAATGAATATTATTATTTACCAGCTGGGAGGTCAATCTGGATAGGGAAAAAACTGTACCCTTGGTCTTAAAAACTGACCTTGGCCTATGGCCTCGGTCCATATAGACAAAACCTCAGGCACAGTTTTTCCCTACATGTATCTGGACCTCCCAGCCAGTAAATAATATATATAATGGTAGCAGCAATGACAATGACAAACAAAATATTGGGCTACTTTGGTATTCTGTTTAATAATGCAATGTTCATATTTTATATATTTTATGTCCCTCTCTTTCTTTTTCTTACATGTACATGTATATCTTTATTTTTATGAATTAAAGTCACATTCAGTTGTACTAAACTGAAATAATTTTCTAAATTTATCTACAGGATAAATCAAGTATTCCTTGGTGGCTTGGTATGAGTCCTAAAGGAATTGGTGTATATGATCATAATGATAAAATCAAACCAAGGAAGGTAAGAAATTAATAAATAATAAATTAAATACTAAATTCATTATGACTCATTTCCTTAATAACTCTCTGAGTCACTGAATTCCTTATTAAAAAATTAATATGTATTGACTTCTGGTGTAAGCAAAATAGTAGGTTATTCACAGTTTAGTTTAGTTTAGTTTAATGAATTTGTCACAAATTTACAATACTAGAAAACTGAAATAACACATAACAAGATAATTGAAAAACTAAAGAAATGGGTATGACAGGAGAAAGGAACAGGACTTCCGTCCCAATTGCGACCTAGCCCCTTACTACTAATACTACTACAAATATTATAAAAATACACTCAGAAAACTGAAGGCATATAAAATGAGAAAAATATATTTACTTCTTTTCTGTTAAAATTTCAGCTTTTTCAGTGGAACCAGATTGAAAATATTTACTTCAGAGAGAGGAAAGTTTCTCTAGAAATTAGAGATTCATACAGGTAAAACAGTTTGTGTTCTTATCCTTTTGACCTTTTTTAAATTGCTGGGTTCCATCCATTCCTTTGGAAATCAAAAGACAATGAAGTGGTAGCCATGTTGGATGAACAAACAACAGATGCAAATGAGAAATCGTTTGTTGAAGTTTATCCAAGATGGCTGCCGTGACGTCACATGCAACCCTGTAATACATTAAATAAAAATAAATAACTATTATTTTAAGTGTCCATGTCTTCTAGCACTTGTGCACTAAATGGGGGACACTGTACTCTCTCACACACTACATGTACCTCTACATTAAGTATTTTCCAAATAATCACTCGACTCACATGTTGATTTTGCTGAGGGAGGAAAAACCGGAGAACCCGGAGAAAAACCCTCGTGGCAAGGAGAGAACAACACATCTAACAAACTCTACTCACATGTGGCATCCACAGGGCTCGAACCAGTGACCCGACCCGTTGGACCACAGCGGTGAAAGGCCAGCAGTTCTAACCACTTGGCTAGCCAACCATGCTGGCATCCCACACTCACACCCATATTGTATTAAACTGTCTTATAGATAATATATGACTGTGAAAAATTGCATGCAACTAGCACTGTCAGTGTATGCAGGGTTTTCAGTTCTTTTTGCCACAAGTGGGTTGTTTAGAATAACATGTATGATACAGGAATTTGTAGCTGTGATGGGTAGATAGTACCTCAGTGATATCTGGTTATTATTATGTCACAGTCTAGTGGGTTCATTGAGAGCTGGACGCCAGGCAAATTGACTGGCTATGAACACAACTTTGCTGGTTTTTGCCTGGCTGTCTTGAGAAACTCAAACCAACTTTGACATAATAAAATATTGATAGTCTTAGACAGATGACCTCCAGACTGTTTAAAATCTTAATGAACCCTGATGAAACATGTTTTGTTGCATGTTACAGACTTGACATTGTCACAGCTCATTCAATCCATGCTGTAAAGCATTTTTATCATCATACAAAGTCTGCTGTATTGTATATATAATGTATAAAATGTTTGAGATATAACACCCGTGCTGATTGGCTACAATAGAAAAATATAATGTTGTACCAACATAAAAAACAGGGTCTCCTATACCTTTGGCGTGAAACGTGAATGGCTGATTTATTTTGATGTGAAACGTGATTTAAGGTCTAAAATCTTTTTGCATGCACGTGAAAGCAACTTTTGATTAATTTATTTATGAACGTGAAAAGAGATTTTTGAATTATCCGTGACATGTGAAAAGACCAAATATTTTTGCATGATTTCATTTTGCAAAGGGGTATAGGGGACCTTGAAAAAATTGGTGATATCTCTGTACTGGTGATATAAACATAGAATAACCAAAAATCAAGCTAAGGGAAAACACCCCGCTATGTCCCTAAACTTGCTTTCTTTCTTCATCTCCTATGATCATGTATAACAGTACAGAGACACCGCACAGTGCATTCCATTTCACACTCACATGAAATCTGCTCTATACACATGCACTGCACTTTTTAGATGTGTTGTATAAGATTTATGTGAAAACTGAATATTTTGAGTGAGAGTACATGTATCTGTGTTTGTTTGTAGATATGAATCAATCCAGTTTAGGAGTAGGTATGTTCTACACTTGCACTTTATACTACTTTTGCTCAGGAAAAATTGAAGGGATGCCAGTGAAAATGGCTTAAGTGACTTTTCTGTGAATCCTTTAATGTCTTCTTAAATTGTCTTACATGGTAAAAATAATCAATCAGACTTTCCTAATGCCCCTCGCATTAAAACACACATAAAGTCACTTAGGTCATTTTCATGTGTGTCCCTTCAAATATGTATTTTACATTGTTTTGTTATGTGTGATTGCTAGGGGCAGATTTAGGGGAGGGGTGCACACCCCCTCCTGTGTTGACTTTGAGTCCTTTTTTCTCAATATTTTTCCAAAATATACCTCTTGGCAGTTTCCAATTTATAGGATGGTGCACCCCCTCCTGAAGATAATCCTGGATTCGCCCCTGATTGTTGTTGTTGTTGCATGTTGTTGTTAAAATTTTATTTTGTTTTCGAAAACAGTTGTAGATTTTATAATAGATAATAGATTATTCTTTGAGTAATCAATGTTGTGTGTTTTTGTTCCATTGTTTGTTGTTTATTTGTATGTTTAATATTAATTTGGCTGTTGTGAGTTTTTAAACATAAATGAGATTATTTTCTAACTATAAGGTTCCATAGAATTTCAGATCATAAAGTCATTGATCAGTGTTTCTAATTGTTAATTTATTGCAATGTTTCATCAATAGGAGTTCATCGATTGGTCGAAAAAATACCACCCCCACAAATATGATGGTTCATAGCTGGTATGCAAGTACTGCATTCTCAGCCAAAACTATGTGGACCATGGCTATTAGCCAACATCAGTTCTATTTGGATAAGAAAAAAGATGAGGTTTGTAAATCATTCATGGGTTTTCATGCCAGAAATAGACCTTTTTCGAGTTTGTTCATACTGCTGTAAAATTAGACAACAGACGCACTGGTGCAGGGTTAGCCTCGAGTCAAGGTAAATTATTTGAAAATAACAGCGAGAAAAGCAAAACATTTCACTTAAAACAATACAGAAAAATCAATTTTAATCCCATGGGTCTTTCTTGAAAAGGAGGCTAACCCTGCATAAATGCACCTTTTGTCAGGGAGCTCAGATTTTTAGTAAATTATTGTACATTAACTTTAATGACTAAATTTTGCTAGCTAAACATTTTTATTGTTGTAACCCAGACTGTTTTTATCATAGGATTTTTGAATAGTTTCCTGTGTGACACACCCTCTTTCACTATAACCCAAACGTAAGACCAACGTAAGGTCTCACTTTGACTTGAAATGTGATGTAAACAGGAAATTTAAGTTTAGCTTATTTGTTATATAAAGCTTGTAGATAATAATAATTGTCACTATTGCACACTCACTCCCAAGGTCTTTGTGCAAATCTAGTGAGGCAAGTTTGGGTATGAAGCTCAATTGGAAAGTACAGCCCTTAGTTAGGAAAGTGGTCGAGTAAGGAACTCCTTCTGACAACCACACCAACTAAGGAAAGTCTTTCTGGTTGACCTGGCTCTACCTCAAATTGCAGTACCAACCCTCACATAGCTTGTAATTAGCTGGTTTACAAAGTGTAATAAACAAGTTGGGGAGCAGCATGATCCCTACAAAGTCCTTCTAACATACAACTGAATGATCTTGATTCTATTGCAGGCAACTGCAGCAGCAACACGAACTCTACGAGATGTAGCAAGAGAACTGACAGCATCAGTTATGTCTATTCCATCATCACTGACATCAGACATTAGTGATAGTATTAGTAGTGAATGCTCACAAAGCTTGTCAACACTAGATGGAAGTGAGTATCCTTTTAGAATCCTGGAGCCAGTTTTACAAAGCCTGGATAAGTTATCCACCGGATAAGAGCTATAACTTTATCTGCTAGATAAGGATTTATCTGGTGGATAGTGCTTATCCAGGCTTCATACAACTGGCTCCAGTTTTAATACTTACGATTGTGACACATTTGATATAACCTAGAATTACTTACTGTTATTCTACTCAAACCATGGTCACTTGATTTTAAATACGTTAATAAAGAAATAACTGTTTGTTTAAGTGTCCAAGTCTTCTAGCACTTGCGCACTAATTGGGGAACACTGTACTCTCTTGCACACTACCTCTACATTAAGTATTTTGCAAATAATCACTCAATTATAAATCAGATTATTAATTGAAAACAACAGAATTTAAGTTCATCAAACACCACACTTGCAAACTTTTAAAACATATTTCAGTGGTATCTTCTGGCATAATCAGTGTTGTAATACTGTATTTGGGTAAATTTGATTGACAATGGTGAGAGTACAATAACAGTAATGTAGTGAGTTTCTTTTATAAGAAAGTTTCAAAATACATGCATATATAGACTGGAGGAGAAAGAAAGGGGAAGGGCACTGGGGAAGAAAGTAAGAGATGCAGTATCCGTTATTATTCTAGATAATTTCCTGAATTCTGATTGGCTAACGCATGGTCTGTATTTTGCCATATCAGGACTGCTGTCCCAGATGAAAAGAAAAGTTTGCGTTTGGCAATTGTTTTAGCGGGACTTCTCAAAGCCGTATAATAAATAAGTTATTAACCTCATTTGCTCGGTGCGCTCAGTCCGTACTGTTAAGACCTCGGTTTGATATTTTCTCATACAGACCTCGCGCTCGGTTAATAACCCTTTAGTACCTTGTTTGTCTTTTCACATATTAATCTAGCCCCTAAGGATTGGTTAAAAAGCATTGATTCCACCACTTTTCCTTTTAACTTTCTTACAGCTGCTCTGAATAATCAGCACCTGAATGTATCTCTTTTTGATTCTCTCTATCTTTCCTTTTCTCCTTTTCTTAGATGAAAATTCCATGGCATCAAGAGCAGCTACGCGAGAGATGGCTAAATCTCTGTCAGCAAGAAAGGAAGCCTTGATGGAAAAGCTGAGAGACAAAAGTGCAGAGTTGCAGCAGTTATGTATACAAGAAGCAGTAAGTAAAAGATAATATTATACTACAAAATCTTACATTGTTGTATCATGCAAGCATTTGCTGTCAATAGTATAGAGTATTGACTGTGAAAATGGCACGGTCACAGCATGGCATAGTTACAGCAGGGATTGTGATTGTTTTGCTCTAGACATCATGACACTAAAAAAGAGAACAATAGAATGAAGATCGCAAAGAATATATGAAAATGGCTGTGACTTTCCCTGATGATTTTTTCAAGTTTTGTAAAATTGTCTAAAATGATATTGGATTTCCTTATGCCAAAATACCAATGTCTAGGCACTTTAGCTATTTTCATGTGCATCCCTTCATATTTCCAATCTGGTACACAATGAAACACCTTTGAAGGGGGGAGTCACTTGAGCCATTTCTGTGTGCATCCCTTCATACGTCAGATTTTGGACACAGTGGAAGACCCAAAGTTCTGTGAGTGACTGGTGATCTTATGGTGTGCCACCTCCCTTAATGGGTGGGGGGGGGGGAAATTTCGGGCTAAATAATGTTGAGCAAAAACTAGAAATGAAGGGATGTCCGTGGAAAGGGCCTCAGTGACTTCTGGTTGATGTCCAGAGATATTTTCCATAGGGAAGTCCTGCAATACCATTTTGGAGCATTTGAGAAGACCTGAGAAAATCATCTAAAAATCACTTAATTAAGCTGTTTTCATGGGCAGCTCTTCAAATGATGTTGTCCCATCTTCCACAAACTCCCTGTGCCCCTGTATATCAATTCAAATATTTTTATTTGCTTTTTAGGGACTGATAGGTCGTTATCCACCAGAAACACCATATGTTGTAGGCAAACCCCTGCCACCAATACGAAAAAGAGTTGGAACAGCGTTCGAGTTTTCAGACTTGGTAATAAGTGGAGATCATGATGAGGTACACTGTGTTAAATTAAATGTAATTCAGTTGCATTTTGAATAATTTGTTCTTGTCTTTGAAATTGAGCCAGTTGCACTCTCCAACTAACTTACTTCGACTTGGGATAAAAGTAAACCTCATTAGGTACAAATTTACAGTGTGTTTCGCATAACTTTTGACAAGTGGGTTCCGAAGTGTGTTAGAATAGACAATCTTCAGTAAATTCACGTTAATCTTGGAAGATTGCATTTTAATGGTCAAATTGTTAACTTGTTAAGGCAGAGCGATGCCCTGTTTTGTGATGCAACTCATTCTCAGTGTATTCCTCAATTCTAACAAATTTCCGAACTCAGTGCGTTGGAAGCACTGAAGTTCGCCTGTCAAGTTATATCTGAAACGCACCATGATAACAGGAAATGACCACTTCTTCAATTTCTTGTGTAATATTTTAGATCGAAGATATCGAAAAACAACAAATGCAAGTAGAAATTCAATCTAAAATTACAAGTGCGGCAAGAGTAAGTACAAAATGTGACAGTTTTTAGTCATTTTCATTATTAGGTACTTACTATAGAGGCTTTGCACCATCACGTGACGGCAGCCATGACAGGAGGCAGGAACAATAGAGCCTGGACTAATCTGGTGAAAGAGTTCAATTTCCCAGGGGGAAAAGACTATTGTTGTGCCTCCTGTCATGGCTGCCATCACGTGATGGTGCAAAGCCTCTATTCCCAGGAACCTCTACATGTGTGGTGTTAGACTTCAGCCAGTCATCCAATTTGATTGAAACTCGAAACGTTAATTTCAAGATTTCTTTGTAGTTGCCTCGCATAATCTATTAAACTTCATCCATTTATAAATCTCATTTTGTTGTACTTCTCTAACGTTAACGATTCATTCATCAAATAAATATGTAACCTCTCCACGCCTTTAGAAACTAGCAGAAGACCAAACTATCAGCAAAAATGTCAGGAAAACAAGAAAACTTACCTACCAAAAATCACTAAAAAAGGTTGGTGTTTGAAGGATTGTTTTGACAAAATCTCTTGACAGCATGCACAAGAGTAAATTTTTCATCAAAAGTATTATCACGTGGTATTGTTTCCAGGGCAATGTTTCACTGCAAATATTTAACTCTGTAACTGTACATACCATAAAGTAATAATCATTTGTGTGCATAAATACAGCACTTCGCTTACCATATCATATTCATGCTGTCTTATCAACAAGGGCATAGCTTGGATCTGTCACTCTCTAACATGCCTTCACACTGCGCACAATATGAAGGGTTCCCTGTGAAAATGACCTAAGTGACTTTTTAATCGATGTCCTGAGATTAATTTTTCCAGCATAGGAAAGTTAATTATACCATTTTATACCATTGAAAAAATATCATCAAAATAGTCACTTAGGCCCTTTTCACGTGGAACTCTTCATTATTACATGGGACACCTGGCTTCTCGATGGTGGTGTGAGGCGACTGTGTGTAGGCTAGTCATTTTCCACCTTTCACTGATTAAAAATAAGGAAGAAAGGTTGCAGGAGGAAGTCACTAGCGCCCAACGACCACGCCCTTGGTTCACCTCTGAGAAGTTGGGCGTTGCTGGCGTCCCTAGCCCATGTACATCTCACTCGCTAGTTAACACTTTCATTAGAGTGTTGTCTGTGCAGTAATTTCTGAGTTATTTTTTGTTGTCTCGCATTATCACTGCATGTCATGAATGCATACTCTATTGTAGCCCTTCTGTCATTCAAATTAACGCTGCGTTTTATTTTTACAGTTAAAAGAAATGGAGGATCAGCTTACACGACTAAAACGAGAGTATTTAGTAATGGACGACGATGAAGATGATGAAGGTACTGAATGTTCTGTGACCCTTCTAGGCGATGTTGTTGTTGTCGTTGTTGTTCTTGTCGCTGTTGTCGTGTTTATTGTTATAGTTGCAATGTCGGATGTCGTTGTCATTGATTTTCTTATTCGTCGGTGACGTAGCCTGCCAAGAGGCTTTCTGGGGAGAAGGAAGAGGAAGGGGGGAAATTAGACGAAAATGGGAAGAATGAAGATGGTCTCCCTTCTTCCTTCTCCCCCATCCCTATCCCCTCTTCCTCTTCCTCTTCCTCTTCCCCTTCCCCCTTCCCAGTGAGAGAGCCTGATATCGTTGTCATTTTATGTCACATAAAGACTATCCCATCGGTTTTAATCTTCAAACTCATATAACAATGTCTCCATTTTTTTCTTGTTCCCAGATGAAGATGCATCATCGGGAAGTCTAGTCAATGGCGAACCATACCTCCCGCATCGATATATGTCACCAAATTCATTACGACGATATCATGCAGGGCCAAATGTCACCCTAGTGCGCAAACAGAGCAGTAGCTCAGACATTGTACGTGTTGATCCCCCTGAATACGGACTAGTAAATGGTGCTTTCCATGGTTCTTATCCTCGACTCAAATGTCCCCCAAGTCCTTCGTCGCGCTCCTACCAAGGGTTCTTTGATAACAGGAGCCAGTATAGCCCATCTTCGGAGTGGAACCGAGGGGAGCCGCGCTCTCCGCGTAGATTATTTGAGAACTCTCGACAAGGCCCTGCATTTCAGTATTCGGACAGTGATACTAGGAGTGATTCATCGACGAAGCTTTCATCGGTTAGTTCGAGTTATACAAACTGTGATGACCTTGTTGACGCGGCTGAAACGATGCGGGTTCAAGAACCGCCTGATCGTAGTCCGCCATACAGGCCAATGGCATCGTCGTGGGATAATATTCTTGATGATCGAAATTCTCGTTCCCCTAGCCCTCATTCACCTAGTTTTCGATATGGACAAAGTTCAGAGAGTTTGTGTAGTGATGATCAAAGATATTCGCCGCATAGTCCGTCTGGTAAGAGAGCATTCTCGTTTGGAAGTGCACTGTTAAGACCGCCTCAGAGTTTTTCACGGGGTCAGAAATATTTAAATACTAGTGAAATAGCAATTGTTAGCAGTAATGGCAATGCCGGTAGCTATTCGTTAGGACATCATCACTCCTTGGCAAGATCAGGACCGGATTTGGCTGATAGATCTACGTATGGTTCGGCTTCCGTGCTACTTCCCTACGATAAACGAAGCAAGGCGGGGTCATCATCGCATGTAAATTCGTCCATGGCTTATATGAATAACAATTTGCTAAAAAATGGATGTCCATCATCATCGCCTTCGTTATATGAGGACAGGATTCTACAGTGGACAAACGATGAAGATCATCAGGCCACTCTTGTGTAGTAGTGGATTGGAATATAGTTTTGGGAATGATTACATCATGAATGATCACCTTAATATATCATCATCATCATCATCATCGTCGATCTTCCTATAGTAATTATCAATTGGATAACACTGCTAGCTTCGTCAGATGATTGATTGTTCTGGCTATCCGTCGTCCAACGACCAGTAACAAGATTCTTTAGACGTGGTTCTCGCTAGCGACGCAAGCGTAAACGCAAACATACGCAGACTCAGTATATCGTATCTATCAATAAGGTGCGAAAAAGATAATCTCTGCTAATGAGCTCGATGCGAAAGCGTTGTCAGTTAATAAAGTAGGTGGAGAAGTAGGTGGAGAAGTAGGTGGAGAAGTACATGGAGAAGTAGGTGGAGAAGTAGGTGGAGAAGTAGGTGGGGAAGTAGTTGAGCAATGCATTTCTGAGTCTGCCTATGTTGCTTGCGCTTATGTTGCTAGTGAAAACCAAGCTTTGTCTGCAACAGTCCGACCTATGTAGTAAAGAGTCTCAAATTTATGGACAACTTTTTTGGCATGCTTTGCATAACTAGGTAATTAGTGTGATAACTTTATTCCCGAGTCCTTTCTTTAAGCAGTCCAGACTTGAAAGCATAAATATTATATTGAATGAACACACCAAAGCATCTATTCAAAATTACTATATCTAATTTAACACATTGATTAGTTTACTGTTAATATTATAAATTTTGATAGCATTTTGCTATAATGTTTTTCTATTGGTAGAAAAAATTCTAATTAGCTAAACAGCACATTTGTGTTGGTTATAGAGTTATAATTCCCTTGTTATTGTTATTGACAAGATGATTCTACATTTCTAGCGATAATATGAAGTTGTCAAGTTTATAGTTTTGAACATTAATCATTATGATGATTTAATTCATGAAGCTATTATTGTGAAGAGGTGGACTTTCATACAGCATTCAAGTTTTGTTTTGAAGTGATATAAGATATTGAAGATATACGATTCATTTACACGAGAACCCATTTATGGAAAATCAGCCCTGATCGGAGCATACAGACTGATTATTAGTTGGCACACCTGTTAGTGGTAATGTAACCATAAAATGCTTACAAGTACACGGATTTAAAGACTGATTATTAGAAACTCAAAAGTGTAGACAAATTCCCTGTGAAAACTAAGGGGCGAGGAAAACAATTTTGGGAAAGTTTTGCCACATTGATGGTCTGTACTCGCAGTAATTTTGATATAATTATTACTGTCTTTTCATGTGACACTTACTAACCATTTTTTGTTGTAACGAGTTAAGTAAAACTATTCCCTGATACATCAGCTACTAAAGGCCCGGACACACTTTTCCCGAAACATTTGCTGAAACACCGCGCGCAACACAGGTTGCACCGTGTGTCCACCACTGAAACATCTCGTGCAATGTTGCGCAAAACAGTTCTGGACAGCTAGAAGTAGAACTCGATCCTACTTCTGCGGTTGTTGCGCGCAACGTTTCGCGAAACATTGGAATGGTTGGACACGCGCGATATTTCAGCAAATGTTTCAAGAAATGTTGTACCTGTGTGTTCAGGCCTTAAAGTCGGTACTTTCTGGGGCTTTGCATCCCATCCAGGACCTGGTAGTTCGAAAGGCGATTAGCGCTAACCCAGGATTAAATCTAAAGAAAACCATTGAATTTAACCCAGAATTAACTTTAATCCCCCTTCGAACAACTGGCATCAGTATGCAGTAGCAATTCTAACCACATATTAAAAGTAAAATGCCATCCAAATGAAAATCGTTTATTTAATTTTATTGTATCTCGTTTGATAAATTTTACAACAAGCTTTCATTGACATACAATGTACTTTAATTTGTTTCACCTTATCATGTTGCGACTCATTTCTAGTGGAATAATCAATTGCTTTATTTGTACATATATTTTGTATTGTTAAAATACATGTATACATAGTCTGCGATGCTCATATTTTAACGTATTTATTATTTTCAAATGTGTAATTACATAGAGTTCTTACCACTTGTAATGTAAAATAGCATGTAATAATAAAGTTGTTTTTTTAATTTATGTTATTTTTTTAGTTATTGATTCATTTGTTCTTTTATTTTTCGTACCGCCTTCATGTTTGATGGTAAAAATATGCAGCAGTTGGGTTGTTTATAGCTTTGCAGCATTTTACCTTCTATTAGAAACGGCTAGTATTTAATAATTGATAGTATTAAATATCGTGAACTGCAGACTGATATAGTTATCCCGAAATGTATAGTTGCGCAAGCGCGTGCAAAAAAAGGCGGGAAAACATTTTCACTCCATCCAATCTCCATAGAATTACTGGGACGATTTTAATGATCTGACTTGTGTCTCTTGAGCACGTCGATAAAGGAGTTTTTTATTTTTTGGATTCTTTATTTTTTGTTTTTGAATTGGTACTTTTTAGGTAGAAACCATTTGTTGCCACGCCCACTAGGATAAGACTCCGGTACCTTTAAGGGGTCATTTTCAAAATTTCCGACGAGCATCCCCGCCCTCATATATATAGGAGTCCCCCCCGGGATATGGTGGTTTTGATTTTGATTTTCTTTTGTCAAAACCACCAACATGTCTGCCATGTCTTTTGTGTCTATACAATCTCCAGGGAAAGTTTTGAAACCAAGAATAAATTGGGCCATTACTTTGAGGGCGGCTATTTTTACATAATAATGTCAAAAGATCATTCTAGATTCCAGCTTGAGACAAAAGAGACTAATGACTAATAAGAGAATGAGCGCACTTCAGTTCATGTGGTAACATTCCATCATTCATAGTTCTCATTAATCAGTCATTTTATATTCTTTTACTGACTTGTGACCGTCAATGGCAGTCGTGACAGTAGCACTGCTAAAACAGTAAACGTACAAGTTAAAAGAGTCTGTACTTGGATTCAAATACGTGCCGCTATCCTTCATTGTAGATACAAGGGCCTCTGTCAAGACTGAATGGTAGCTAGTACACTGACAGTGATCCGCGGAACTCAGTCACACTTAATCTACGTCAATATACTCAAAAGGTGAAGCTGAATTTCAGATCTTTTTTCCTAAACAGTAGACACAAGATGGACGATGTATCATTGTTGCACTGAAGAGGTGTTGCAATTCATATCAGTGCATTTAAACAAACCGAAGGTTGGAAGGTTACGGACATTTGTCCAAGTCGGATGACCATTGAATTCGAGGCTCGACATAGAAAACCTAAAGACTAAATGCATGCAAGCTTCTTGTTTTTAAATCATATCTCAAACCGTCCTGAACACTAATGACGACGAAAAAGAAGAGCTTCAACTGTTATCAAGCTTTCAATGTAACCATCTTATCAGAATTAAAACAATCTGGACAAGCTACTGATTTGAATTTCTCGACACAAGAAACCCAAAGATCAAATGCAAGTTTCTTGTTTTCAAATCTTGTCGACAAACCGTTCTGAACAATGACAATAAAATCAAAAAGAAGAAAAAAGACGGCTGTAATACTAATTGTTATCAAGCTTTCAGTGGAACCATGGATCTTATCAAGACTGAAAACAGTCTGGACAACCTGGAAGCTACTGATTTGAATTTCTCGACACAGGTGCTGAACCCAAAGATCAAATGCAAGCTTCTTGTTTTCAAATCCTGTCGACAAACCGTTCTGAACAATGACGATAAAATCAAAAAGAAGAAAAAAGACGGCTGTGATTGTTATCAAACTTTCAGTGGAACCATCTTATCAGACTAAAAACAGTCTGGACAATTAACCTGGAAGCTACTGATTTAATTTCTCGACACAGGTAACCCAAAGATCAAACGCAAGCTTCTTGTATTCAAATCATGTCGACAAACCGTTCTCACGATAAAACGATATGATATGATATGATATGATAAACCTCTATTTCAACATGGATGATGATTAAAGCTTATAGCTTGTGGGGTCGTGCATTAAATACCAAAAATACCAAAAAAGAAGGAAAAGAAGGAAAATAGACGGGTTCAATTGTTATCAAGCTTTCATGTTAGAACCAATACTGAAGCTCTGAAAATTCTGGACAACTAGTCGTTATATGATGCTACTATTTGCAAGTTACACATTTTATATTACTGCTTGCTCCAAGCTGAAATGAGCACTGCACATTCCTTTATAATCTAAACAACAACCAAGGTATTTATGAGTCATACCCTCAATAAATGAAGGACCTGTTTATTTCTACGCCCAGTGACTTCTTTTGTGCCTCAGCTCTCCTATTAGTCTGGACGAAATCACCGATGCAATGCCAATAACCGCCAAAACAAAAAGAAAATTGCAGGGCATTTATATATTAGAAGACATAATTCGCTGTTTGTCTTTCACGGAGCTCGCACCGACGTCTGACACAAGTAAATTAACAAGTGAGCTGGAGTTACATACTGTTATCATATGCTGGGTTCCCAAATGGTAAGTGAATACTTCTGTGAACTGGTATGTTCACTAAAGTGATTTGTTTGTCATTAATATAAAGGCGCACATGCTACGATTATTGTTGGTCATTAGATTAGTTGATGTCCGACTGCTCTAGCAATAATTAGACCGCGAATTTCATAGAAAATCGATGAGTACCACGTCTTTCTTATTACAATGATGAAAGTTTGTACATATCTAAAGTGATAAGAAATCTTGTTAGTTATAACTAAAAATAGTATTTGTATACGTAACTATAAGTGAAATAATCTTTTTTTAAGTGCCTAAACACAATGGAACATAACAGAGCGTACATATACCTATTAATTTCCATTTCGGTTAAACAAAATTGGTGTGAATAGATTTTTCAAGAGACCAGTAAGGGCCTTTAAGTGTCAAAGATTGGCAAGTTCACCAAGAGAGTGTAATCTTTTTATGCACCCTATCATAAGATGTGTACTAGTTCGATTTCATTTAATTTGGTCCTAGAGAATAACGCTTCAACGTCACGCTACTGATAGAATTCTCAATATTAGTATGATAGTATCGATCACTTCAATAAATCACTTCTAGTACCCGTGGTTTAGGGCGTTGTCATTATTAATACTCAAACTTATGCATGCAGATATCTCATTTGTAGCAGATATTGGATAGATCACTTGTAAAGCCAAGTGGATTAATTACTCAAAGCACTTAAAAAATTTGTTTACAACCATTTGCATTGTTTGCCGGTATCAATTCGAAGATTATTTTACCACTTAAATAGGCATGATTTTAAGGGTGTATTTAATGGTCGATTTCGTCCCCAGCTTAATTTGTCACGAGATTATTTTCAGTCTTAGACGAAGAGACCTTCATGTCGTCCAGTCAAATAAGAATTATCAGAACATAGATGAATTGTTGTCCCGATCTCCATATTTATTCTGTGTCAACTCCAAACCATGTGAAACTCTTGCCGTGACTGAACTTCGCCCACGAGACGAAATCATCCGTGTAAACTCACCCTAAATAGTCTAAAACGTCGTTTTATTCTCACTGAACACATAACAATTTGATATTTTGTTTTGGGGGCTTTGAACCCTCCCAAAGAGGTCCTAATTTGTATGCAAATATAGACCCCCTAGTGTTAATTGCAATAAAATAGATTTCCTGACTATTGTCTTGTAAAGAATTGTGGCTAAATTCATTTTCAAAAGCCTCTATAGGATCATATTAGTGTTTGACTAGTTCATCAATTTCCTGCAAAAGCGGTGACTAAAAAGGAGCTGTTAAACAGTTCAATGTTTTCAATGGGCGTTGCAAAACAAGTTGTATATGAACTATTGCAGAGACCTACACAGCGCAATCGTTTTCTCGCAGTGAATTTGGTCGATGCAGAATATGCATGTTGCACGCTGTAATGGTTCGTGCAACTTGATCGCAACGCCAGTGCGAGACTGTACCCGCGCAGAAAAAAATTGTGAACCGTGTAAGAAAAAAGAGTAAAAAATTAAGAAAATTTGAATTACACTTTGGATTGAGCCACGGACTCTCGGCAAGCGAACCACGCTTTAGTCCACCCGTCCACCCGAAGAGAGAATGGAGGCTGAAAATCGCTAATCAAAAATCTACTAAATCCTAGACACTGACTGACCGATGCTTCGACTGTGATTAAAAGCCCTGCTTTTGCTTCAAAGATCGTTCTAGTGTTTTTATCTTTATAATAAGACTTGTGATAAGCAAACCGTCCTGGTATCCTATCCAATAGCTGGACTACGTACAGTCAGATTTTTATCACGTTAATAGCTCTGCTAAATGTTGGCGATGTACATGTATATACCCCTAAGGCATCTTTATTCAACTTCTATAAATACGCTGAAACTCATCCAACCAGTCTTCCAACACGTACACAATGAACGTGAGCATCATCAGCATTGCTTTTATCAGTAGTAGTAGTGACTCTTCAAGATGTTTGTGATCCAACTGAATTCTTCGTCCAGCACCATGTAGGTAGTACACTATAGAAGTTTCATGGGTAGTTGTAAGCTTCGCTCTGTGATCGGTTGGCGCAAATCTGAGATTGCACCACAGCTCTGGGAAGTCTACAATTGCGGGTTCTAAGGGTATATTCAACTTGGACTGAACAACTTAGAAAAAGTTGCGCATGGACTTTCCTTTAAGGCGCGCAGTTACACGACGAAACTTTTCTCTGAAACTTGCCTCAGATCAATCGCGCCGTTGCGAGACAAGTTTCACAACGCATTGCGCTGTGTAACATGTTCGTTTAGCTGAAATCCTGGTCGGTTTCACGAGACGGTTTCACGAAATGTAGAACTGACTGCTTTCTACTCCGATCCTGCAACAGAAACTTGTGTCGCGAACAAGTTTCAGGACAAAACTTCAACGTGTAACACCCCTTATGAAACTTGTCTCGCATCGGCGATCAAGACAAGTTTCAGATAAAAGTATCAGCGTGTAACACCGCCTTTAGGAATTCGAGTTTTTTTGGGAGACATCAGTGTCGGACTTGCTATTTTCGTGACATTTTCAAAAAGTTTAACTTAGATATCGTTCCATCTCAGATCATTAGGTTATTCTTCTATTATCGGGTTGAAAAAAGATCAGCGTTGGTAAATTTAGCAGCTCCGGTTCGTCAGTTTTTATCGTCAATCGTCCATGAGTTAGATTACAGCTATGACAGTGCAGGGAGAGGAGGGCAGGGAAGAGGAGGGGAGGGGAGGGAGGGGAGGTTGAGTGTTCAATCATTGCCGTTTTGATTGGTTTTTCTAGTGCGCCTTTTTTTCGAATTCAGATCATTGTAATTGATTCCGAAACGCTCCTCTTTTTAAAGTCAGTTTACATTCAGGGACCAGTTAGGGAGGGAAGGGGATATATGTCTGTAAAACATTACACTTTTTCTTGACTTCAAGTGTTCTAACTATTTCTTGAGCTACCTTTCAATGTAAACCTGATCTCAGAGATTAATTGGGTCAAACATGGCGCCTTCACGCACGGCTTTCACAAACGCTCAAGGTGCTAAAAGCTCCTATAAACACGCTTTTCCCCTAGTTTATTTATTTGATCGTGAAATTTTTTGTTCACAGATGAAGACGTAATACCAAATAACAGCGGAACCTTTAAGGATTATCGCATTAGTTTTATTGATCAAGACTGGATTAAGAACATAACTAAGGTAAATCTCTATCCATATATACACTTGTATAAATGATACTCACTTTTTCACATATTTGTGCACTGTAATATTGTACAAAAGAGTACAATTCAGAGAGTGCAACAGTACAATTCATTCATTTAAGAAAAGCTTTAGAAAAATCGATCGGCTCTCTGCGCGTCAGTAGGATAACAGTAACAATGATATACGTATTAGGGCGAAGGTTCTCGCAATTCCACTTGAAGTTATTATTCTTAAGAAATACACCAATGGCTGGCCAGGAATGCTGTTTATAGTGAAAATCCAATTCAATTCAAGCGTCGCTTAATTCTCCGTCCACTAAACGTGGCTAAAGGGTTCAAGATTAAGATCCAGACAAAGAGTTGTCAGAAAAAAATTATAAGCCAGCAACATAGTTCAAGTTATCAGTTATCAACTCAGAGTAACTTTATTACTTCAAATTCCGGAAAGAGATAACAGGAAGTACGTCGATCATGAAGGCTTGTATGGGTACCATCGCGATAGGTCAGTTTTAAAGGGGTCAAGTGCAACATTGGTTTTAAAAGAGAATCAAGTGACATTGTCAGTTTGAAATACATCAGTCAAATGTCATTTGTAGAAATGTTTCTTTATGAAGATCTAGAGTGAGTTTAGTTGGTTAGTAGTTGAGGAGATCTATAGAGTTTGATACTAGATTGTCGCTAACGAAAATGAGAGACTTTGACTTTTCACACGGGCCGGTGTCAATGCAATGTATAGGCAAATAGTTATTAGATTTCTGTACTGAGCCATCAAAACAAAATGGTAGAGGTAGTATCAGTTGTGGATATATAGCTTTATAGCTTTATTAGTAGAGCAGAGATACGCGTTGCACGTGATGTGACCGGGTTGCATTGTACTGACCGCACTTGGGCTATTTTAAACTGACCAGCCACTTGTGTGCTGCTTGAGCGCTAAAAATTCTTAAGTAATTCGGCGGCCGGTTCTTTCTCATTCAAAGCCTGTACGGTGCCACCAAAATGTAAAAGCAGAGATATCAGTTATAGCTCAATTAGGACCCGCAGTCACGTGATGAGACGGGTTGCAT
Organism: Telmatactis stephensoni; assembly: GCA_029948255.1. Lineage (NCBI taxonomy): Eukaryota > Metazoa > Cnidaria > Anthozoa > Actiniaria > Isophelliidae > Telmatactis > Telmatactis stephensoni. The sequence goes on from JALIZF010001843.1 coordinate 795,963, forward strand.
GGGAGCAAGGGTGGCACAGTTAGTTAGTGCGCGGCCTTCGGTGCAAGAGAGGTCCAGAGTTCGATTCCCAGTGACCTCATATCCTTGTTTCGACTTCTTTCCTTTCCGTGTAGCTTTAATTAGCTTTAAATACCCGTAAAAAGGAGCACTGATCATGATGGATAGAGGGGGGTAGAGGGCGCACCTTCGAAAGCTTAAACACGAGCCTCTGGCTCGGGTGAATTAGGTAACCACTCTCAAGCTCTTTGAAGTAAAATATAATTAGCTTTACCTTTTTACCACAATTAGGCTATTTTTAGACTGACAAGCCACTTCTGCAGCGCACTGCTATAACCGACTTTCTAATGAGAAATCAAAGTAAAATAGTAAAGATATTACTTGTCAAAACAGCATAACGGGCTGACCGCATTTGCGCTATCTTAAACCATCAACCACTAGCTTATTGCGCGTCGAAAATTTTTAAGCGCGAGCATATTTTCCGTTTATTCCGTCGCTACCAGCGCGAGCTGAATTCGTTGGAATAGAAGTATGTGGAGCGACACGTAGGATTTGGCCAACCAAGGTTTTTATCAATTTACACGTGGATCGATTCTCAGGGTGTTTTCCATTTAGTGGAATCAACCGGTTAGTACGACCAGTTCGTAAATGGTACATGTCAGTTCTTATAGTGTTAGCCGAAACCAGTCTTGGTGTACAAGGACTAAATGGAAAATATCCTCAGCCTCCTCGTTCTGACTGTAGGTAACACGGTATGTTGTACTTGGCGTAAAGAGAGTGTACTCATTAAAGTTATCGAGGTTTGGATTAAAATTAATTAAGTCAAGCTGAGGTGGCAAAATTAACCGTTAGACTTGACGGCGATTTCAAAGATTCAAACCAGGAACAACAACAAAAACAACAACAGCAACAACAACCAGATCAATCGCTAGTGACACGGCTGGGAAGGCTTCAAGCGCAGACGGAGAGGCGTGGTCCTTAGTGCATGTCTGATGTACAAGAGGCCTTTTTCTTTATCTCCCACAATGAATAATATCAGCTTTTTATCTACTGAATAATCCAGGTGGAAATCTTCAATAAGAAATACAAAAACTCCCCAATAAACATTAACTAACAGCTGCGCTTTATAAGAAAATGTATTTGCTAGCAAAGTCTCGGTTCAAAATTAGTTAAATAGAGAGATATACTTCAGCCCGAACAGTGGATAAACAGCCCATTACATACACTTTTAAAATGTGAAATAATGTTTTCAATATTCGTACCGGCATAAAACCATCCAACAGTGTTTTATTATGACTTGATATAAGTGTACACTAGATAATGTTGTAAACAATACTTCCGACAACGGATTTAAAACAGTAAATAGTTGATCATTACCAGCTGGGTGTTGTCATAATTAACCCAACACTATATCAAAACATCCTTTTGAACTTGACCGCATGCAAGCATTGTTTTTTAGTTTTGATAGTTTCTTTCGCAACGATACCTCTCAGTATTGAAACATCTCACTGTTGTAAAACAGTTCAGTTTTCTTTCATAAAGATCTCAACAAACTGAGTGTGTCAGGAAAAAAACATTTGCTGCTCAGGGGGAACAGAAAGGGGCATCAGTCGGCATAGCAGGAAAATCCCATTTTCACGTAGTACATTTTTTTCGTCATTTCAGTGACCATTGTACAAGAAAAACTACAAGCGCCACGTTTGTGTGGCAGCTGCTCCGAAAACTCGATAAAAATATTGTCAGTTACTGAATACGAAAACGATGTCTTCATTGTTCTGCGAAAATGTCACCTTTCCCAAAGTACACTGGCAGTTATATCTCTGACTGGCATTCACCCAGTTTTGGCCAGTGGCATTTGACATTTGGTTTTTGACCATGAAAGGGCTTCTCTGATATGCAAAATATTCTTATTATGACTGAAAGGTCAGAAACATTTAATTTTTCCCTGGCACATCAGTCATTCTCATCTGCTGAGGAGATGTACCAAAAACTAAACCCGCCATTAATGTTTGATCGACCCCCCTGTTTTGGTGAGAATAACAAACTGAAACGGAAAGAGCCGTCCGTCACATTTTGAAAGACACAATGAAGAATCGGTTAAGTCTGTTAATCAGGATTTGAATACCAAATCTATCTTTGTCCTAAATATCTAGTAGTTGAGTTTCGGAAAATTTGAAAGAGAATGAGAACTGATGCAGAGAATCAGAATGTAAAAACAATATGAAAATCAAAATAAATGCTGCTATTCATGATTATAGAATCTTATAATGACTTGCATATGAGTGCAGCTTTCACTATTCCCTTGGGGTGGAGGGGGTGAGATATATATTCAAGTCAACAAATACTGATTTTGTTTCAGTAAAAATTTGACTCATTCAAAAATTTTAATAGCGAGAACATTTTGATATTACATTCGTAACTATTGTTTGTCTTGCAGATAAAAATGTGTCCAGCCAAAATAAATGTTACACATTTACAATTTGATAAGGGAAGTGATTTTTAGCAAACTATCTTCTTATTTTAGTAAACATTTCAACATGTTTCTGCTAGCTATTTCATTTTCTATGACAAGACTTTATTTTCAAGAGAGAATATTAAAAGACAAACCTCCCAAGCATCTAATTAACTCAGAAAAGAGACCACAGGCTTGAAGACAATTCTAATACATCTAATTATTGGCAGTGGTGACTTCCTTGTTTAGTATTTGGCTCTGTTAATTGTATTGTGTGGATTGTCAACAGGAGAAATTATATTCTATCAGCACAGCATGAGTTTTACAAAACAGTTAGCACAACAACGAGCCTTTGTAAAACATTTCTTCTCAAAAGAATATCTTTCCTAGATACTGGAGACAGAAAAAATGTAACCGACAGAAGCAGTTAGTTATGTCAAATTAACTAGTCTCAATTATGACAATATGCTGAATCTATTTTTGGCCTTGGCTGAAAGGATCAGATAATAGAATAAAATTATACTGTTTAAACATTCGACAGTTCATATCCCACGTAAAGACCAATACAAAAAATCCAGTGTTTCAAATTTGGAACTTCCTCATCCTTACACTCAGTATAACTTCTCATATTCCTTATATATACATTCAAAACATTATCAAAAAGAAACCACAAAAATGGATCAATCTTTAATCTAGATACATTGTTTTATTTATACAGGTTAATTATTTTTTTATAAAATTCTCTATATACAAGTATTTTCTTCCTATAAGGATACATTATACACATTTGGATTTCAATAGCTGTGGCAAAATGCTGGGCAAAGAGAAATACATAGAAGCATTGATGATACATTGGACATCTTAAAGGAGACAACACATCTTTCAATGTATTTTGTTAATTTTATGATACTAGTATCATGATGCCTTTTCTTAATTCACAGTAAACACTAAATATTGTTACACAGTCTGCATTCATTATTTCACTAATCATCATTTATATATATCTATCTATTTACTTTGATTTTAACTCTGGCCATTTGAAGTCAATTGATTAGTTCATTTCCTCTTTTGTTGCTTGTTTGCAACTGATAATAACGCCACCACGTGTAATACATTCGAAAATTCTGCCAACCATCAACAACCTACTTCTGCCACAATCCAAGATTGAGAACTCTCAGCTTAGGTAGACTCATAAGCTTTTCCAGTCCACACTTTGTTACTTTAGTACAACCATATAAATCAATACTAGTAATAGAAGTCAAATTAAAAGCTATAGAATCTATGCCACAGTCTGTGATTTGAGTACATTGCCCAATATTCAACACGCGGAGTTCTCGAAGATGTCTCGAAATCTTGCATAGTCCTTCGTCTGTGATCCTCGATGAATTGAGTCCTAAATTCTGTAAATGATGAAGTCCATTAGATATATAATTAAGGGCATTGTCGCTTATTTTATCACAGAAACTAACATCTAGAACTACTAAATTCAGGCCTCCAACCGAAAGGTGCGCAATGCCCTCGTCGTTCACTCCTTCGCATGATCGAAGATTAAGTTCTCGTAGACTCCGAAGGTTTGCAATGTGTGACAAACCAGCTTCTGTTATGCCCCCACAGAAGCTTAGATTTAAACATTCTAGATTTAATAGACCTTTTGAAATATGTCTTAAAGCGTTATCAGTGATCTTTTGGCAGTCTTGTAAACATAAAGTAGTTAAATTCTTATTGCCGAGTCCTTTGCTGTTGTTGGAGAGACCGGTTAGATGAAGTATACCCGTATCAGATATATGCCGACAACTCCGCAAATTAAGATATTTTAGCTTTGGCAATCCCCAAGAACAAAGTAGCAGTCCAGTGTTGGTTATATTACAACATCCTGCAAGGTCCAAGTATTCGAGATTTCGTAGAAATTCAGAAATCTTTTCAATGCTACTATCCGTGATTTGTTTACACAGACTAAGGTCTAGTACTGTCAGTGATGGAAGACATTTGGTGAAAGCATGTCCAATGCCACTATCCGTCACATTAAAGCATCCCTTCAAATTTAAACTTTCTGTATTAGGTAAATTTTGAACAACATAGCTAAGACTCTTCTTTAGGCTCAAAATGCGGATTTTCCTGATACCACGCTTGACAAGTGAAGAGAATAAGTAAGGATTTGACCTTCGGAGCTGTAGTCTTGCCTCAACTCCTCGCCATACCAAGCGATTGTATCCTGCATCCCTCCACTTTGTACAAACTTGAACAACTCTACCCTTGTCTCTTACGTCCAAATAACTGAATATCAGTGCCAGGATCTCGGGGAAAAGACAGTGAATGGTGAGTTCAAAACTACCTTTCATGTCGCTCCGTAGCGCAAGAGCGCCGTAGGAAATTGATCGAGCATTTCAATACACTTGGGACCTTTTGTTTGGCTGATCACGTGATCACCGTCTATTGTTTCCTTTGGTCAACAACCACAATATTTTTGGGGACCTAAAACGACATCATAAATCGCGAAAAGAAAATTTTAAGTCCACAAACAAGATTTTTCTTTATGTATACCACCGATCGCAAGTAAAAAGAGATAATTTCTATTTGATAATCTATTGTCTATTGAAAAGATTTACTTGGCAAGTATATGGATATCTGTGTGCCATTCCGAAGTATCAACGAACAATGTCATGAATGGTATCATCCAAAACCTTGGATAGTGTTTTGAATCTAATTTTGAACCTTTATTATATATTTACTGCACACATTACTACCAGACCACGTGTTTCTAATGTGTTTTTTTTAAGAAGAAGCTCGCTATATATTGGCCCAGCTATGAACACTTTTATAGTGCTTTTCATGCTTAAACCGTCCCTTTTCGTTTCAAATACTCATTTCAATAGGGCCCACAAATTCCCGCTATCCCGTCCATTTTTTAACAGAAAACTCCTGCTCAATCCCATTGAATTTTCAGTTTAGTTAGGGCCCGATATTATGAGCCGGGCTGACTTCTTTTGTTTTCTTTCCCTTGGAACCCCGGCAAAACAAAAGAAGTCAGCCCGCTTAACCAGACCAGCCCGGTTCATATAATCAGGCACTTAGTCAGTTTTTGATAGTCAATTTTTCTGTATTTGACTGATGAGATGATCACCGCACAGGTTCTTTTAGGGCTGTTTAAGTTGTTATTTGTGTTGACAATTGGTGTTCAGAAAATTGCACGAAGAATTTTTTTGATAGTCTCGTATCCCGCTACTGTCCCTCAAGATTCCCGTATCCCGATCCCTCAAAAACAAGAAATCTCCGCGCTCCCGCTCGTGATTTAAATTCTCGATTCGATCCCGCTGGTAGTTTGGCTTGCCGATCGCGAGTGCCGCCTCACTCCGCCTCCCAAAATAGCCAGATTCTGCATCCCGCTGAACTTATTGCGGACCCTCTTTAAGGGCCACTTGGACGAAAAAGTGGAAAATTGAAAATGACTCGAAACTTGGTTGAAGTTGTTTATAGGGCTCCAAGCAACGAGTATTTTTTCATAGGAGATGGGTGAATTTTTTAAAATATTTTTTAATCTAAATTGTGAGAAGCGATATGAACTGATGTCATCCATTCAACTAATTGTACAATACTAATTTGGTACCGAAATTTCAAGGCAATAACTTGCTCCCAAATTGAGAATTTTTGGGAGTAGTCATTTGCATTCATTGTTAAATAATTTCAACCAGGCCAGTTTCCTATTTTCGTCCAAGTCTTAAGGCGTTGTTACACGCTGAAACTTCTCTGAAATTAAACTTGCCTCAATCGCCGTTGCGAGACGTACAAGTTTCATAACGCATTGCACCGTGTAACATGGTCATTTAGCTGAAACTTTCCCAGGGTCGGTTTCACGAGATGGTTTCACGAAAAGTAGAACTGCTTTCTACTCCTGCAACAGAAACTTGTGTCGCGAACAAGTTTCAGGACGAAATTTCAGCGCGTGTAACACCCCTTATGAAATTCGCCTCGCATCGGCGATCTACACAAGTTTCAGATAAAAGTTTCAGCGTGTAACAGCGCCTTTAGTGCGTATCCGCCTCTTCTTTAATTTGCAGTGAAAAGAAAGACGGTTGTGTTTAGAGCTGGCTGCACATAATAGTCGAATTGAAAGGCGATGTCGATGGTGGGGTTCTCCAAAACACTTCCAGAAAAAAATATTTGATGACAAAGTAGATTTTGTATAACTGTGAAAACGGCACGGTCACGGCACGACACGATCAAATTTCGAATGTTTTTATAGACATCACGGCACCTCACGGCAGTCATGCGGTCACGGCAAATCGCGGTCGACCGTTTCACTCTAATGCTCACTCAGATGTGGCAAGCTTGAAACATACAAACGTTTTGGTCCCAAGGACCATCCAAGTCTAGTAATAATTATGAACCATCTTGGCAGTACATTTCACATATAAAACTCTTTGATGACTTGCAACTTATTCACTTCTGTGTACAGCAAAGATTGTGCACCTAAACTAGAAACGCGCCGGTAAAAGAACCTGGGGCCCGTTTTTCGGAAGACCCGATAACTTTACGGATAAGACCCGATAACTTTACGTATAAGATCCAATAACTTAACGAATCCGCTAAGGTGTGCGATTAATAAATTGCACGTGATTTTCAATAATTTTCCTGGCAAGTTAATTCACGAGCCGGCTCGCGCATCCCCGTAACCTTAACGTAATTCTTCCATAACTGTTAACGGGCCCGTAAAGCTCTCGGCACTTTCTCGAGAAACTTTATTGAGAGTTAACGCAATGACGTTTTTGAAAACTCGAGTTCAGTTCGAAGCCGTGTTATACGAGGTTCATCTCGATAACCGCTTGTGCGTGAGCAGTATGTGTAAATCTAGACACTAGGGAAAACGACGAAAAAGTTTGGGTTTTTCTAGTTTTTAGAGGAATACTTATCCGAAAAAAACGATAAGAAATTGAAACTTTAAAGTGTTTTGATGTAAATAATAGATACTCAGGCTTTTATTGTCTAACAATTCCTTTTTTTGAGCTTATACGCTATTCTTATTGGCTACTCTCATTACGGCTAGATCCTGTCTAATCTGCTCACTTATACATTATCAATTCTCATCCTTAAAACTTGAAGGATTTCTTTGGCAGACGACATGCATTCAAGCACGCAATATAGAGGATTATCCTTTAGAGCCTGAAGACGTACAATTACCCTCTCAGTCAGTTTCCATTATAATCATTCCTTTCATCCACTCCACTTTCAATTCTCATTCTTAAAACTTCAAGGACATGCATTGCAGACATGCAATCAAGCACGCAATATAGAGGATTATCCTGCTGAGAACTGTGAGCCTGAAGACAATTACCCTTTCAGTCAGTTTCCATTATAATCATTCCTTTCATCCACTCCACTTTCAATTCTCATTCTTAAAACTTCAAGGACATGCATTGCGGCATGCAATCAAGCACGAAATGTAGAGGATTATCCTACTGAGAACTGTGGGTCTGAAGACAATTACCCTCTCAGTCAGTTTCCATTATAATCATTCGTTCCATTCATTTCACTTTCAATTCTCATTCTTAAAACTTCAAGGACATGCATTGCAGACATGCAATCAAGCACAAAATGTAGAGGATTATCCTACTGAGAACTGTGGGTCTGAAGACAAGTAACCTCTCAGTCAGTTTCCATTATAATCATTCCTTTCATTCATTCCACTTTTAATTCTCATTCTTAAAACTTCAAGGACATGCATTGCAGACATGCAATCAAGCACGAAACATTGAGGATTATCCTACTGAGAACTGTGGATCTGAAGACAAATAATTAATTAGTCAGTTTCCCGATTATAATCATTCTTGCTATTTCACATCCTACTGTGTGTAGTGAACAGCTGGACTCTCAGCCTAGTTTGCTGGCTATATTCGATCCACATGCGCCTATTTATTTGAAAACATTGAGAGATCTGGAATTGAGACACATAACTAGCAATTTTTCACTGCGTGACATACTGAAATATGATTTTAACGTATTTTGACCAGAAAAAATTCCGGGAAGACAACGGAAAAGATATATAATTTCTCGTATTAGAGCGCTCATCTACATTGCCCAATGGCAACGTGCTTTTGAAATAGAGTTCTAGAGAAGCTTATAGAGTGCACACACATTCAGAGAAGTCTACATCACGAAGACAATATTTAGCTATTCATAACGGCTCTTCGTCTCCATGCATGTGTCCTAGTTCCCATGCATGTTATTGCTTATATCGCTTATATTTGACCTGCATGGTTATTTTAGTGCACAAATGATGTTATTATTATCATCATTTTTTTCATAGGATTAGAATTACCATTTTATAGGATTTTATAGGATTAGGCTAAAAGTTGTAATATTGTAAAGCGCCATTGAACTATCGGAAATGGCGCTATAGAAATATTTATTTATTATTATTTATTATGAATAAATTGCTAACAAGAAACGCGCGCAAGCTCAGAAACGATTTTCATTAACTTTGCTCGATTTTTTCTCGTTGCTTTTTCAAAAAAGGTTCCCAGAATTTCTATATGAGTTTTGCGAGTCTCTTTGTAGGATGTTTTGCAGCTCACAGCAACAAGACGACCATGTACGAACCAATGAACCATCTTTTTATACTTCAGTCAACGGTTTTTTAAAACACCTGCGTGCGATTTTGTCCTATGTGCATCAATACACGCATTATATCTTATTTCACTTGCGTGCAATTATTTTTAATATTTTATACTCTCTATTTCTAACATGCTGCTATGTATAAAAGGGCATGTCTTATATCGTGCTGAGTTCTTTTAACTAATAGGATTACCATTATAAATGTTGTTTTTTGGGTCAGTTTGTGTTTTAAATGAATCCACATTCCGACATGATCGTACCAATTTACTAAATGTTGAGTAATTCAATTTTGTCCTTACATTCCGCCACGATCGTACCAATTCATAAATATTGAGTAATGTAGTTTTGTTCTTCATCAATACTTATTGCACAATAAGAATAGTCCCCTTCACAGTTCTCTGCGCTATCTTGAAAGGTAGCCATGCCTTTGCATAGAAGCGAGACAAACGGTGAGCTTGCAGTGATAGAGACCTGTGAATAATTGTCCTAGGTGCTCACCGTTCGTCTCGCTTCGATGCAAAGGCATGGCTACCTTTCAAGATGGCGCAGGGAACTGTGAAGGGGACTATTATCATCATCATCATCATCTTTATTTGTATACTATCGGGGTAGATACATGTAGGTTATTATAGGAGATAACAGTCACGTAGTTATCGTTTGAAAACCGGAGTAAAGAAAATTAAATGTATGCATAGCACCCATGACATTTTTAGGGCGCGAAGAGAAAAAAGTTCGTGAAAATGCATGTAGAACACGCCATATATAAGGCGCGAAAGTAGCTCGCTCAGAACGCTATTCCTCGATGAGGCTTATCTTAGACTAAAAGTACCGTTTATATATGGAAAGTTTCGCGACTTAGACAAGACGCGCCTTCTTTTCCCTCGTATAAACGGCTCGAATGATTCTGATATAACGCGCACTTCGATTGGTCAAAGCATGACGCAAAATCAAAGTTTGGCGCGTTCGTATGTATGAAAGCACATGGCACAGTGGTGTGTTTGGAAAAGCATCATTTTGAAGTTTTGATACACATCAATTTGTCAGCCATTGTTGAGCGAATCCATAAGAGACCACCTCTATAGATGTCTGCAGACCTAATCTAATAATCGATTACTTAGTACGTGTAGCTGTCAATGGAATTTGATGATCAATTTGTGTTTAAAAACTCTACAAATGAACTCCATTTACCGATTAGTGTTAGCGCACATAGGGTGGTCACATAACGGAGGGCGAATGTCAATTTTTGTAAGTCTCATTTCCACTGAAGACTTGACACTCGAGTTGTTTCCATATATACCTATTGTTAGCTTTTATTTCATCATTGTATCTCGTTAAAGAGGTACAGTACATCAACACCTTTACATAAAAACTTCCACTGAAGAACGTACATGATAAATACAGCCAAATCATTCAGCAATTAATAACATCCGTTAATTTAATGATTTCCCAATTGACGCAAATTGTAGAGTTAGCACAGCCAAATCATTCACCAATTAATGCCATCAGTTAAATTAGCGATTTCCAAAAGTGACGCAAATTGTTTCAGAATAACAAATTAAGTTGTTTATCTCTCATTTCCATCCTTCACCACCACAGTACAAAACACGACAAGGACAAGAATGTGACCTTCACAATGTTGTTCCCACTGTGGTTTTAACGTGAAAGAAGATACACATTAGCACTGAGGTTTTCGGCATTGGTTGGTGATGAAAATTCTTTTTGATGAATCGAATACCTACATGCGCGTCGATTCCAAAAGTCCCATGCTATGTACACAACAGGGAATTCTTCCCTGCAACAAAAAGCCACACGATAAAACACGTAGTTCTCGGCAATCCAATGGTACGCCACAATAATCCTGATCTATTTGAGAAATCGTTTTTCGGTTTTTGCAACAACAAGACCTTCCGTTCACACCAAAACAGCGTTTTTCTATTGGAAAAATAGAGAAAAAAGTTACGTTTTCAAACTTGTCCGGATTAGTTTGGATGTAACCCAATTAAAGTGCTACTTGGCTGAAAATAGAGAAACTTTGAGATGACTTAAAACTTGGTTAAAGTAATCTTTAGGGTACCAAAAATCACCATGGAGAATATTTTCTCCATATATATTTAAAAGAGACTTTCCCAGCAAAAATTCACTTAAAATGTAGAATTTAACGATAGTTGTTTTTACATTCACCGTTGAATTATTTCCCGGGATTATTTACACTTGGGATGATTAGTTTTAATTCTGACCAATTTTCATCAAAGTAGCCCAATTAAATCCGTAATATTAATATTTTGTTACGTTAATACTGTTTACGTTAAAAATATATAGAGCAAATACATTCAGTTCCAATTTCAACACATAAAAAACCCGATCGTTCAAAAAAGATTATTTCGATATGCTTTGTCGTGGCTGTATCACCTTCAAAATTTCTGTGTTCTGTAGTTCTATAGCTCTACGGAATGATTGTAGAGTTTCATGTAAATGAATAAATAACTGCATTTGTTTACACAGGTGCGTTTTGCAGCTAAGAGCTGATGTGAACTTGTTTTCTCTCTCACTCACTACCTCTACATTTTTTTTTCAAACATTTTCAACTCACATGTTGATTTTTGCTGAGGAAGGAAAAACCGGAGAACCCGGAGAAAAACCCTCATCAGTGCAAGATAGAGAACAACACATCAAACAAGCTCAATTCACATTTTTGTATGATCTGAGCGCTCGAGCTGGGACTCGAACCCGGGCCACAGCGGTGAAAGTCCGATGCTCTCACCACTCGGCCAACCATGTCTAATTGGCATGGTCTAAAGTACGTATTTTTGTTCTCTCAAATCCTTGCGGAAAACCCTTGCGGAATATATTTCGTAATAACGTCTTCATCACGTTACACACACTCTTTTCCTCGTTCTTTTTAGTAAAACAGCATTAGTATATGCATCTTTTTTGTGTAATGATAGAATAGCAAATAAAATTTATCTAAATTTATCGGCATTTACCCGGGCAAATCTTAGTCACAGACCAAGTGATTGCTACTAATGTTTTTTACCAGGAGTTTGGGGAAAACACAAATCATGATAAAAAAATTTAGCACCCACATGGTCTGTGACTAAGGATGCCCGAGTAAACGTCGATAAGGTAAATTCACGAGTGCACGAGTTACAACTTTTAGGACTGTTTGCTTGTAAGACCAGCCACGTTGACGTACGTTTGTGGCCGGAATAACGCAATTTTACACTTCCACTACTGGGTTCAAATTCTGACTTCCGGGTTACAGTCAGTAAGAACACGATTCAATAAGATTTTTTTACTTTTACCTAAACGCATATAGTTTATTCACTCGTTGAGGAAGTTAGGTGTTTTATTCCTTCTTTTGCGACTAACGACTTTAATATTCTAGTACTACTCCAATACAAAAAGGCAGAAAAAGGTAAAAAATATATATTCCCGAACAGGATATTTGCATGATACTCGTCCTTACAAGAAAAAGAGAAACCTTTTCCATCGGCAAGTGATATATTTATAGCATTAAGTTGAAACTTGGCAGACTGCCTTGGTCCTCTCCTGTCCCCTCTCCACCCAAAAGACCACTCCTTTTCCCTGTTTTCTACAACATTTTACGGCTGCTATTGATGACCACCGGAACCGGCTCACTTTTGATCTTCACAGGAGTATGATTTTCTCAGACAGTGACACTAAAAGCCAAATTATTTAACAAGCTCTTCAAATTCGTCTCATTGCATTATAAAAGCTATCGTTCATCGCGTAATCAACTGCAGTCAAAGACCTGACAGAATTGTAGAGTATTTAAGCAAAAAGGCCAATTAGAGTCGAACGTAGTGTCTTTAATTTAATGATATGACTCTTGACTTTAACGATATATGATTTTGCCCAAGATAACTGTATCAAACACACGTTTCCTTCTGTTCATGCTAAGGCAAATCTTGGGTAAATATATGGATTTTGTTCTCGACTCAGTATGAATGAAATTGATCGATATTAAAGAAAATATAAACTTGCGTGCTATGAAAAAGTGTATTGACAATCGACGCAGTCTCCCAAAGCAGCGTGTGAGGTCATGGAATACTTTATTATCGCCTATCACCATCTCAGAATTCCTCAATTCCTGATTTACAATCAATCAAATACCTCAATGAGATTGACATGTCTTGAATTCCTTTTCATAAAATTTTGAAAAGCTACTAACCGAAGGACCTGAAAATTTCACCTCGTATCAACAAGGGAGGACTAGGAAAGACCCTAAACTTTTGAAATCTGTAGCTCCTTACGCTAAATCTGTCTAAAACGGTTTAAATGGCCTTATCGATCTTTTGAGGGCTTTCAGTTAAAGACCATCAAGTGAATACCATTGGTGCTAGTGAAATAGATTGATACGAGTATCGTGCATGAATCAAAAAGAGTATCAAATTAAGGAGCTGGAATGCGATAAGTAATAACGTCCGCTGACAACGGCTGATACACAAGGTCCATGAACAAAAACGTCTAGTGCCAAGCATGTTTTTGCAACAAATATTTCTAGTAGTTTAAATAGCTAATTGTATAAAGGTTCTAGATAAGAAAAATGCATATAGAATCAGATTTAATGCGTTTTACTTTCCACATGATATAACCTAGTTGGCAGAGTTTTATTTCGTATTTATACTGAACGTTAGTCTGCCCTCTGAGGAACATTAAGCAAAATGAAACCTCGACTGGCACCCAGGGTATCAATCTTTAACAATTTCTTCAGGTGACTCACCTTATTAGCCTCGGTGGATATAAAGTTCGTACATTTGCACTTTGAAGTACTTGCAGCCTGTTATGTTATACGTATAATGTCATATCATCAATACTTGTAAAATACGCATACTTTTTCGGTATTGAGTAACTGCGCCCCATTTTCTCCTTAACTAATGCCTTACGTACGATGATACAGTATGCGTATGGGATGCGCACTTTACGGAAAATTATAAACCGTACGTATCCTACATTACGAGTTTGTAGGCTACCGTACTTTTGCGTCTTTTGCGGAACAGTCACTACAAGCACACTTACCCTTTATACGCGTTAGAAATACTTTACGCACAACACGTCTCCACGGTACGCGCACTTTGGGGGACGATATTTTAGTTAATTATAAGCACTTCAACCCTATTTGTACGCGTTATGAAATGGTTTACAACATACCAGTACTTGCACTGCTCCCGCCCGCACTTTGCGGAACGAGTTACGTACTATTTATCAACTCTTTTAGCCTATGGAAAACGTTTAACGGTTTAACGTACAGCACTAGCAAATGGTTCGGTTACGCGCGCTTTGTTAAGAGGAGTTATTCCAGTCTCTACTTTTTGGTTACAAGCCGAACGGAAGGGTTCGGTAGTTGGTCCCACATCAAGAGTGCGGTTTACGAATAGCTTTCACACGCGTGCCGCCTCCCCTGTTGAATCGCCTGAGGCTTCCCTCTTGGGTTTCCCTGTCCCGCCTAAGATCTGCAGGAACTAACAAGTAAAACATATGCCGACAGGATCCACTGTTGCGTTTTCGTGCACTGATTGCTAATCAAGTTTAGTTCGGCATTTGTAAACGCACACTTTTTAACCGCAATGTTCTCTTATCACATAATCAAGATCTTGAACTCCTAAAATCAACCTTTTTCTACTATTTAGTTGTTTTACATGACTCCGTAGTTCGTGAAGGAAAGCAAGTTGTACGAGCCATTAAGCCGACCGTGTCACGCCCATCCCAGAAGGGAACATATTCAGAGGTTGAAACATTGTTCTAGTTTGTTTGCCAAAAGTGGCCGGGAGTATGATCCCATGGTAAAAATGCCAACTATCCGTAATAGTGCCTAAACGTATTTTTCAATAACATTATCAGTTTTAAAAGGGCAGCCTTGTGAAATTTTGAACTTGAGATCGATCTTTCTCCACCGACAGCCCACTCGTCCCTATTGAACTATCAAGCGAGTTTCTTAACCTTAATAGTCCAAGTGTCTGTATTATTAGATACTAAGCTAAGACTCGTAGAAGGACATGTTTCATTTGGTTGAAAAGGGAGACTAGTAATCCTACATGAAGGGCGCTTGATTCGGGAAATATCTTTTAACTCCAGTATCAACCTAGTCACCTTAGATCCATTTAACTAATATGCAGTACCTGTTTGTTTTCATTAAGACACAATTTTCAAAAAAGTATTATGATAATATCTTCTAGTGTTGAAATAACAAGGAATCTACTGTCTAACCTTTAGATAGTTCTGTCTTGAAAGGCTAAATTGCAAGTAATGTTTTTTATCAAAAGTCGATCTGTCAGACAAGGCTTGAAATCAAATATTTGATTACCGCCATATAAGGCTTAAAGCTAAAAGAAAACTAACAGATCTCGGTGACGTTTACTCATGTTTTGACATTTATACCTTACCGACTAAACCTATGATTGCTAACCGCAATTCTTTCATCATCATTATTGTCATTGGGAGCGTGCGCCGTGACTATAAGAGACCATTTGGCCGATCGAGTCATCTAGAATCTCCCTAATAGCCCAAGGGTAATAGACAGCGTCTTCTATCCCTACCATGAATCCATCAACTAATTGCACTATGTGTAAGCAAGAGATCAACATATCGGCTTGCGTTCGTGAGGAAAATGTAGATGACCAAAGCGAACCAGTACCACCACCACTAGGGGTTAGTCAGTCATAAATAGCGCGTAAATTCATTTCCCGCCGATGTAGCAGCGCACAGTTATCGATGCTGTTAGCTCAGTGAAGAGTTTAAGTCATCATCCACTTCAAATGTACATGGACAAGATAGATTTAGACGGTTAATACTCTCGTAGGATTAGCAACATGCATCTTACCGTGATAACCGATTGATCCAACAGTACACACGAATTTGCTTCTGTAAACAACGGTCAATTATATCCATTTCCTATTTCACGGATTATACAAACATTTAGTGTTAATCCGATGTAGCTTTGTTTTCATTAGAATTGTCATTGATCGCCTTTTTGCCCTTAGCATTCAGCTTTATTTTCACCTTGAAATATGGGTCGTAGAAAGCTTGGAGTGCGCCCTTGAGTTTTACTGGTCACAATGTGTTCACGTCCTCGACATATGGTTTCATTTAACAAGCAGATTATTGTTGCATAGTTATTACAATTACACGCTAGCATATATACCTAAAACGCTTTATTTTCCATCCAGGTCTTACTAAGGGTCTCTTGGTTAAAAACATGAAATTAACTAGGCGTTAAATTGTCGTTATTTCCGTCTCCAACAGGGCTACATTTAGGTCTATCAATATCAAAGGTATGGACCTATTCGCAGCGGGGTACTCTGAAATGGCGGATTTCTTGCCTCTGCATCTGCAATTAATAAATGTAGGAAATAACAGGAATACGTAGGTCGAGACCAACTAACTTGTCCACCAATCAGGTGTTGGCAATAAAATCAGCACGGTTCCTTGCCATGATTTCTTATATCACTGCTCCACATGGAAAAGTGATTAGTCAGTTCACTGAGTGAGGGGAAGCAATCACATCTAGCATCAAACTCAGCAAGCCTCATTTGTTCTGCAGGAATTCCACGAGTTTGTCATGAAAGTGCGACGAAAAGCTAGAAACGTGCCTGTGGTACTATTGGCTATGGTACTAACTTCGTATTTTCATGCCGGCCATTGTGTTTGGTAAGACTAGATAATGTGTTTAGTTTATTTAGTGCAACACTGTGTTTCCTCAGCTGTCCCTCAGCTTTTTAATGTGTTATACCTTCACATTATACTACAAACAGACTACATCACAGGGGAATAATTATATCATTTCTTCAATCCTCGAAGAAACGTCTATTTACACAAATTTATGGAGGTCTGGGATTATTTTTCGAGAACTTTTCCCTGCACCATGTTTTCAAAATGTGTATCTCTGGTGCACGCCTTTGATTTCCTTAATGATTTTATAATGATTCCGCGGCAATTATTTGTAAATTACTGAGCTAAATATTGATGGGTTCTGGCTTTGATTTCTCATTGTAGGTCGTTTAACGTCCCGCATCAGGCCTATATTCTAGGGGCTCAGACGTTTTGGTGCTCGAACTTTCCATGATCTTACGCGAGAACAGTTGAAACTTTGTCAAATGTATCCTGAAGAAATAGCAAGCCTTGGTCTAGGGGCCAAGATAGCGATAAAAGAGTGCAAATTTCAATTCCAATACCGCCTCTGGAACTGTTCCATTCCCGAGGATGACAAAGGGGGACTATTTGAGCGCATAAGAAAACAAGGTAAGTTTGGGCAACCTTTAAGGAATCACTTACATAGTTCTAATACTAAAAAGGGACTTGAAATATCAAATTTATAGAATACTAAAGGATTTGTGTGGAACATATGTGTAATGTATTAGTTGTCTGGCTTACATAATTGTTTCATTATGATCACTTGTTGCATTTGCTTCTTATTAATGTTAATCTCGGTACTTTTACGTCTTCCAGCCTACAGAATACCGTCTCACTTTTACCTTTATGACTACCGCCTGTGCTAACCCTTCACTGATTATATTCTTTATGACTTCATATCGTACTTAATTGAGTATAATTTGTTTGAGATGTATTCTCAACAATTCGTCGTAAACCTTGAATCTTCTTGGCTGCTTTTTAAAAGCATTGGACGTTTACTTCATACTGATCTATCTTAACATTTAATCAGCACGGTTCACCAGTAAAAATCGGTAATTCTTTTCAAGAGGATCAAAACAGTCATTAAAAAGCTCGTCAACTACTCGACTGAATTGGTAGACTGCGGTAGACCTAATACACATTGCCTCAAGCAATGTCGATTCTTTTGCGCATTGTTTAGATGTCTCAGACCGACCCTCTCGACCTCCGACCAGCTTGAATTACTTAACTTGTTGAGTCTAGTGTCATTACTTTACGCGCTTAGCCATGAATTTTAACAAAAGCAAAAAATATAAAAAAAAGAAAAGAAAAGAATTCAGATGTGTTATTGCGTTTCGCTGCTAGTGAATGTTAGTAGACGGTAAAACAGACACAATACGTAATTATTTCGTGATTTCTGCGTATTTTCGTAGATTTTAGCTTTGCGCACTTGGAATAGAGAAAACGGATAATGGCTGCATTAATCAGTATCATATTTTTTGTAAATAATGACCAGTTTGACATTTTATTGCACAAGGGTTTTACCAAAACATACTTTTCTGAATAGTCCTAATATGAGTCAATCTATTTTTTTCCATTTATAGCCAAGCCCTAAGGCTTCAGTTCGTTTTACGTTAGTGAACAATTTCTCGTTACCTGCGCATCATTGCTTCTTATCACCAAACACGTGTGATATAAAAACCAAAGGAAGCTAGTCCTAACCATTACAATTAATAATACGATAAACTTTCGTTCGGTGTTTCAATTGCTTACTCTCTACAACCTTATCAAGAACAAACAACCGTTAAACTGCGAAACCACGCCTTAATAGAAAGATTTGCTCCTTGCGTCACCACGTCCATTTTTACTTAAAAATAACGAGACTTTTGAAATTTGACAATATTAGCTCTTGATGGGTGTGAATGAACTGATAATTGGACATTTAACCATACGAATAAATAAGAGGAATTACAAGTTTTCCAATAGTTTACCAGATTATATGTGATAGTCGCAAGAGGGTCCTTGACCTAGTGATGGGTATCCACTCGAAGTGAATGGTCTTCACGAGTTGGCGGTATACCGTGCTCGTCTGAGACTCGTTTGATTATTATGAGCATCTTCGCAGTAAATCTACGTGCCTAAATGATTAAAATGATCGGTTTTTTGTTTGTTTGTTTGTTTATTTGTTTGTTTTTTGGCTCAGTGAAGCAATGTTATTCAATTGCCACGTCAGTTCTGCGGCGTATCTCAATCGGATTAAAATAACACTGTGGTAACTTGCTTTGGCTTGAGGAAAGTAACTTAATTGCCACTTCCAGTTTGCTACTTATAAACTCAAAATAACTGCATTGATGTGTTAAGAATTTCCGTCTATAACATACCTAAATAAAGAGTTATCACATATATAATATCCGCGAACCTATGGTTCTATATGAATTTAGAGTGGACCAAAATACAGTATAAAAACTGGGGCTTCAAACTTGACTCGTACGCAGCTGCTTGTGCGTCTTCTAACATGAACTAATGTTGCCAGTTGAAAAGATTACAGCCCATACGAAGAAAATTATATTACACATATCTACGATTAATAAAGGAACCATGACATATTACAAGTGAGGCTGCCTTCACCTACGCCATTTCAGCCTTCTTACGTTTTCTAACATAAACGTATGTTACCAGTAAAACAGCTTACGGATAATGTATTCCACGATCTATCTACGATTAATAAAGAGACATTGTCATATCATAGGTACACGTGAAGCTGCTTTTACGTACGCCATGTCATCCGCTGGTGTAGTCTGGGCTCTTGCTCGTGCCTGCGCTGAGGGAAATCTGAGCAACTGTCCATGTAGCACGGAGAAAAGACCCAGTGAATTAAAACGAGAATTTCAGTGGGGAGGTTGCGGCGACAACATTGAAAGAGGGGTGGAATTTAGCAAGCAGTTTATAAATAGTGGAGAAAATTGGAAAGGTATGCATCGGAACATTGAGACACTTACGAGAACTTTGATGAATTTACACAACAATGATGTTGGTCGAGAGGTGAGTCAAACACTATTTTGCTGTACAATATAAAACTCATAAACTACAACATCACAAAGTATACGGCTAGTTGGGAGAAAATATATTCCGTATTGGGCGGAATCGCGCAATGACGGAGCCCAATACATGAATATGTTGTCTCCCAGCGCAGTCAATATTTGTGGTATAACCGTCTCAAAGTCGCAGTTAGTTTTGTATCGCGATTTTAAAGGGTTTTTGTGAAAGAAACCTCGGAAAAGCTCATCTGTTTTCATTGATTGAAAACAAAATTGTCCCTAATAAAGCGCGCACTCTATTGCAATCATCCTCCATCAAGCGCGCGCTCATAAGTTTTTCTTTAGATTTTTCTGTCTTCTTCATTAACTCCTCGATTTCTTTTACTTTGGTAATAAGTATTACCGCTTTAAAAGGTAGCTTAATGTTTTCTTCTTCTATTAAGTCTATCAACAAATTAAAGGAATTACAAATTTGGTGGAAAAACCTCAAATTTCGCACGGTCATTTTGAGACGTCAATATTAACAAATTATTATATTATATACAAAATAATGACGTTTTAAAATATAAGAAAGTGATTAGGGAATCGCCATACTATCAAATATCATTGTATTTAGTCTAGTACTTATCTCTTCAGACAATTGTGTAGCTCACCTAAGGAGACTAATACTTGACGAGGAGAGCATAACCACGAAGACGACTAAAGGCGCTGTTACACGCTGAAACTTTTATCTGAAACTTGTCTGATCGCCGATGTGAGACGAATTTCATAAGGGGTGTTACATGCTGAAATTTTGTCCTGAAACTTGTTCGCGACACAAGTTTCTGTTGCAGGAGTAGAAAGCAGTTCTACGTTTCGTGAAGCCATCTCGTGAAACCGACCCTAGGAAAGTTTCAGCTAAATGACCATGTTACACGGTGCAATGCGTAGGGAAACTTGTCTCGCAACGGCGATTGAGGCAAGTTCCAGAGGAAAGTTTCAGCGTGTAACAGCGCCTTAACAAACGCGCGCTCTACGTTTGGGCTATTTATAGAACTGCTTGGCAACTTGTGCGCGCTAAACATGTTTTAATTTTTCAATATTTGCCATGGATTTGCTTCCAGCGCGAGCTGAATCTCTTCCAAACGAGCTCTAAAATTAGCCCCAGTGCGAGACGGCGTGTCACATTTGGATCCTCATGAGTTTTATACAGGCACGGGTATGTGCGAAGTTTCCTGGTTTGTTATGCTCTCCTAATAACAGGCCGTCCAAACATTTTATTTATAACAGCTGTTTTTGGCTTCACTGTATGTATATTTGTCTTCTTGCTACTTTGACCCTAGTCTCCCGATGAAAAGTCGAAAACCACACGTCGGAAAGTCTCAAATACCACCCCGGGGGGCTACTAGTAGAACGTTCGTAAGGATATGCTCCGCCCAGACTTTCGACCCGTTACCCTTTTATATACACCCAATTTTGGCAAAAAGGGTACCCCATTGAAAACGACGCCGCAGAGCAAAGCGTGCTCATTTTTAAACATTTCTAGTGTTTTAACTTATCATGTATGTACCTGTACGTTTGACTTGTGTGATACGCTTCGCTGAAAATTCCTTTGCTTTACCCAAAGCTGTGCTTTCCGTACCCTTTTCTAGTATACATAAATCAGAAATTCCCTCCCCTTTTCTGTACATCTGCATACCCTCAAAAAGTACCATTTACCGGGCGGAGCATCCCCGTATAGTCCATTATAGAGGGATTTCACGGCAGACATGTTTGTGGTCAAAATAATAGTAATTTTTCCCAAGAGAAATAAAATCTTTTGTCATTGACAAACTTTCTATTGTACTTGCCCACAACGAACATGGCCGCCATGAAATCCCTCTATGGGGAGTAAACCATTGGGAACACCATTTTATTTCTGTTCTTTTGTCCATTCAGGTTACCAAACAGACATCAATCATTGAGTGCAAATGTCACGGTGTCTCAGGCTCCTGTAACCTCAAGACGTGTTGGAGAGAGCTAAGTGAATTTCGTGAAATTGGCAATCGTTTGCATGACAAATATGATGCTGCGATTCACGTTGAAGTTCGTTCATCTGATGCAAAACAGCAGCTTTTACCAGTACCTAGACGCCAGTCTTACTCCAAACGGAAAGCACAGCCTGTTCATGGAAAGACTGACTTAGTATACACTGCAAAGTCACCCAATTATTGTAATCGCAATCTTAAAGTTGGATCCCCTGGAACTCATGGTAGAAAATGTAACAAAGACTCGCATGGCACAGATAGTTGCAACATACTATGTTGCGGTAGAAGCTACGTGTCTAAGGTCGTAAGAGTTAATAAACGGTGCAGGTGCAAATTTTATTGGTGCTGCCATGTCCGATGTAAAGTATGTAGTAAAAACGTGACAATCCATACCTGTAAATGATGAGAGAATCCTGCTGTCGGCGATATGACGATCGTCTATACACATTCACAGATGTCTTCATGACAAAACATGTTTATCTATAACTCCTTGATGTGTGCAAAAAGTAGACATTATTTGATAGGAGTGACATCCAAGCCCACTGAACAACTATTCTCAAAAATAGAACTTCTTGTAAGCTTAGCTAGTGTGTTGACTAGTAGAACCCCAGGGTGACCACACCTTACAAAGCCTACGCAATCTGTGCAAGTTCAAGTTTAATTTCTAAATATTTGATTTCTACATTACTTAATTATTTTCTTTAAGAAAAAAACGTATCTGTGAAGATGATTTTTCTGGAGCAGTTGATTGGCGTCCACTCTTGAGATTACCTTTAAATCTTAATATTATGCACTATATAGAGGCTTTGCACCATCACGTGACGGCAGCCATGACAGGAGGCAGGAACAATAGAGTCTGGACTAATCTGGTTTACATGAGAAAGAGTTCAGTTTCCCAGGGGGAAAAGACTTTATTGTTGTGCCTTCTGTCATGGCTGCCATCACGTGATGGTGCAAAGCCTCTGTACTAAAGAGTCCATCTGCTCTCAAGAGGGTATTTATTTGTATTATTAAATTCGTAATCTCTTGGGGTTCATATGCTCTAGGTACATGAGAGTCAGTAATCTAAGTTTAAG
Organism: Telmatactis stephensoni; assembly: GCA_029948255.1. NCBI lineage: Eukaryota > Metazoa > Cnidaria > Anthozoa > Actiniaria > Isophelliidae > Telmatactis > Telmatactis stephensoni. Next base: position 818,770 of record JALIZF010001843.1, read on the forward strand.
TGATATGACAACTGCATAGTAAAAGCAGATTTGGACAAAAAAATATGGACAAACGACAAAAAGCTTTTGCAAGTTTTTAACTTCATACGCTGTAGAAAGAGTCCGCTCAAAAAATGTAAAATTGGGGCTTAATTAGTGACTAATTTGACTTACATAAATAGGAGTAACAGATAATATCATAATGATTCGAATGAGCGCTCTCCTTCCAATGTGTGCCCCCTTTCGATTAAACATCCCCTCCCTTCTGCGTTTTTTGAAATACGCGCCCCCTCCCCTCCCATCCCCTCTGTCTCGTGAGACTGATGGTACTACATTTTGTGTAGAGTAAATGACTCTGCAACAAAAGCTACGTGAATACAATATTGTTGCAAAATCGACGGTACTTTTTGAACGTTCTGCAGCTGGTGCATGCAAATCTGTTGTACCGCCAATGTTTGCATTGGGAGGTGGTATTTTCTAATAGTGAAAGAAGCGCCCTCTCCCAAATTTTATTATGATATTTCATTATAATGCCGTGTACATGAAAGTAGGTAGGGTGACCCCAGTACTAGCAGCTAACTCACTTGTTTTCTTTTCGCTGGGGAGAAAAACAAAATACCGAAACATCTCTGATGCTGGAATTGTCTTACCTACTTCTATGTAAACGTTTTCTTAATCAATGCTGTAATATAACCATGGTTCCATTATTTTGTGGTGGGACGTTTAAAACTCCAAAAACTTTAGCTGTTATGGAATCCAATATTGAGGTACTTATCGGGACTCTTTTGTAATGTGTTTTTATTCAAACAAGTTAAGAAGTTGTTTTAACCTTTCCATATGTAAATACTAATGTTATGATAATATGGTTAAAGCAAATAAATTATGTACTAGATATAAGATCGTCGCGTATTCACCTTAGATCAAAAGGTGTCAACCTGAAATAAGATCTTGTTTTTAACAATGAAGGGGGTTAACTCCTCTTGCCCCTTCACTGTAGCCAGTGATAAAACATTGAATGTATGCTCAGATATTTTGTACTTTTTGCAATTTTGTCTTCGTGCTGGGAACACCTTGCAAGTTTTTGATTTGAAGTCACGAACTTGGAACGCATCAAAATGATGAATTTCATGCAAATTGTCGAGGCGTGGCATGAAAAATCGTAGTCAGAAATCGTCTCTTGTAACATTAGTTTTACATACACAAGGCACAAATGAACTTAAAGAGCGGATTTTTATCACTGGGCAAAAGGCATAGTCACCGCACGGTACGGTTATGGCAGGGATTTCAAATGTTTTTATAGACATCACGGCACTGACATGCTCACATTTTAAAAAGCGCGGAATGTTTCCCACTCGTACGAAAACCACTCTAATATATCGTAAGAGAAAGCCTAGGTAGTCATGAAAACTCCCCCCTCCCCCCTCCGCATATCCTGCTTTTCATCCCTAGTTCCGTAACCAAGCGAACATAGTATAATAATAAATAATATCGCTCATGAATTCGACAGCCGTGTGTGGCGTTAACACTGCTGCTGCTTGTTCTGTCTCGTGGTTATCATGTCACAAACTTGTTTCGATATCCCTCTTTAATAGACAAATTCGGAGTTATATATTGCTCAATGTCAGCTAGCCTCAATACTCTAAACTTTGTGCAAAATCTCATGGAAATCTTAAGTATCTGCTTTGTTTATTCACGTACGTTTCTTTGCTTTGCACAGTCTGTTACCAAGGTCGAAGGTGGATTAGCACTAAACCAGGGTTAAGTCTAAAGAAAACCTTCGATTTTAATCCTGAGTTAGCACTAACACGCCTTCAAGCAACAGGACCCAAAACTCTAAAAAATAAATTATGCGCAATCGAGGCTGAAAATTGAGCAATAGCTCCGAACTTGTCTATTCGCGTAGCTCATTTTATTTCAAGTATAGTAATTAATCGTAGGATAAAGTACTTTTAGAAGGAAGGGGTAAAGGATATGCACCGTCTGCCCCCCTCGGAAGGTCAATTACGGGTGAAGGAATATACAAGTAAAATGATCTTCGATAGGCTAAAAGGCCAGACTGTCGATGAAAAGTTCTCGAATGACTGTTTTGCAAGAGTAATGCATAATGTTTTCATATCTGGTCCAAAAACGCTAGCACGTTATTTGATTTTTAAGTAAATTTTATTGATATTAATTTAATAAAGCAATGGTTCACCAGCCACAAGGTGCATCATGGGACGTGATTATCCATTATCCGTGGAGTACCTGCTGTACTCATAAATAATGCAACTGTAATGGTTTATTTGCGTTCCTGATATCAGTTTTTGTGTCAAGAGAAAAAGCGACGAAACTCTTTAATCTTCAATAACGATGAGGCTGACTATAGCACAAGGTGTTGGCTTGTTTATAACTGTATTAATTGTGGGATATGGATATTGCGATACGAGCCATGATATGGGACTGTTGACCAACAATCTCGATGATTCTGTCCAGCAACCAAAGAACATGACCACTCCAAGCAAACCAAGAAAGCATTTATTTATCTTTTCTTTCACTTTCTTTAAAAGAAATTCAACACGAAATGGAACAAATGATAATGAGTACCCAAGTTCTCCTGGAATGAGTGCTTTTGATGGTATGGATAAAACACCCGAACAGACGTCTTTTTATGATGACAAAAGGTTACATATCCCTTGGCTAAATCAAATTCCTATGCGCTTTCTTTACTTCATTGCATCATCGTCTCTACTTCTGCTCTTTCTAATGATCATAAAGATCATAGTCTCAAGAAGAGGGAAAACAGATTACAGCCTTGTGACCAAGGGAGATTTCGATGCATAAGAAAATCATTTCATGCACAGAGAAGAAAATGGGCCTGTCTGCTGAAATCTTAGAAGATAACCTTGCCTTAGTGATCAGGAAATCAGTTTTAATGGGACGACATGGCTTCTGTTTTCAATTAACTTGCAGGTCATCGATTCTTTACATAACACCTTTTCAAGAGGTAAATAAGCATCCGCCAGACATCTGTGGATAGTCGATGATTTATTGTAATTATTGTAGAAAATTCGTTTAAGCTTCTAGTGATTTAAGGGCGAAACGTGAAAGGAGAGCTCTTAGAAGAGAAGTAATTTGCTTTAGAGTTCTCTTGGTGTTTTTACTAATTGTTGTATTTTACATTAAAAATATCCATCTATACAATAAGATGTTGCAGTAACATGTTGGAATGTTTACTTAATTAACTGCACAAACGCGTTCGCCTCAATGATTATGTGGAGTTGAAAATCGCTAACACCATGTTACATAATGGACCAAATGGACTGCGGATTCTGCGCGCATTCCACAATTTTATTTATGATTCTACGCACGATCACTAGTCAGACCAGAATGATTTGTAAGTTACTTCGTCGAGCATGCGCAGTAAGAGGTAACGGCTCTGGAGACGAGATTGAGCGGACCCAAAGAATACGTGAAAAGAAAGATCGCAAAGACACCATCTAACTAGCTCACGTATTCCTTATTTTCATTACTTATTGACAGCGGGGATCCCAAAAATACAAGCGCAGACAGACGGAACCCCAGTCCTTAGAACTACAACAAATGAGGACACAATATACGTGGTAAAATAAAATCGCATTTAATAAGAGTTCTCATTCGTATTTCTAATTATCTTTTAATTTCTGATACCCAATTTGACCTGTTGTACTTTATTTATATAGTACTTTATTTGTATATCATATTTCCCAAGAAATAATGCCGCACATTGATTGTCACATAGCAAACTAACTATTGATTATAAATCAAGATTTGAAATTCAAATAAAATAACATCCACACTTGCTTTGAAAAACTACTTACAATCTACAATATATATGGATGCAATTTTGTACAATTCTAAAAAATCTATTCAATAGAAAGCCACCCAAACATAAAAAGATAATTCCCTCTTTTTGTTTTGTTCCTAATAAATAATATGCTCAGTCATTCTTGCTACTCCAAACCTGAGTAGCTTCAGATATTTACAACAGTGGTCCCAGCAGGGAACCCTGAGGAACTCCTAGTTCTTCATCAATTAAAGCCCTTCTGACAAAGGTCATTTAAATTGTTTTTGTTTAGGCTTTGATCAAGTGAGAACGCAAGTTTAGAAAGGCACAGACTTGTGGCCATCTTCGTTGACTTGATAAGTGGTTAACTTTGAAAGTGGTTAAATGTGCAAGTTGATCAAATTGTGTGTCAATTGAGCACTTAGCTACGTAAGACTTCGCTAGTTGTTTTCGATTTTTAGAGCGAATTTCTGCCAATTTTCTCTTCAATAAGTATATCCAAAGAAAACTAAACTAGGATTTCTTTCTCCTTTTTCTTCTACTGACAAATTTTTGTGAAAAGTTTCGAAAACAATTGCGTTTGCGTTCTCAAAGTAGTGCTAAAAGGTCTCAGTAAAATAAAACACAAATGTCCGTAAGTCTAGTATACTTGGATTCTCATTTGATCAGGCCTCGTGGCATTACTAGCCCCCAAAGAACGCGCATGCCAGCAAAAAACTAGTTGGCACGGCGGGTAGCCTGTTAAAGAAGGCTGGATAGCATTTAAAACACGTTACAAATGTATTAATTCAACGAGCTTATAGCCCATTTCCAGAGCTAAAACACTCCCTGAAGTCCCTGAGAGTCAGTCATGAAGGATTTTGTCGGTTTCATAATTGATTCATTATTCAAATGATAGAAACATTCTCGTCTTGGTTTGAATAAAAAAAACATTACCAAAATATGGCCTGCCATGTCTTGATAGACGTCAATTTTAATGGATTTGCCGGTCCAGACCGGTTTTTTTGACACGGGGAAAATGCCAAATGACTAATACAAATGAGCATTCCTGTTAATTAGATGCTTGGTCACACCAGTCTGAATCTGCTCCTGATCGATCTTTTGTCTGTAAAACTACAGACTATAATAAATTAACTACTGAAAAATTCTCTATAAATTCACTATAAAACACTGCTGGCTATAATAAATAAACTGTTGAAAAATTCAAAATCTATAAAATCGCTATTAAACCCTGCCACTTTGAACTTCCAAGAGAAAGTGCAGTTTGGAAAATAGTTATGAAATGAGAAACGATCCACAGAAAAATGGGCTTAACTCACTGTTAATAGGAAAACGACTCAAATGCAACGAGTTTTTGTTCACGATATCACATAGGTGCTCGAGAAAGCGGGTTAATTTTTGTTATCCTTGTCAACGTTCAAGAATAAATAATGAAGGAAAAATGTATTTATGTATGTAAATTAAGTCCCTCTAAGGCGAATTGTCTCGAAATTGTCCCTAGTGATAACAATTCTTTTGTTTTTAGTGTCCCATTAAAAAGAAAAACATAGTTATCCCGTTTATCGTCAAGCTCTTATAATGTGCCTGACACGGTAATAAGGGTGAGGGGTGAGGGACTATAAGTACTCGCCTTAAATAAATGGGACATAAGTTATACATAAACCTTTTGAATCAGGTCATTTACAGCGCGTTACTTCCATCTGTTTCTTGCATCTTTTACACTCTACCTTGCAACACCAAATAAAGCGGCAAGAACACCTCCACTTCTTTGTGATCTCATGGGTATCATAGCCACGCCCACAGCATAACACCGAGCAATTATCCGCTTCCAGTGCGGTTCTGTTGCAAATTCGCCCTGCAGTCCCCGCAATCCTATTTTTCAAATCCCGCTCGCAGTAGGTAGGAGATCTTTTAATATACACCAAAGACGAGTCTCGTGGTTTCAGCATTTCGGGACCATCAATGTCTAAGATGAGGCTAACGTCACGCAAGCCATCACGAGCTTGAATCTTTCGTGTACGAACACGCTGTGCAGCGTGTACCTTGTGGAGTATTTTGTCACCAACTTCTCTAAAGCCAGCCAACGAGCCCCAGCAATATTTTGTTACGCACGATGCTGAGGGTCCCATACATCGGCAATAAATCTTCTTGCTTTCCTTTAGTACCTGAATACAGGGCATAAATGATTGTATTTGTTTGTTAGGTTGAAGTTATTACCTGTAAGAGTGCATATATACAGAGATCATGCATGTGCGTCGAGAGTCAGTTTTCGCGAAAAAAGAATCATTAATCAAATTCGAGCTAAAAATCAGTACACAGTATCAGAGGTTATTGCGTTAGTGAAACGTCTTATACCGCAACATAACGTCGGTTTGTTACGTTAATTATAATAAACCACTGCTTAAATAATAGACATAATAAGATCATAGTCGATTAGTATCGTATATAATTATATGAAATTATGTTAGGGCCCGTTCACACGAGTTGTCCCTGGTAGCTGGGATAACTCTTTTGTTTTGAGTCCCCCAGGGAAAAGAAAACAAAAGAATTATCCCGGCTACCAGGAATAACACGCCTTCATGTCAACAGCCTCTAAAGTATGTTTGAGACTTTTTCGAATATACACGTCAGCGAGCAGCGTTCAGAAGGTGAAAAGAGAAAAACATATTTTGAAAAGAAATTTGAATCCAATAATGCCATTAATCTAACCAAGTTCAGAGGGTTAAAGCGTACGTGATTGAGATGCCCATAGTCATGACACTAAGACCATTTCTACGAGCCAAAATAAGGCGCAACTTCAGTCTTAGACGCAAGTCTTTCTATAAACGCCCCTTTTAGTCTAAGACTCGACGTAGCCAGGAATAGCGATCTAAGCTGTTCTTATTTTGTTCGCGTCTAAGGCCCAGTTCAACAAGTTCAAACATCGAACTTTTTTTTCGAATGCATTGAAAACAATGGATAATTAAAGTGTCTTCTTTGATGTTATAAGATGCGTCGACGGGGCAGAAGTTCGACGTCTGAACTGGGCCTTAGGACAAAAAGTATGTGGTTCACACGAGGAGTTTGGGTTTAAAACAAGACGCGTCTTCTATTTTAATGTACTCGTGTAAACGACCCCATTGTTTTTTAACATATTTTAAAGAATTACCTCTCTGATTCCATTCAAACCACATTGACTGTCATTAAGCTCATTAATGAATTCCATTGTACCTTTTCCTCGTGCTTGTCTTGACATCTATATTTGCGTTTGCGATACCGTTAGATAGTTGTGAGTTCAATTGCTTTAATACCTCCAACCGCGTCCCAGACTTTGCTTTACCCCATTCCAGACACAATTTATCATTGCAAAATAAACAAAGTTGGCGGAGTGGAATGATAACTCGAGAACACTCAAACTATAAGATCCTATTAAAACTGCAATTTATCATGGAAAAAGAAACAATGTTGGCAGAAGAAAATAATAACTTAAGTTAAGTCAATTTCAATTAAAGTCAAAGAGCAATTTGATCACTCGTAAAGATATGTTTTGCACAAATTAATTGTCTAACAAAAATATTTTTTCCAAATTCAAATTGTCATCTTCTCGTGCAACGTATTTCATGTACACCAATATTGAGAAGGTGCACTGCTCTGGTTGTGCTTGATATCCCTTATCCCTGTGACCCCAAAATTACCTTTTAATGCGAAAAACAGATGCGTTTGGTCCAGAAATATCTGGACAGCCAAACAACTCAAGTATTTGCCCACCGGCTGAATTACATATTATGGACAAAGGAAACAGCGAGCTAAGCACATATTTCAACTTTGCCATCTGCAGTTCACCTTGTTCACAACAATAATACAGCGCTTTTGGTGATAACCAAAATAAGCAAAACTTCAAAAACAAAACAAAAACAAAATTTAAAAAAAATCAAAAAACTTCACATTCTCGAAGCTTTGCCACATATGCGCACCTTTGATTTGGCCGATGCTGAGAATATACGGCGGAAGCTCTCGGTACGGATACCTCTATAATACGACACCTCCATATTATGGACAGATCTCTAAGTCCTGGCAAACTCACCATATATTCTTTGTTAAATATACCTCTATATTACGGACAACGGACATCTAATCGATCTCAACCCCAGATAGCAAAATTCATACGAATAATCTAAGTACCTCTAGCTTTCTTTCAGACAGTGTGTGGACTTTTCTGATATTTTGTAAGTTGAAATGTTGTCCTGATTATAAGTGAATACAAGAAAGTAATATATAATGCAAAACTGTACATAGTGTTGGGCATGTTAGACATTAAGTAAATCTGCAAACATGACCTTATTCCTTTTTGATCATAAAAAGAAAGTTAAATGCTGTACCTGTAGAAAGTTTAAAATGACGTCGTAAGTCCGACCGCTATAGTGAAGGCACACTTTTCTCCAGTCCCTCGGTGTCCCGGGGGGGGGACTCCACTGTAAAAGGATCGGGTATGCTCGTCTGAAATTTTAAAAAATACCCCTAAAAGATACCGGACGTCTTTTAAGAAGGGCGTGGCAGGACGATTTTCAACTCCTAAGAGATACCAACGATAACAAAATGAACTCATTATTAAGATGAACATAAAATTGGACGGTCGACACGCTTTTGTTGGGCAAATTTCTTCCTTTTGAGAACAAGATAATAAGCGATGGTTTCTTTTGATACCCTAAGAGAGACCAGGAAATGCTAAAACTCTAAACTTCAATTTTAACACCCTAAAAGATACTAAATCACTGATTATTACCCACGAACATACCCGATCCTTTTACAATGGACTCCCCCCCTCCCCCCCTGGGCTCGGTGTTCGTATTAGATAGGTTCCACTGTAATATCGACCTCATATACAAGACAATGCGTTTTTATCCATTCAGTTCAGGAATCAAAAGACAATGAAGCGGTAGCCATGTTGGATGAACAAGCAACAGATGCTAATGAGAAATCTTTTGTTGAAGTTCATCAAAGATGGCTGCCGTGACGTCACATGCAACGCAGCAATATCACAAAATCAACTTCTTTCTCGTTTCATTAAGAAACTGCCTTGTTTTTAGCGCTCTTGTTGGATGTGTAATCCGTTCTGTTCTATGGCTACGCATGATTTTCCATGATGCAGTAACAGAGCAGATTTTTCAACTCTTGAATTAATATTTTATTTATAATACTATAATTATTTTACACTTTGCTGCAAAGATGCATGCCCTAAATTATTGTAGAGATTCTTTTAATGGATCTCACTGTCACAAATAGATTTTTATCAATACCGAATCACTTTCAGTTTCAGTGCTAACAGTTACTCGGGCTAAATTTCAGTACCGCTAGTTACTTGGGCTACCTGTTGCATGCCATGTCAAGATTCTGTTTGTTCTGCAGTTGACATTTTTTTTTGCTATCTGAGATTAATACTTCCTAACTTATAGTATTTGATCACTGTGCATTTCTGTTACTCAAAATTGAGACAGTGGATTGTTTTATTTAACAAATAGAACAGCTTTTTCAGTGCTCCGTTTATAGTAATACAGCACGCAAGAAGTGCCGAGAGCACGAAGGAAGCGAAGGCAGGGCACGAGCCATAGTCGACAGCTCTCCACACTTCTTGAGTGCTCTTGGCACTTCCTGCGTGCTGTATTACTGAACGGAGCACGGAAAAAAGCTGTTCTATTTGTTTTATTTTATATTTGCCATATATATTGTGAAGTAAATATTCAACGAAAAAAATTCGTTTCTCCTCTTCAAAAGATGCGCGCGTTGTTGAGCTCGCGCTGTTGACGTCAGAACCGTGCTCTATTCTCTGATAAAGCACAGTTTTCAGCCAATCAGAACGCACGTATCGAGAAGGCTATACAATAAACAATTATGGATTATGATCTCAACTATACAATTGTTGTACTTTAAACAGGAGCTCCTTTTGTTTTATAATATTCATAACTCAATAACACTGAGAAGTCAGCTACTTACAGATATGCTAGTTTTCGATGCTTTACGATACAGCAATTTTTACATACAATTTTACTGGATAGTCAGCGTTTCTGGTGGCTACTAGGGCTTTTTCCACAATCGGACCACATCAGCTCTCGTTCAATATGATCGTTCATTCAAGCACTTATTTGCATGAGTGCACGATGACCTGCTCAGAGCATAGCTTACATTTGACATAACAACACCAATGGAATTTACAGGAACATTTCCATTTGCGTGACACAATCCGTTTATCGTAGCCCCGCCCACAACACATCACGTGGCATTCGTCGGCCGTTTTGTCGGTTGCATCTTTCACACAAGTTCGTCCCCTCGTCCCGGGTATACCCAACGTCAAGTTTCTTTCGCAGTAATTTGGTGATTCTCGGAGGTAGACAATTTCGGTTTCCTTTTTGGGCTTTCTGAACTGGTCGTCCGCAAGCACGAGAACTTTTCTCTTGGGTGGGGCTCTTTTCACTTTCTTAATCTTTTTGAAGAACATTTTGTAAAGCTTTTTTCCGACAGTGCGAAATGAAGGCAGCCGATTCCAGCACGTACGCGTACTGCATGATTGGGAAGCTCCGTGACACTTGCATTCTATCACCAAGCTATTGCGCAGGACCTAGTGTGAGTGCGTGACAGGGAAAACAAAGCATGACTAATGACATGTGAACTTTATGCGTGATGCGTGACGTTTTAGTGAACAAATGTAAAACATCTACTGATTTGTAATGACATTTAACTATTGTGTGACAAAAATAATGCTTGCTTTCTTAGTGAAATTTACTGTTTGTTCGTGACATTTAATGTATGCGTGACAGTCAACGAGTACATTCAACGACTGCGTGACATTCGGCGTGTACGTGACATTCGATTTAAAGAATGCGTGACATTCAATTGAACGAGTGCGTGACGCTCAACAAGTGGGTGACAGATATCAATAAGGACGACACAGCATTGCAAAAGCAAACCAGCCAAGTCAGCTTCTTTTTGATATTATAATAGACTTCAAAAAAGTTTAGGCAGTTGCATTTGTATTGCTGTGGAATCTGTTACACTAGCACATGACGTGTTGTAATCAGAGAAGAAGCCAAGATGTTCTTTTTGACGGGGAAATCGTAGCTTATCTCAGATTAGGTCAAGTTAATTGCACGAAGGCGTTTTCATACAAGTGGAATAAAGCCCTAGGGGTACACCTTGGCTACCCCCTAGTAGTGAATAGTGGATGAAATGATTGGCTATTTCTAACAATAAAATGGATGACGACAATACATGGATACGTTACAAGAAATGTTAGCATTGTGAAGACCATGAGAGCATGCGCAGAATTAAATGCATGTTACTGATGGTAATTTGTTAATGCAGCATTTTACGCAAGCATGCAATTGTTAAATGATTACGACTAGTCCAAACGATTTTGTTCGTAGAATCGGAAAGGGGTGCAGATTACTTGGACCACACCCAGTAAATCAGAAATGGGTGTAGATCATTTCGACCACACCTATAAAATCGCACAGGGCATTTTAACCACACCCATTAAAGTAGACATGGTGTAGATCACTTTGACCACATCTAGTAAATCGGTTAGAGGTGCAGACTACTTTTACCACACCTATAAAATCGCACAGGGCATTTTAACCACACCCATTAAAGTAGACATGGTGTAGATCACTTTGACCACACCTATAAAATCGGACAGGGGTGTAGAGCACTTTGACCACTCCCAGTAAATCGGACGGGGAGTTGAACACTTAGGTCACACAGATATGTGGTGATAGTTCTCATTGTATACATTAACATACAGCTAACAAGATAAATCTATCAAAACAACGCTTTATTGATATTTCTACACTACGTTCTTTACAAGCGAGCGTGAGCCACCTCACTAATAAGCAACTTAAACTTCATATCCTTGTCCTCTAAAAAATGAATGTTCTAATTTCAGAAATTTCATAAATAAATTGACAATAAAATTGATTAAAAAATATTACAAATTAAATATGAGTGTGAGCTAATCATGAATAAATAGCTATTAATCCAATTTGGGTAAATGACTATTGTTGATCTAATGACGTGACTACATACAGGTGAAATACGTAAAGGTATCAGGATACGTTGCGGACCCCTATTCTTTAGATCAAGACTTCAACAGAGCGTACGCTCTACATTATTTTATAAAGAAACTATACATTTTCTGGAAGATGAATAAAACTGGAACAGTTTTCGAATATGCTTTTATATCTTTAGGGTTTTTTTACTGCAGAAAATGTAAGGGAAGCTCGAGTGAAATCCAAAGCCTTAACCACTCTAATTGGTCACGCGATCAACTGATGTTTTATAATTTGTACATTAAGGTTGTTTATGATACCATGTTCTGACAACATCGTAAGTTTCAGAGTGTTTCATCATGTGTGACTGATAAAAAGTTCATTCCAAGTTAATATACAAAATCTTCGCTGACCCGGGCCTTATCTAAAATCTGAGACACCCTTTTTAGATCAGTATTTTTCACAAGAATGCGCCACGATCGAATTCCACTTATGCTCCTCTGACATTTTCTATAATTACAAACCTAATCAGTAAGGTAAGAGTCATCGAAAACTACTATTGTTATATACCAACTGTCAAAGTCCATTTTTCTCGTGCTCTGATTGGGACGAGAGGGTATCACGTGAACGCGAACAAATTTTGGTGTTTCCCTGGGCACCGGGCAACAATATGTTGTGGACTGGTATTAACAAAACCGGAAGTTGATTGAGCTTTGAAGGCGCGTTTTTGGCAGCGCGCGTTTGCAAATTTATTCATTCGTACATGAGGCAAAACTCGTGCTTATTTTCAATCTATTAAGACGATTGAACAGAATTTATTCCGAGAAAAAGATTGATAATCAATTAGGAATGCCGCCAAACAAGCTGCAAAATTCTCCGATAAAATTTGTGCGAAAACTGAGGTCAGTTTGTTGACAAGTTTTGAATGAATTGTGAATAAAAACATTCATTGTAGCGACGTTTTACTTTTTGTTCTTTGAGAGTTGGTATATAACAAAACACTTCTTTACTGGCACCTTGGGAAATCAGTATGTTTTGTGGTCCCTCGACCCAATGTTTCCCTCGGCTTCGCTCGTCTCGGGACCACAACTGACTCGTCCCCAGTCGTCTCCTAAAACTCGCAAAGAAAGCGCGTGCAAAGAGTCAAGGGTAAAAAGAAAAAATCGCTTCTCTCCCCCTTCCCATGATCCCCTGCCCTTTTCGAGTACAAGTCCCTGCCTTTGTTTTTCGAGCGAGACGACTGGGGACGAGTCAGGGACCACAAAACATACCGTTTCCCTGGATCCCAGTAAGTAAGTGTTAATTATTGAGCTTTCAGAAAATGTACATTTATAAATTACTGTAGAGTGCACACACTGATGAAGTCTAAAGAATAGAGGTCCTGATACGTTAAATTATTGCCTATATTTATAAATAACTATTCTATAAATAACATTCTTTTAAATATATTTCTGTGTTTTGGCAATAAGGAGAACTAATGATTACTGTTCTATTTCATTTTGAGATTTCCGTTCATGATTAAATTAAAATTCTACATTTTAATTTGTGGCCAACATAGGCCAAAATGTTGCTTAGTTTATGTCAATTTCCTTAATTTGCTGCTGAGCCGCCATTGTTTGAAGCTCCTTTAGACATGCGCAGATTGGATACATAACCAGCATATAGCAGACACTCATCGATTATCATATTTTAAATTTCTGTTTTAAAAGCGCTTTCTCCATCTCGACTAATTCTGTATTTTTTTGCATCCTACAATAATGTTTAGCTCAATTTACATCCGTTTACATCAATTTCAACAACCAATAGTTAATTAATAATTGTTCAATTGATGGTTCCGTACACTCGTAGGAGGACAGTGGTATTCGTTGAATACATCATTCAGTATATGTGAGCAACGACGTGGCCTGGATCACTGGCAAGTATGAACGGTTTTCTTCTCTTTGCAGCGTTTACACTTAACGCGACAACACCAATAAAACTTGCATTTACACTTGGAGACACTAACAACTTCACGAATATTGTAGCCCCTGCCACAGCACAGCACTTCACAACTGTCCTCCTTCAGCGGATTATTCTCCTTGTCACACCTTCTTCCATTGGTCCCAGTAACTCCAAGGGAAACAATCTTGTCGCAGTAGCTTGGCGAGCGTTGTAAACTAACTAGGTCGGTTTTCTGGGGTTTAAAGTTTTTGGTGTTCTGTATTACCAAGTGAGCCTGGTACTTTGCCGGACTGTGAGTGCTTTGTGACCGCCTTAACCTTAATTATACTGGCGTATCTCTTCTTTAGCTGAATGCCGACGGTTCGAAATGGCGAAAGTCTTTTCCAACAGACTTGTGTATTGCATGATTTTGAGGGGCCGAGACATTTGCATTCCACGTACACATTAGTCTTTACCACCTATAGAAAGCGTTGTTCAGAATGCACAATTTAATTTTATTTTATAAGCTAAAATATTTATGCATTGCCGACAAGCGACTGGAAGAGAGAGAACTGCTACTTGACCCAGGACAACACCTTAATCACTTTGGAAACTTTATTTGGTATGATAAACTGTGGGATTATTCAAAATTTATTCCGAAATTTTTTAAGTTAGCTTTAGAAAAATGTAACAATTTGAAGAGTTCGAAAATGTATGAAAAAAGTGGCCTAAAATGCATTCTAATAGCAAAAATAGCCAGTCAAATCAACTTTCATTTCAGTTTAATGAGCCGCTAAGCCACTGTAATGTAAAAATTGTACGAAGGAATGGAAAACGATTTCAGTCTTTATGCATTTTTGCTACGGCTATTTGCGACTATTTTTCTCTCTATGTCTCAAAAACAACGATAAAATCCAAGACATGAGAGTCATCACTGCGTTTCAGAGTCAAAATCACGATTCGCGCTCAAGATAAACGATTTGAACAGCAGGAAACAAAGATTCTTGCGATGAATATGAAACGACTATACCACCACTTTACTACATTCCAGCACAAAAAAAGAATAAAAAATGACTTTTATTCGGGCTGTAGATTCAGAACCCTTGGACCTGAGTCGGCCGCCTTGCTTAACATAGAGTTCGCTCATTCTCTCCTATATAACCGTTCTACCATTTTAATCCTAAAGTTTTTTATTGATTTTCTAGTTCTAATATAATGTTTCGGTTACAGTCACTACCAAATAATTGGACTATCTCCTCATGCAATACAATAGCTAGAAATCTATTCAAGAATCTTCATTTGATCAAAACTTGTTTGCGGGACTACTGTACCAAGTGGTTAAATGCCTCGCCTTCCGTCGCTGTGGTCCTCGGGCCACACATGTACTCAGAGTTAATGTGCTGTTCTCTTCCTTGTGCGAGGGTGTTTCTCCCGAGGTCTCTACGTCTAGGTTCGCAAGACGTCACAACCACGATTTTTTCAGAATACTGAATGTATATGGGACGACTGGAGTAGTATGTGGGACGGCCTACCTCCTCGGAGCAATAGGCTCGGCCTGCCTCGGCCTGTCTCTGATCTGACGAAGAACTTCATGTAGAATCACGATATATGAAATATAGAATTCCTGGAGTCTCGAGAGCGGCAAGAGATGAAATACTTTCAACTCGTTATCAGTACACGGTGGTCAGTCTTCTCGAGGTGCAGCTATGGCCAGGGGCATTAATTAGTGTCTTTTCGGTCTCAGCAGGATTTGGTGTGTCTGGATTCTTGTCGTTTTTTCCACGTAAGAGACGCTGACTTTCAAGTGAAAGTCTTTGTTGAAAGGCGAAGAGCTTGACGAAACGAGGGACACCTTTTTATTGTTAATTATTGCTATTCTCTTTAATTAATATCTATGGTTGGAGTACTAATAAGACGTTCATTACAAGTAAATAAGGATTTTTGTGCTAGCTTAGTCTTTATTAACTTTTGTAATGATGTCTAATTTAACGCCAAAATTCAATCAATTGTATAGTACTTCTGGTGCACTTGTTTACAAAACTCAATAAGACTTTCTAGACGTACAAACTTATTGGTTGATAGTTCTTAGCTGTGATTTTCTGCTCTGATCATGATGAGATTTCTTTCTTTCTTTGTTAACAACTGATGTAGGATAAACTTAAAGACCTTAACAAAAGCACCTACACAATATTCTTGCAGCCGAAATCAGCCAAACAGTTGTATAAGTCTCAGTTCGTTTCCTATTAAGAATCGTTAACGTTTCATAGCCAAACGTATCAATGCAATTTTAGGCCTGCTAAGTTTAATTACAAACCACCAAACACACGCTGAGCTCGCGCGAGTTCATTTTATTCACCACGGGGCACCGTGCCTTTTTTATTACAAAAATAGGGAAGTTTTCATTTGCTTGAATCAAAGCTTTACCACAATTATACTAGGCCTACTGTGAGAGTTAGGCAATAAAATAGCGAAACAGTGGGATGGGATATCAAATTAATCAATCTTTTTTTCGACTAGGGATGTTATGTTTGAGTGAGTTGTGAAGAGAGGAAGGAAGGGTAAAGAACAAATTATTGTGATTACATCGTGCACTTTTATCAGTTGACAAGTTACTCAAACAAATAAAAATCAGCTTAAAAATCATTCATTTTAAGTTTATCGAACATCTTATTAAAGCACCCCAGCGATTCTTATACGAACCGTGTAAACGAAATACACCTTCTTACTCTAAAAAGAACGCCGATAAAGAATTTCAAGCTACCTTCAGCGTGCTCATTCAAAACGGACAATTACAATAACTCAATATAACTGGTTTTATCCTATATGGACCAGAAATAAGCTAATCAGCTAGATAACTTCTTTTTCAAGCGATTTCATTAAAATCTCGTTAAGTAGATGGATATATAAACAGTGCACTTGACATTATCAAACGTTTGATATAACCCACAATAGTTATGAACCATTTGCCCATTTGGTGTATATTAAAGTAGCGGAGCTCATGCTGCTCGTGGAACAATAACACAACATTAATATCAACATGGCTTACCACAGGAGGGAACCGAAGACAAATTCTGTCCAAGGGTACCGTAAGACTGTAGCGGTATAAGACGTTTCATAAACGCAAGAGCCTCAGTTTTCGAGTTTTCGATTGCTGCTTACTAGTTTGATCGACGCAGATGAGTCTCACGTAATCAGATGAATAAACGTTATAAGAGTAGTATAGATGCATTCCAAATATTTTACGTGTGAATAAGCTTTTTTGTCTTTACTATCCCAACAAAATGAGCGCTTTGTACACTTATGATCCTTAATCTGTAAACTTTGCTTAAAGAACTCAAAATTTTCAAAAGGAATCTAAACTAAAAATAAAATAAAACCTGAATGAGCTTTTAGAGGAATCAAATAAGCACTTTTTAATTCACTTTTAAATCAATTTACCATTTGTTTGCTTATCTAGTCTTAAGCTATTTAGTAACACGATTCTGTGACAATGAAAGTCCAAGTACTTCTACTCGAAAAGCCTTAAATTTTCAATAACCAGACGGGATAGTTATGACATGGGACGAATATACTGTTTTCAAACTGGATTTGCTTCAGACAGATTCAAGACGACCGCGCGCTCCGGTCTATTCTGATATCCGCGATTTCATTTCCGAAGTAATTAGGGTTTTGTGGTTTAGCGGTGTGCAAATTAACCCACATCTCAATGTGTTTATTAAACGCTGTCTGGTTCTCTACACCTCGAGAGTGTCACTTCCCTTTAACTTCTTGTAGCTCTGACCGGGGTTCACAATCAGAAACGAGTACCTAAAATCGTGTATAGCTAGGGGTCTCACCTAAATCAATCACTTCTGGGATGAGGTCTATAAATTCTTGGTTCGCGTGAAAATTTGACTTTGTCGGCAAGAAAAAGCATCAGTAACCAGACAATCGCTTATAGATTAGCTTTCTTTTGTCACTGGGTTGTTAGAACAGTAATTATCTCATTATAATCATGAATTGCAGGCGTTATGATCCGTTAGTCTCAATAGTAGTAGTAATCAAGTGCTAGAGAAACTCATCTTACCTCACGGCCGACTTCATTGTTGTGCTTACTCATTAACGCGATGTCCGATCCAACAGGATCCTGGCCGTTCAGAAAATCGTCCGCAATCTTCACTCCTTGTTGAATGTTCACGCTACAACCACCCCAGCTCCATCCTTCGGCACTTTTTACACCATTCAGGCTCTTGTCGCATCCACAGCTCGTAAGGTTTCCCTCACTGCACGCCATTGTGACGGAGTGAGCAATTCCTGCTGAAATGATGGCATGGGAAAATGCATCTTCTTTAGTCCCAGCTGTAGAAATAAATCATACAAATGAGCTTGTTTTAGCATTTGTCGGTCTGTTTTCTAAATATGTATTTACTGGCTTAACTCTTTTAGAAGTCAAAACAAATGTACATTCTCTACAAGCTAGAATTTACATGGCTCTATGTTTCCTTGTGAAAATGCATGAGAATTAGTGAAAACTATTATGTTTTTTTTTTCTTCGAACATGAGAGTTGTCTACTGTCATATTGAAAACCCAAATACAATGTTATTCAGCAGTTTTTAATATCAAATTTGCGATAAAGTAAAGCTAATGGGTTAGAGAAGTGTTTCGCGTGCGGTACACGATCGTTAGGAGCTAAAGTCATTCAAAAAGAAGGCCTATTTCATGGATGACTTCAAAGCGTTTGTGTTTTTGATCTGCGTTGAATTAGCGCGGATTAAGCGCTGTTTGACTAAAGCTTATGAACTGAAACCAATAGAAATGTTATTAAAACGATCTATCGACAATAGGTAAGCGGAAAATCATTAAATATGCCTCTTTGTGGAGTCAATACCGACACTCATATGCTATCAGACCAAACACAGAAAAATTGAACAAAAACACGAATAAAAATGCAATAGTATGAATAGTGAATTACACCGGGAAATGTTCAATCCTAGTGTGCTTTGATTTGCGAAGAAAACGTGTGTTAGTAGGTTTGATGTGCGTCCATGAAAGCTTTGTAAACATAACGGATAAGTGTAGTTGCAGCACTTGAAGAAAATCTATGTCAAGTATTAGGGCTATTTAACAAGAAGAGGATCTTGTTAGCTCCCTTGACATTTGGTCTTCTACACTAGATCTGTCTGTCATCAACCGAGCCGTCTCTTGTGCTGATGGTTGAAATACGTTTCGTGATCTCTAACGCGGTAATAAATACATCGTACCAGCAAGCTCATGTGAAGCATCATTGTTCTTTTAGAATTACATTTGAAAAAAGAAACATAGTTCGGAAAAAAACGCATCTTTCCTGTTTAGAGAAGCTTGATTTCGGTTGTTGAAGGACTAGATTTTTTTGAGTAAAAACCTCTGATCACACCCATGAGAGAAGTAGAACGAATTAAAACGTTTATTATTTAGAACCAGGGAACTAAACCCCCTGGGCAAACTAAGATCACCATATAATCCTATCGAGTACCTGACCATAGAATACTGTAATACAAAAGTCAAGTAGATAGGCGTTAATTCTATCAAATGCTAAAAGCACTTACCTACGGCTCGTCTTCCGAATGGATACGAGGAACCAAGAGAGGTACAGTTCCAACGCCTCTTTCGAAACTGGAACTCGCACTCTTGTAATCCAAGGTTGTAACCCTTCATGATTGGATCCATATACTCTGGGTAAGTCTCACAAAAACGCATCTGTTTTGACGATAGTCCACTGATACGCGTACAGATGAAGCTAGGTGGGATTGTCACTGAGGCAATAACACTAAGAAGAAGAAAGAGAACAGTTTAGTACTGCAGTGGAAACAACATAACACATGCATATCGTTACTCACAACGCCGTTCTAGAATTAGTTTCAAGGACATTCTGCATAGATAACGAAACCAGCATTAATCGTACAAATACAAAAGTCGTCAAACACCATTTGGACATCCTGTCTCGATTTACGTGGCGAAGCTTTGAAGGAGTCTTAATGCCAGACGTACACTGTCCCTATTACATATAAACCTTACAGGCTGCAAATTCTGCGAGTTCGACGTGCCACCTGATTGGTTGGTTTGCGTAATTAATCAATTTTTTAATTTACTCTTCGGAACTTAACAATAATGAGATATGTGGCTGAGATACAATTCACTATGTAGGGCAGACGGTACACCTGAGTGAGTCCCCCTCCAGTCATCGCATCCTTCCGGACGACAAAATTCCGTAAGTACTACCGTAAAGCTAGCGTTGGCGGAGAGTTAACCACGTGCGAATTGGCGTATCTTTCCGTACAAACGTTGTCTGACCTCGTTCATCAGTGGTATTTTTGTCCTTTCATTGTAAGAGCGCCGTTCTGGTGGCAAATAATCAATGCCTACTATGATGTTATACTATTACCGTGTGTTTGGATTGTCAGGCTCGGCTTTGATGGTGCCGCACTTTGTTCCATCGTCTTATTGAAGCGACTTGCATATTGTCACAAAACCTTTTCTCATAATACAACACAAATCGCGGCCTCGACTCTTGAAGGAGCGGCTTTCCTGCTCAAACTCGGATCAATTCTGACCAATCTACCCGCAAAACGGAAATGAAATGGCCATGATGTTCATGTATTGAAACAGTTTACTTATAGGAGTTTGACTTGTATCGAGCCGACGATTTTGATATGGCTTCGGCGTCGAAAATTATCCCAATTACGTCTTCGATTTGTGATTAAAAACGGAATATTAAAATCAAACACAGTTTCTCATGTTTGAGTTTTCCATATAATATCTTGCGGGGAAAGCGTTTGATTTCATGCGTGGAGTCTTTTAATGAAAATCAGCGGACATTTATCATCAGCCCCGCTTACAGTCCCAACCATGACCCGAGGGGGTTGAAGATTTGCTTGTTTTCGTCCTAAAACACGTTGCATAACAAGTAAAATCTATTTGTTTTTCCTGCTTAATAAAGGCCTTTTTTAGGAATAAGGATATTAAAACATTTGCGATCACCCACGCTAGGACGAAACGTTTTGCAGAGACGCATGGACCACTGTTGATGTCTTCAGCCAAAATAAGGTCAAAACGTCAGAAAAATCATCGATTTTATCATTGCATGACGACAGTAAATTCACTCCCCAGAAATCCTTCCTTTTCAACGCAGAAAAGAGAAAAATATCCGTTCCATGATATAAACAACGTGACTTGGATGTTCCTTTTGGGCAGGAAAGAGAGCTATTGTTTTTCTGCGCAAGAACATGACGATTTTTCACTTGTGCGCAAACTCTTCGATCTAATCAAGTTTATGATTTAACCGTTTATCTGATTACACAGTTAAGGGTATTTTTGCTTATACAAGATAGCAAGGATTAGAGGTTTGACAGGCAGAACTGCTGACCAAATAGGAAGAAAAATAACATGAAAAACTTAGGAGTTTCAGAGTTTGTCGAAAGCCCTCTAACTTCCCTTTTGATGAGGAAAGAAAGGACATCCTTTTGAGCACAATTTGTTGTTCTTTTAAAACGGTATTAAACGAATTGTTTATTAAAATAATGGAGACCCGTCCCGAGTACGGATACTTAATGATTTGAAAACACGACAAAAAGATCCAAAAGGGAGCATGGAATGGCTAGAAATGGAAGTAATTTCCAGACAATTTAGCACGGCTTTCGTGTAGTTTAGTCGCTTTGTACAACAAAACGTTATTTTACGCCGATGTACTTGGCTACCTTGACTGTTCCCATGGAAACAGCTGGTCACCATATGTGTAGGTTAAACCCAAGATGAGTTGAGTCAATCCTAAGTCTGTCAGTACCAGTCTCGTTCTGGTATTATTTTGAATACCTGCACGATTTGTGAGAGCTTAAAGGAAGAAGTGTAATAATAATAGTACCACTTTGCAAACAACTCGCATTGTGATCCTGCATGTCTTCCTAACTTGGCAGAAAAGTATCATTGATTGCTTCCGCTTCAGTTCAAGACGGATGGATTAATGAACAATTGGGTCAATGAGGAAATAATAATCAAACTGCCAGTATAGTCAAGCGTTTACTCAACAAACACAACACATCCATAAAACATGCATTATCATTGTTATTATTACGTCAAGTAGCATCCTTTCAAAAACTATTCAATTTCCCACCACACCCTACCATCATTCGAATTCAACATCAGAAATACAAATATTTAGTTCATAACGTTTGTTGTTATTCATAACATGCACGGATTCTTGAATGCCTACGGGGAAAGTTTGTAAGCAGCAGTTGGGATGCTGTCCCCTGATAAAGTTTGCTGTGTTATGTAATACTGAATATGAACGCCTTCAACTACTTCTAATACTATTACTGACACTACAATGTTAGAAAAGTACGCCAGCAATTCAGGGCTGGCAGAATGACTTAGCAACTAAACTTAATTCACCATTTTTTGTGTCTAAGTGCTTCTAATTGAGTTTAGCGCAATATTTGTTTTATTACAATGACGCGTGCATAGAATACTGAGTGTAAAGGTAGCGAATTTTAAAGAAAAATCAATATGTGCGACAAACACTGTCAAAGATTTGAGTCGCACTGGGTGGCCGGTTACGTATATGCCCTTTACGTATGTGCCCTTTACGTATGTGCCCTTTACGTACCTAAGTAACCGGCTACTCCTGCCAGATCACGACTTCCTCTCATGCAAGCATCTAAAACGCTGCTTCGGGGTGTAGATTGGTTTACAACATGGGTGTCCTTTTTGCAAGTCAAAATAGGACATAAAAACATATTGATATGTCGACACATTTGCATCAATATTTCAAGTTAATTCAAGCTCTTATTTAGATTCGATGAAATAATCCCTTCGTGGTACCACTGAACAGATATAGAAATGACGTTAACGTTCGATGTTCCGCAAGACGTGTTTACTGAAAAAATCCCCAGACTATACTAACATATTTGTTCAATTTACTTTTCAATCCACTTTTAGAATACTATCATCTGGATTGAATTGCGACTATAGTTTGTCTAGAACAACACGAGATCTGTTCTACACAACGCAAACTTTCACTAATTTAAGAGTGTTTGCGGAGGATGGGATTATGCAGTGACCTCAAAAGGCGTATGTCTTGACACTTTTATGGAGTTTAGAGCTTATCAAAGCACAGTTCGTTGAAGGTGTAAATTGTTCTATAGAGTGACACTTTGTTTTCTATACACACTAGTTCGTTGAAGGTGTAAAGTGTTATAAAGTGACGCGCACTTCGTACGCACTTAACACTTTACTAGTTTTCTGTACATACACACTAGTTCGTTGAAGGTACAAATTATACTATAGCGCGCACACGTACTTGACATTTTATTGGTTTTTGTACCATATGTACATACTAGATTTTGCAATGTTCATTCTACTTGTAAGCTGTAGCTCTGTTCTTGAGTGCAATTAATATTCGTGGTGCTTAGCAAATCGTTAGGCCCATGCGAGTTGTCCCTGCTAGCCGGGATAACTCGTTTGTTTTGTGTCCCCAGCGGAAAAAACAAAAGAATTACCCGACCACCAGGGACATTTAGATATATAAACTTGGCCTTGGACGGATTAGTGTGTGACGCAGCACTAAGGAGGGAGTAGTTATCGATGCACGTACTTACAGATAACATCTTTATCACTTTACTTCCTTATTTCAGATCAGTGTAAAACACCCTTTTTGCTTGATGTAATTCTGATGCGTTATTAAATTTTTCATTATCAAGTATGTTTTATAATCGTTTATTTTCACATACTGATTCCACAATTATTAAATACGAGGCATACGAGGTCACTACACAGATTGTTGTGGTGCAACAGATACGCTCTTTAACAGAGCAGATTAATCCTGCCAAGTTCACGCGTCCCCTTAGGCATATTTTGTTGGTAGTTTTAGCACACAGCTATTGAAATTCTGTTTTTACTTTCTATTTCAAAGTAAGTGTCAGGAAAAACGTCTGAGACCTATAAATTGCAATAAATAGCTTCCCACCTTAAACCACCTCCTGGGCTGTTCCGTCTAATCGAATTAACATACCGGTATTACCCCCTAGGGGGAACATTTGTAAGATCAAAATACACACCGCGTTAGAATTTTATAAATGTGCCTTTAATTACTGTTATTGTTGCTATTCTATCTTAAAGGGTCTATCAAATGATCATTAAGAATGGAAAATTAGGTAAGACAACTATTATTTATTAATGTTATTTATCTCAATGTTGTAATACAGGCACGTTTGGTTGCTTGCAATTTTTCAATAAAGACTATTATTATTATTAAAAAGTGCGCACGTGCGATTGGTTTAGAGCACGTGGCAGAAAACGAGAGAAGTTTTAAGAGAAGCGTTAAGACTGCTTCTCAGTCAACGTTTCTCAAGTGTTCTGATTAATCGTCAAGTGCTATAAATCTGCACATAACACAGCGAGCAAGTTTTCTATTTCTTTTATAAAATACGATATTATTTTCGAACACAATCAGAATTTATTTACATTGAAGAAAAATCCGGAAAGTGCGCGCACTTGCTGTGTGCATATTTAGAGTTCACAGTATACGCGTTCTTCGGCCAATCAGAGCGCGCGCAATATAATTATATAATTTTATAATAAACGATAATTCAATTCATTCTCAGCACCAATCAAAGGGTCGTTATCGATCAGAGATATGGAAGACAAGGTGAAATTGAAAATGAGAGCGAAATAAAAAAACAAGAGAGAAAGGATTGAGTTTTATGAGGAAGAATTAAGAATCCGCACTGATCTCCTTGATCTTCTATCTATAAATAGTTGTTAATTATTTATGATAATTGTTATTATTTATCTATTCCCATATATTCTGTTTCAAGTACCAAAATTGAAAAATAGGAAATTAGGAAATAATTGATAAGTAAAATCCAAACAAACGGTAAAAAAGAGAGCTGAATAATAAATTACTTCAGTAATTGAAATTTACATCCGAAAAAAAGAAAAAGAAAAAAGAAGAAAAAAAACCCACTGATTCGACCGGGATTCGAACCTGCGACATGTTGCTAATTTTATGCAAAAATGGACCATACTCCCGAGACATTCAGAGAAGCTGGGACATCGTATGGAAATTTCACGTGTAGGATGAAGATTTCGGCCCCATCCGCGCTATCCGGCTCTTCACAGATGATATAGAAGCCAAAGAGTGAGAGGAAGGTCGGCCACTAGACCTGCATGATGCGAAGACCAGCCCCTTGCCACTATGCCATTGTGTCACCGAGTGATTTGGAGGGTTAATTTAGCAATTCTATCGAGCGTAGCGTATTGTTATGGAAATCACTTGGTCATCGTGGCTCAAGTTGATAATGCGCTGCGTTTGGATCAAACGTTCCGGGTTCGAGCCTCGGCACGGCTCGGGTTTTTTTTTTTTTTTTTTGTATTTTGTTTTGTTTTGTTTGTTTATTTGTTTGTTTGTATGTTTTTCCTTGGATCTTCTGTCGTATAAAAATTTTCTCACATTTCTTATCAATGCGTCATAAATTGATTAAACATTCAAGCTTATGTCAGGGTAAAATCTGCTCTAGGATTTAGGCAAGTACAGGAATTGACACAGTGTTTGTTGAGAGGACTTTTACTAGTAAAGAATGCCGCTAACTCTTTCAAACCATCGTCTGATGGACCGTATGAATACTTGAAGCTACATAAATCAGTGGTGCTCTAGTTCTGGATGATGCAACATGCAAATCTAACTCAATTTAATTTCTTTTTTCATTCTCGTTGGACAATAATTTAAAACTAGGCTGATAAACACGTCAATGACTTTCGGTCAGCTCATGATCAATTAATACTACATTGAATAAATTCAAGCTGTTTGGCCCTCCAGTTAGGGTATAAGTGAAATGGGCTACAGTGGTAGAAATGATCATTTATATATTCATTTATTCATTTTACGAAAAGCTATACGTCATCGAGTTTAAATTATGAGGAAATAACGACCTATCTCTTTTCTAGTTTGTCCTGCTTTTCTGCTTATAGCGTCTTTTCTTTTTCGTTTAAGTTGCCTTGCTCTTCTTTTATTCTCTCTGGTTTCTTAAGTTCAGAATATTTTCTTATCTACCGTCTCTATATATAAGCGCAGATATCCCTCTGGGTGTGCTAAATAACTTTGGTTTCATTGCGCATGCGCTATGTGAATCACTGGCCGGCGTCTCGCCACAACATCCCCGTGGTGGCACGTACTCAGTGCTAATTACCATTTACCTCTATTTAGCGGTTAGAGCCCATTGTCAAAGACCTTTTACGTGTAGTATGACTTAGCATAAGTCAACCACCTCTTGAACATGCTAGACTGCAAGTTTTCTTCAGTCATGTGTATCTTAATTTTGATCAATAAGATTACACCTTAATGAGGTCAAATGCAGTGCCTTTATTGATATCCCAAACAGTTCAAAAATGTTCTTGCTTATTTTGTTACGGACGCTCTTTGCCAATTTTTATGATTTAGTGCGTCAGTTCGTTTTTATCTCGCGCGAAGCGTATGTTCCTGAGAGAGCTTTAGAAGTTTCTGGCTTGTTATCATCCTTCTGGTATTCTTCCGAGCAGTTGATCTCTCTTATTGATCGAACCTCCGTTGGTATCTCGTCTGGGCATCAGAAAGGCAAATTTCTGTATTTCGTAAGTGCATTGAAAAGCATATGGTAAACTACAGGAAAGGCAAAATCATCGTAGTGCAGGGAGTTTGGACTGTGGTTTATCAGTTTGTTTTTTACAAAACTGATGAGTCGAACTACGGAAGCGATACACTTGAAATAAAGAGGGTCTTCAAAACGCTTCTTCCTTTAGAGATATATCTGACGGCAATTGGTAGCGGTTGACCTCAAAAAGCTTTGCACTCAAACAACAGTTGTAATCACCTCACGTCCTCAAAAGGTACAGTGGTTATTTGATGACTTTTAACTGAAATATTTTAGTCCAATAGTATACAGGATATTAAACGGTGGCGCGAAGATATGAATGTTATTTTGAGTGGTAAGAAGCCACAATATGGAATGTTCTTTTTAGTATGAACTTAATAAGAACAAACGAAAGTACAACATAACTTACCGCCAAGATGAATATGATTTCATTAGGATATTTTGGGATATTTTGAAGCTCCTAAAATGGTAATATTTCTATATCTCTTTGCTCGTTTATCGCTGCCCAGTGTTCCCCAGCTGAAGATAATCCAAGATCATACTTCGGTTTTCTTTGCTGTGTTTTCGTGTTTTTTTTTCAAAAACCTCATTAACTAAATCGGCTTTCGAAATATTGATAAAAAGTCGAGTAGGAACCAAAAGGCGGGAAAAAGCGAGCGCGAGCGCACATCCGGGACCTGCGGTGCATAATTTTTTCATATTTTACTCAATAAGAATAAGAAAAATATTCAGAAAAATATAAGTGTTTTAGTTTTTGGTAAATCACTGACATCCACATAATAAATCTAAGATATTTGGACGGTGTGTGACTCTTTACAGCTACCGAAACCGTACGGTTTGTGTTTCAACGATGATCAGTGACGTCATAAATAATGTAAGTTAGCTAAAACAACAAGAGTTTAAAGACCTTTTATGTACTGATAATGTCGATTACTTAGCTTAATAGGTGAGCCTAACTGTTGGATTTTTAATATCGTGCTTACATACGGCTACATTGTGTCTAGACCGTTAGTCACGTACTGTATTCATGACGATGGCGAACTGAATCCTGACGGTTACGGAGCCACGAGGGACATGAGTTTGTTAGTAGTTATACTATTAAGTGTTTACCCTATTTAAATAGAGTTTCTATTCTATTCCGGATTCTATTCTTTTTTATTCTACGAAACTAGGCAGAGCCTAGAAGAAACTAGAAAAGAAACAAACTTAGATATTGAACAAGTTCTTATCAGTTCACCTTTTGCGTGCTTAATATCATTTGCCGTTGCACAATTGCAATTTTCGAAAGACCACAGAATAAATCGTTGCGAAATTCGCCTTTCGTCATTTGAGTCTATACATTGAGTCCAGCAATGGCGATGACCCATCGATCACTGCACGATATAAAATAAAATTATGGGGGATGAATACAAATGTATATAAATATATAAATGAAATTAAAATTTACGAATAATAAATAAAATATATAAATAATAAATTAAAATACATAGTAAATAATAAATCCTGTAAATAAAACATCAGTAAAATACCTATTATAAGTCTGATCTAATAATTTTCGTAAGAGCTCTTTTAAATGGCGTTAACTTCGCTATATTCAAGACACTGCTGGGTAACAATTAGTTCTATTTTTACAGTTCTACAGAATTAGGAATTTCAATTCGGAATTAGGAATTTCAATTCGGAAACGTTCAGTATTGGCATAGCAGACTGGTTGTAAGAATGAAATCTGGAATCCATCGTGAAAATTGCTGGAGGTAAAGTGCCGTGAAGTAGCCGACGGTAAACACCGCCGGTAACCGCCTATTAATGAAACTGTGCCAAGTCTGATACTGGTCATAAATGTCAGGATTGAAAAAGCAGAGAGTAGAATATGGCTGTGGGGGTTACTTCTGCATTCTACTATACTTTTAAATGCACACGCTCTGATAATGTGTTGTTAATTAGCCTTAGTCGAAATGCAGTAATTCCTAGTTTAGGAATTAATTTGAGAAAGAGAAACTGAACAGTTGCCCTCTTTCTCAAACAGGCAGGCAAGTGACCACAAGAGGTGATCTAGTAGCACAGAGAAAAATGCTTACAGATTGCCTTGTTACTAAAAGTTCAAAAGCGAGAATGATTTTTTAAGTTAGTTGCTTGGCTTTGTGCGCGGAATGCATTCAGACATTAATTGATGGCGGTCGATGAGTGATTAGAAGCTCAATCAGAAGCTAAGGGTGGTTGAACTGGTTGCATTTGGCAAAGAACTGAAACAACCACTAAACACAACGTTGAATTCCTCGGTGCTTTTAGAATCTCGATTCCTGCGTAAGACAATCAACATTTCGGCTTCAAAACATATGTGCTTTCAAACCGCATTCAGGCTAACCTAAATGTGATATCTTACTCCAACTACACAAAGAATGTAGTGTTTTAGATAGCACCCTCAGGGCGTGCATAGTTCAGAGTACCTCTAAGCAGTCTTTGTTGGATCCTTTGGAACTTAAACAAGGTTTGCTCACAGCAATACTTCTAAAGATCTTACCAAAAATGCTACAGCAGCGAGCTTTAGTAGTTGAGAAGTCTTCCATTCACCTATAACTTGCACACTGTAGAGAAAGAAAAACTAAAGTAACTCAACAAATAAATGAGATTAATTGTTTATTATAAGTAACATATTCTTGCTAACAAATGTAATACGTTGACTTTTTACCCGGCTTTGCTTGTAGGTTCAGTTTATGGTTTTACATTCATTCGAATTCTTGTTAATAGCCACGTCGAAAATTAAAAGAACGAGGGTAAAGGGATAGAAAAGAATTTCACAGAGAGTGAAAATTGAGGGTGATTAGATAGCGCTTTCCATGAATCATTAAATCCCTATCCAGTGGACTAATTGATGTTGTTACTCAATTACTTAGTCAAGTGATAAGAGTGCATCGACGATACCGCTATCTTGTGGTACAGCTTTGGCAAAGACAAGAATTTGGTCAGGAAACGACAAGACCGACTGAGTAGTTGAAAAGTTGCTTTGAAAACATTTCCAAAAGCCGCTACAAGCCGCACAACACAGTACATAAAGTTTTGTTTTCAAAACCTCATACAGTTTTCTCTATTACTTCACAAAAGCCTTACTTACAATGATTTAGTGAAAAGAATTGTGAGCATTTGAAATAAAGTACAGGTCCTGCAATGTAATATGTCATCTAGGATAAGCGCGCATCTCTTTTCGGGCTTACTTCGAATTGTTCTAATATTATACTAAACTTATGTGGTTATATACTATTAGTAAGATTACAACAGTAAACTGTATCTACTCTAAGCGCTCTAAGCGCTCTAAGCGCTTTATTCTTAAGGTTAAGAATTTGTCAAGTATGTTCTTAATTTTGAGAGCAAACACTTGAATGGTACTCACTTCATGTCCATTGCAGCCACATAGAAATGTTTTCGATTACGTCGTCGCGTTTTTCCTTCACGCAAACTAGTTTAGGTCTGTTGTGTTTGAGGTCAGCTGGAAAACGCATTATTTGAACACCGAAATTCACCGAGGATCCAAATGCGAATGACGGGCGTTTGCTTTAATAAATGCTTTAGCGGCCGGCTAACGCTAACAGCAATTGTCAACCCTATGACCCGGGAGGTCCTTGGGCTTCCTGATTATGCCTCCATTTTCTCCCCTTAGGGAGAAACAGGGCTTTAATATGATACTACAGCTTAAGGTATGCTCTTCGAATTGGTCCAAGCAAGGTACTTTTTTGGCCATAGATTGTATGATATAAGGATTTGAACTGGGGTCGTTATGACGTCATTGCATTATCTAAGTTTGGCTCCTCTGTTTTTTTAGTCTCTAACACTTTAATCTTTATTGAGGCAACATACACCAAAACAACTATCGGATAATTGCAGTAATCCGATAAATGAACAGATAGGTGGTGATATAATATCTGACCAACTTCTTTCTATCACCAATGGACAGTTACCAGAATAAACATCTTTCTTGAACAATAGATTTGCGCGAAAGGGCAATCACAGCCGGGTATTTCATAGCCGGGTTTCTCGAAGAAGACTCAGGTCGGGTAAGGTATTTCCAGGAAAGCGTAACCAGTCATAACCATGGCACTGACACACGTGTGCCACGTGATATCACGTGTTGCCGCGATTTATTTGTTGAACTGTTCTCGTCCGCGAATTACACTGGAAGTTTTGAAATATTTAATATGTATTCGGTATCAAAGCAAGCCGAAAATCGCTCGGAATAATCCAAGGGAGACTGGAATGAGTTTGTTAAAAAGCTCAGTGTGGGCATGCATGCATGCTCGGCCCGTCTCAGTCCCTGGCTATCCTCGCCTCGTAATACATGTTTGTCTAGCTTTTCATTTTTAAAAATGTTGCAATGACTGCGCATAAAAACCAGGGTGGCAAAGTGTGTGATTAACTCAATTTTACTCCCTTACGGAAACGGCTCACGTTTTTCCTTTTCCGCGTGAATTCACTGGTGACATATAAGAACAAGCAGAATCTCATAACTGTTAACAAAAAATGAC
This sequence comes from Telmatactis stephensoni, assembly GCA_029948255.1. Taxonomy (NCBI): domain Eukaryota; kingdom Metazoa; phylum Cnidaria; class Anthozoa; order Actiniaria; family Isophelliidae; genus Telmatactis; species Telmatactis stephensoni. Next base: position 849,645 of record JALIZF010001843.1, read on the forward strand.
AGGTGCCAGTTATAGAAAGTTGTCTACTATACAGGGATGTCTGTCTTCAGGGGTGTCTGCCTTACAGGGGTGTCTACCTTACAGGGGTGTCTACCTTACAGGAGTGTCTACCTTACAGGGGTGTCTAGCTTACAGGGGTGTCTACTTTAAGGGGTGTCTACCTTACAGGGGTGTCTATCTTACAGGGGTGTCTACCTTAACTTACAGGGGTGTCTACCTTACAGGGGTGTCTACCTTACAGGGGTGTCTACCTTACAGGGGAGTCTGCCTTACAGGGGTGTCTACCTTACAGGGGTGTCTACCTTACAGGGGTGTCTACCTTACAGGGGTGTCTACCTTACAGGGGTGTCTACCTTAACTTACAGGGGTGTCTACCTTACATGTACAGGGGTGTCTACTTGCCTTATTTGAGGAATTAAGTTCCACGTGATGTCAGACGTGGGATATCAATTGTGCCAATGCCAAGGACAATACAACAGGAAAGAAATAGAGATTCTTTAGTTTCTATAATCTTATCGCCCCGGTCACGTTATATAAGGGAATCCGGAATCCACGAAAAATTTGATTTTGGAATCCGGAATCTAGCACTTGGAATCCGGATTCCTTTACACGGGTCGAAATCTTATGCAAGAGGTCGTTCCAAAAAACCCTAAAGCATTAATTGAATAGATCAGAGTGATGATTTAGTTGCCCAAGTCATCAAACTATTTTTTTATACCCAACTGTAAGATCATGACATCAAATATTCTCTTCTTATGAGAAAAGTACCAAAATAACTCTTGCAGGCCATATGAACAAGACCAACAGGGACTGACTCTTGCAATTCGTCACCTACAAACAGTAAGAGTTACTACCCAAACATCTCAGGCAATTTTAGGCCAGGAATCTGCGTGCTGAATCATATCGGCCTTAAATGGCCTGAGATGTTTGAGTAGTAACACTTACGCTTTGCAGGTGACGAATTGCTAAGGGTCAATCCTTGTTGGTATTGTTGACCATAACTTAGATTACTGAAAGGGAGTTCAAAGACCATATCATTATGTTGAACTTCAGATTTTTGTCGTACTTCAGCAATCACAGAAGTGTTGCGTCACCCGTCCATAAATTAACGTTTTCAAAGTGAGCTTATATAGCAAAACATCTTTTAATTTGCTCTCCAGTAAACCTAGTAGGATAATTGTTTTTGTTTCCAGAATACTTTGGCCAAAAATCCTGGTCTTAAGTGACTTTATCTAAACTAATTCAAGCCCATGTTTCTCTGTCATTTTATTTACTTTTACTTTTCACAAATTTAGAACCAACACAAAGCAAAGGCTGCACCCATTACAAAATACCCAAAAGCCTTATAGGTAAGACACTATAAAATTAAATGGCTTACTACAATGAACGGAAATCGACAAAATGCAAAGACTATAGCCCATGCAAAAATGTGAAAAATGGCCCAAAAATCGACAAAATGCAAAGGCTATAGGCCCATGCAAAATGGTCAAAAATGGCCCAAAAATCGACAAAATGCAAAGGCTATAGCCCATGCAAAATGGTCAAAAATGCCCAAAAATCGACAAAATGCAAAGGCTATAGGCCATGCAAAATGGTCAAAAATGGCCCAAAAATCGACAAAATGCAAAGGCTATAGGCCATGCAAAATGGTCAAAAATGGCCCAAAATCGACAAAATGCAAAGACTATAGCCCATGCAAAATGGTCAAAAATGGCCCAAAAATCGACAAAATGCAAAGGCTATAGCCCATGCAAAATGGTCAAAAATGCCCCAAAATCGACAAAATGCAAAGGCTATAGGCCATGCAAAATGCGCAAAAATGGCCCAAAATCGACAAAATGCAAAGGCTATAGCCATGCAAAATGGTCAAAAATGGCCCAAAAATCGACAAAATGCAAAGGCTATAGCCCATGCAAAATGGTCAAAAATGGCCCAAAATCGACAAAATGCAAAGGCTATAGGCCATGCAAAATGGTCAAAAATGGCCCAAAATCGACAAAATGCAAAGGCTATAGGCCATGCAAAATGCGCAAAAATGGTCCAAAATCGACAAAATGCAAAGGCTATAGGCCATGTAAAATGCGCAAAAATGGCCCAAAATCGACAAAATGCAAAGGCTATAGGCCATGCAAAATGGTCAAAAATGGCCCAAAATCGACAAAATGCAAAGGCTATAGGCCATGCAAAATGGTCAAAAATGGCCCAAAATCGACAAAATGTAAAGGCTATAGGCCATGCAAAATGCGCAAAAATGCCCAAAAATCGACAAAATGCAAAGGCTATAGCCCATGCAAAAATGTGAAAAAATGCCCAAAAATCGACAAAATGCAAAGGCTATAGCCCATGCAAAATGGTCAAAAATGGCCCAAAATCGACAAAATGCAAAGGCTATAGGCCATGCAAAATGGTCAAAAATGGCCCAAAATCGACAAAATGCAAAGGCTATAGGCCATGCAAAATGCGCAAAAATGGTCCAAAATCGACAAAATGCAAAGGCTATAGGCCATGCAAAATGCGCAAAAATGGCCCAAAATCGACAAAATGCAAAGGCTATAGGCCATGCAAAATGGTCAAAAATGGCCCAAAATCGACAAAATGCAAAGGCTATAGGCCATGCAAAATGGTCAAAAATGGCCCAAAATCGACAAAATGCAAAGGCTATAGGCCATGCAAAATGGTCAAAAATGGCCCAAAATCGACAAAATGCAAAGGCTATAGGCCATGCAAAATGGTCAAAAATGGCCCAAAATCGACAAAATGCAAAGGCTATAGGCCCATGCAAAATGCGTCAAAAATGGCCCAAAATCGACAAAATGCAAAGGCTATAGGCCATGCAAAATGCGCAAAAATGGCCCAAAATCGACAAAATGCAAAGGCTATAGCCCATGCAAAATGGTCAAAAATGCCCCAAAATCGACAAAATGCAAAGGCTATAGGCCATGCAAAATGCGCAAAAATGCCCAAAAATCGACAAAATGCAAAGGCTATAGGCCATGCAAAATGGTCAAAAATGGCCCAAAATCGACAAAATGCAAAGGCTATAGGCCATGCAAAATGCGCAAAAATGGCCCAAAATCGACAAAATGCAAAGGCTATAGGCCATGCAAAATGCGTCAAAAATGGCCCAAAATCGACAAAATGCAAAGGCTATAGGCCATGCAAAATGGTCAAAAATGGCCCAAAATCGACAAAATGCAAAGGCTATAGGCCATGCAAAATGGTCAAAAATGGCCCAAAATCGACAAAATGCAAAGGCTATAGGCCATGCAAAATGCGCAAAAATGGCCCAAAATCGACAAAATGCAAAGGCTATAGGCCATGCAAAATGGTCAAAAATGGCCCAAAATCGACAAAATGCAAAGGCTATAGGCCATGCAAAATGCGCAAAAATGCCCAAAAATCGACAAAATGCAAAGGCTATAGCCCATGCAAAATGGTCAAAAATGCCCAAAAATCGACAAAATGCAAAGGCTATAGCCCATGCAAAATGGTCAAAAATGCCCAATAGGCCATGCAAAATGCGCAAAAATGGCCCAAAATCGACAAAATGCAAAGGCTATAGCCCATGCAAAATGGTCAAAAATGCCCCAAAATCGACAAAATGCAAAGGCTATAGGCCATGCAAAATGCGCAAAAATGCCCAAAAATCGACAAAATGCAAAGGCTATAGCCCATGCAAAATGGTCAAAAATGCCCAAAAATCGACAAAATGCAAAGGCTATAGCCCATGCAAAATGGTCAAAAATGGCCCAAAAATCGACAAAATGCAAAGGCTATAGGCCATGCAAAATGGTCAAAAATGGCCCAAAATCGACAAAATGCAAAGGCTATAGCCCATGCAAAATGGTCAAAAATGCCCCAAAATCGACAAAATGCAAAGGCTAAAGGCCATGCAAAATGCGCAAAAATGCACAAAAATCGACAAAATGCAAAGGCTATAGGCCATGCAAAATGGTCAAAAATGGCCCAAAATCGACAAAATGCAAAGGCTATAGGCCATGCAAAATGCGCAAAAATGGCCCAAAATCGACAAAATGCAAAGGCTATATATAGGCCATGCAAAATGGTCAAAAATGGCCCAAAATCGACAAAATGCAAAGGCTATAGGCCATGCAAAATGGTCAAAAATGACCCAAAATCGACAAAATGCAAAGGCTATAGCCCATGCAAATTAAAATGGTCAAAAATGCCCCAAAATCGACAAAATGCAAAGGCTATAGGCCATGCAAAATGGTCAAAAATGGCCCAAAATCGACAAAATGCAAAGGCTATAGCCCATGCAAAATGGTCAAAAATGGCCCAAAATCGACAAAATGCAAAGGCTATAGCCCATGCAAAATGGTCAAAAATGGCCCAAAATCGACAAAATGCAAAGGCTATAGGCCATGCAAAATGCGCAAAAATGGCCCAAAATCGACAAAATGCAAAGGCTATAGGCCATGCAAAATGCGCAAAAATGGCCCAAAATCGACAAAATGCAAAGGCTATAGGCCATGCAAAATGGTCAAAAATGGCCCAAAATCGACAAAATGCAAAGGCTATAGGCCATGCAAAATGGTCAAAAATGGCCCAAAATCGACAAAATGCAAAGGCTATAGGCCATGCAAAATGCGCAAAAATGGCCCAAAATCGAGAAAATGCAAAGGCTATAGGCCATGCAAAATGCGCAAAAATGGCCCAAAATCGACAAAATGCAAAGGCTATAGGCCATGCAAAATGGTCAAAAATGGCCCAAAATCGACAAAATGCAAAGGCTATAGGCCATGCAAAATGGTCAAAAATGCCCAAAAATCGACAAAATGCAAAGGCTATAGGCCATGCAAAATGGTCAAAAATGGCCCAAAATCGACAAAATGCAAAGGCTATAGGCCATGCAAAATGGTCAAAAATGGCCCAAAATCGACAAAATGCAAAGGCTATAGGCCATGCAAAATGGTCAAAAATGGCCCCAAATCGACAAAATGCAAAGGCTATAGGCCATGCAAAATGGTCAAAAATGGCCCAAAATCGACAAAATGCAAAGGCTATAGCCCATGCAAAATGGTCAAAAATGGCCCAAAATCGACAAAATGCAAAGGCTATAGGCCATGCAAAATGGTCCAAAATCAAGATACACTCTACAGATATGAAGACTGGACACATTGAAGATAGATATTTATTTTGGGTTTAAAATTGTTGTTTTTGTTTCTTTGGAGATATATTGGTAAGACCAAGTATAAATTAAACACTTTGTAGTAAACACTTTTCTTGCCTGGTGTACACTTGTTACAAAATTGTTAGCTCAACTGCAGGATAAAATACTGAAATATTAGCACAATGTACTTTCATATAATGTGCAATAAAGTATTTTCTAATAATTAAGGACCTAAAAAATTGTTGCCCACAATGACTTTGGTCAAGCAAACGCCAATCGCAATTTCCCGTTCGATCGAGCTTTTGCTCTTAGTACGTAAGGGAAATAATTTTACAGGAACTAAGTACATACTGAAGCTTTCCAAGACGCTTGAATTTGCTACCATTGAGAGGAAGCTAGCGAAGGGAAAAGGGCCTGGGAACGAGGTTGAAGAAGCCGGGGGGTGGGGGGGGGGGGGGATGGGGAAGGCCTCATCCTGAGATCAGACCAAGTTATCTCAAATTTTTTATCGGTGGGGAGAAAACAAAAGTTAGCCTTGTGCTATGGTACCTAACTACATGTAAAGGGCCTCTTATTCCTATTCTCTACTTTTAATATCCATAATGCCTTGCGCCTTGGGGTAGCCAGCATTTAGGTAGTTGCAATTAGCCCAATAGACTTCTCAAAATCAACTGAAAAGGGTTTACAGATTTCTTTGAGCTTTGGTTATATCAAATTTTAGACATCTTAAGATTTACGAGCTGCTTAATAATCGACGCCATTTTGTTTGATTTCAATTACGATAACTACCACCCAAAACAAAAGACATTGTGGGTATTGTGAAAGCAGAGAATTGTCGGAGTTATTCGTAGAGTTAAGGTCCTACAGTTCGTCCACTTTCATATAAACAAGCCCTACGATCGTTTCATTAAAGTGAGAAAAGCCTCGTGAGGCAAGTCTACTTTTCCAATTCTTTTCATTTTTCTTTTTCCTTCTTTCTGTCGGTCAAGGAGTTTCCTCTTGCGTGTCATATCGCCTCCATACTACAAGACAAAACATTGCAATAAACGCTAGTTCTCGACGCAAAACAGTTTGAATCCAAAGGCGCGTTTCTTGAAAGATCCCATAACTCATCGGGTTATCGACCGAAAAATCCCTGGAAAGACTCTCCCAAATATTTGCGTTAACTGAAAATGAAGTTTTCGGTTGCTCATACAAACTGGACAGTACATTGTCTTGCCAGATAAAATAATTAAAACTACCCACGGAGGGAGAGGGGCTAGTGGGGCTATAGCCCGGCCATGACTTTTTCCCTTTTCCCATACTAGTCTCGTATATTTTTCCAATCTAAGCCCCACCACTTTTTCCCATACTGGTCTCTTATATAGTCCCACCTCTTCTCACATAAGAGAAGCCAAAATTAAAGTAGCATCTTTTTGACTCATTACAGAACATTTTTCTGGTTGAGCCTGCAAATTAAAAATCCAGCGGTATACCGTTTTGTACATACTCAGAGCAGTTTCAATTCGACAAATCAGTGGTTCAATTTTGATTCGTGTCTAGGCTGCATGACTGGAAAAATGTTCGTAATATTAAAGAGAGATTATAAGCATCCCGTATACATGGGAAACGAAGGACGGGAGAGAGGATCACGTGGCCTACGTTTTTCGCAGCCGGTCTTTTATGTGTTTTGCGCTTAACGAAAGAGACTGGATAGGTCAGGCATCACGTAAACAGGAAACGGCAGACGACAGAAAGGATCACGTGACCTGCGTTTGTTTCGTTGAGTGGCAAACAATGAACGATATGCGCGAAAAAATTAGGTCACGTGATCCTCATGTCGACCATCGTTTTCCGTATACGTGGTACGTAATCTCTCTAGTGACTCTTCACGTTTACGTGATACGTAATCTCTCTAGTGACTCTTCACGTTTACGTGATACGTAATCTCTCTAGTGACTCTTCACGTTTACGTGATACGTAATCTCTCTAGTGACTCTTCACGTTTACGTGATACGTAATCTCTCTAGTGACTCTTCACGTTTACGTGATACGTAATCTCTCTAGTGACTCTTCACGTTTACGTGATACGTAATCTCTCTAGTGACTCTTCACGTTTACGTGATACGTAATCTCTCTAGTGACTCTTCACGTTTACGTGATACGTAATCTCTCTAGTGACTCTTCACGTTTACGTGATACGTAATCTCTCTAGTGACTCTTCACGTTTACGTGATACGTAATCTCTCTAGTGACTCTTCACGTATACGTGGTACGTAATCTCTCTAGTGACTCTTCACGTTAACGGCAAACGCCAACTAATTGACTTGAAGACTCTGTACATTAGGTTAACTACTACACTGGCGACATAAAGAAAATCAAGAAAGATTACTAGGGTTTACTCACTAATTTGGCTGTAACGTCCTTCCTTAGTGGTCTTATTCTGGAACATTACAGTAAGCTATGTCAAGTAGGTAGGTAGGTAGGTAGGTAGGTGGGTGGGTGGGTAGGTTGGTAGGTGGGTAGGTAGGTAGGTGGGTAGGTGGGTAGGTGGGTAGGTAGGTAGGTAGGTAGGTAGGTAGGTGGTAGGTAGGTAGATAGGTGGGTAGGTAGGTAGGTAGGTAGGTAGATAGGTAGGTAGGTAGGACAGACAGGAGGGTAATCCACTAAGGTTAGAACGAAGTTTTTGATTTGGTGAAACAATAAATAGCAGTAAAATCAAACAAAAAACAAAGATGACCAGTAGATATCGTTCAGCATTATCCCCCAATTCTGTTTTTGTTGTTTCACCAAATCACTAGCTTCGTTCTAGCCATAGTGGATGGCCCAGACACGAAGGGGCTATGGAGAGGGGGGGAGGGAGGGAGGGAGGGAGGGAGGGAGGGAGGGAGGGAGGGAGGGAGGGAGGGAGGGAGGGAGGGAGGGAGGGAGGGAGGGAGGGAGGGAGGGAAGGAAGGAAGAAAAGAAATACAACTACTTACGATTCTCTAGAAATACAACTACTTACGATTCTCTTGAAACAATTTTTCCTCTGATTGACGCTTGAATAACAACCTCAAATAATTGCCTGGAAAAGAGCAATTCAATTATTACCATGCCTCAAAGCATACCCACTAACAACATATTATTGTACCTTGGTATTATAACACTAAGACTTTTACACAGATGTCTCGCTTTAGAGAGCGTTTTGTCCTTGTGAACAATACAGCTTAATGCATCAACAGACTTGCCATTAATAAGGATATCCATCTGAAAAAAATACACCAAGGTGTGATTATAAAATTGCGTTTGGTTTGATTTTTAAACGTTTGAAGTTGTCAAACTGTCTGTCACCTCCGTGGTCCTCCTGGGTTCGATTCCCGGACTGGGCATGACACGTGACTTGAGTTTGTTGGTGTTTTTCTCCCAGTCCTCCCTCAGTAGAAACGAAGTGAAAATAAATAAATAAATAGGAAATCCGCAAAAAGACGCGAGTAAATAGAACATCCAAGGAAAAATTATAAAAAAAACCCAATATATTTTCAGCGTCAAAATTTTACTTCAGAAACAATTGTAAGGGAAAACTAAAAAAGCGAAAAATAATTAAACGCAAGAAAGAAATAAAAAAGAAGACAAATTTAGAGAGAAAGCAACTGAATAAAGATGCAGAAATGAAATGAAGAAGAAAGAGAAAAGAAAAAAGAGAAAAAAGAAAAAACATTGACCCGACTGGGATTCGAACCTGCGCCATTTTGCTAATTTTATGCAAAAATGGACCATACTCCCGAGACATTCGGAGAAGCTGAGACATCGTATGGAAATTTCACGTGTAGGATGAAGATTTCGGCCCCATCCGCGCTATCCGGCTCTTCACAGATGGAATAGAAGCCAAAGAGTGAGAGGAAGGTCGGCCACTAGACCTGCATGATGCAAAGACCAGCCCCTTGCCACTATGCCATTGTGTCACCGAGTGATTTGGAGGGTTAATTTAGCAAGTCTATCGAGCGTAGCGCATTGTTATGGAAATCACTTGGTCATCGTGGCTCAAGTTGATAATGCGTTGCGTTTGGATCAAACGTTCGGGGTTCGAAACTCGACTCGGTCGATTTTTCTTTTTCTGTTTTCTTTTCTTTTCTTTTCTTTTCTTTTCTTTTCTTTTCTTTTCTTTTCCCCCCTTTCTTTTATCTTTTGTTTTAAGCTTTCGGACTCTCAGTAGAATAATAATTTTATAAAAATAATAGAATAAAAACCTGCAGTCTCACCGGTTTCTAAGAGTCCGACATCTTTACTTTTGTTTTTTTCGAAATTTACTCATCGTAACGCATCCCAGTTCTGGAGACAGATGAAGTTGTCCCGTAACGAAGACATTTCACCAACAGGCTACTCTTTTCTCACACCTAGCGCAGAGGCACTCATCATGGCATCACAGCTACGTTGGGCTGGGCATGTCAGACGCATGTCTGACTCCAGACTCCCAAAAGTGGTCTTGTATGAAGAGCTCACTGAAGGAAAGAGGAAGAGAGGAGGACAGAAGCTCCGCTTCAAAGATGTACTAAAGAGACACATGAAGAACACAGAAATTTGCCCTGACACTTGGGAGGAAGCTGCCTCCAACAGAAGCAACTGGAGAGCATCGGTGAGGAGATCAATCGGATGCATAGAAGGGAAGCGTCTGGAGGAATATCAACGAGCCCATGAAAGAAGACACACTCTTGCAACATCAACCGGGCATGCATGCTGCATTTGTGGGCGGCTCTGCCGTTCAAATGCAGGACTTGCGGCCCACCTACGTAAATGCACAAAAACCCCTCTGTATAACAGTCATCATCGAATTCGATGGACTGCCGAAGAAGACTCTTTTCTCAAAATAAAGAACTCAGAATAACAATAGAAAGTGGAGAATAACAGACCAAACAAATGCAATCTTCCAGGCTGATGCTGTATTAATGGCAAATATTACAAAATGCAATGATTTCTTGCTGCCTTTTGCTATCTGGTAATACTATATTCTATTTTCTCCACAGGTAGCCCAAGCTGTACAATTGGCTGGAATTTCCAGTGAATATGAAATATTAAAAACAATGAAAAATAAAGCTTGCCAGGTAATTTATTAGTTGTTATTTATTGTCTCTTAATGTTTGAAACGATTCTGAGCAAAATCGCGCGAGTTACAGCAATTTGAAAAAATTCCCCGATGGTCTTAGTATTAGTATTACTGTTAGAATTAAAGAGTAGCCTGTTGGTGAAATGTCTTCGTTACGGGACAACTTCACCTGTCTCCAGAACCGGGATGTGTTACGATGAAAAACAAATTTAAAAAAAACTTGTGTCGCGCCAGGTAGAAACTGCTCACAAAAAGTAAAGATGTGGCACTCTTAGAAACCGGTGAGACTGTGGGTTTTATTAGAAAAATTACTATTCTACAATTGAAAGTCCGAAAGCTTAAAACAAAACATAAAAGAAAGGGGGGAAAAGAAAAGAAAAAAGAAAAAGAAAAATCGACCGAGTCGAGTTTCGAACCCGGAACGTTTGATCCAAACGCAACGCATTATCAACTTGAGCCACGATGACCAAGTGATTTGCATAACAATGCGCTACGCTCGATAGACTTGCTAAATTAACCCTCCAAATCACTCGGTGACACAATGGCATAGTGGCAAGGGGCTGGTCTTCGCATCTGCAGGTCTAGTGGCCGACCTTCCTCTCACTCTTTGGCTTCTATATCATCTGTGAAGAGCCGGATAGCGCGGATGAGGCCGAAATCTTCATCCTACACGTGAAATTTCCATACGATGTCCCAGCTTCTCTGAATGTCTCGGGAGTATGGTCCATTTTTGCATAAAATTAGCAAAATGGCGGAGGTTCGAATCCCAGTCGGGTCAATGTCTTTTCTTTTTTCTCTTTTTTCTTTTCTCTTTCTTCTTCGTTTCTTTTCTGCGTCTTTATGCAGTTGCTTTCTCTCTAAATTTGTCTTCTTTTTTTATTTTTTTCTTGCGTTTAATTTTTTGGAAATTCCAGCCAAATGTACAGCTTCTCAAAATTGCGTGCGCATTTTAAAATGACATGAAAAGTACCTCTGAATACAATTTTCAAACTTCAATAGGCTATAAGTGTAGAATAAAACATGATTTTTCATAGTAAATAACAAAAAATCCCTGTTTAAATCGTTTTAGTTATAAAACCTTTCAAAACTTATACTTAAAGTTGAAAATATTTTCTCTTGTCCTGTCAACGGCATGTCAATTAAGCTGCACATGCAACCTTGAGAAAACAGTCTATTCAACAAACAGATTCAATTTTTCCGTGCGTCTGTACTCTGTTAGAAACACAAATGACGTCAAAATATGGTGAGAACAAAAAAGTACGCCACGTGACGTCGAGTCGAGTGGCGTGACTGTTGTTCTCACCACATTTTGACGTCTTCTGTGCATCTATTAGAGTTCAGATAGATATTTATCGAAACATTTCAACCAATCAAAGCACGCGTAAGATTCGATGACGTCATCTATGCGTGTGAACTGTAATCACAAACGGTTCTCGACCAATCAGAGCGCTCGTTATATACAAATTATTATATAATGCACTATGATTTAACATTACTCGAAAACCTGTAAGTACTCCATACCTTGTTTATATTTGTTTGTCGATAGCCGTATTCTTCATAGTCGAAACTGAAGAAAAAAACAATTAACAATATTAAAAGGAAAAAGAGATATACAGTAAAAGAACTTGATTGCTGGCTGTTTTGAATAGTTTCGGTTCCCGAGGTGCGTTATTTCCTATGCATGCAGTACAGTTAGAGCGTATAAGAGAGTGCATAGGAAACTAAGTAAACTTAGTTTTCCAACATTATAATCAAGAAGTGTACAATACTCCTCGGAGCCAATTGACAGGCTTGAGTATTAGTCTTCCAGATTTTAGAACGTGTCTAGAACGGAAACCTCAACGACAGTGGCACGTGAAAAAGAACGTTCTGGCCACGTCCGCGTCGTTCTTGTTTTTGGTTTCCTAGGTCTCTATCAAACGACACGCGAGTCAATGTAAGTTTTGAATAGGAACTTGCTCGACTCGTTTGAACATCCTTAGGAGGAATCAGTCTTTTTTGTTTGATTTGTAGAAGAGAAAATGTTTAGCAATTCGGACTAGAAAACAAACAAACAAACAACAAAACTAACAGGAAACGTTTTTACGGTGACTGCTCACACGAGTCAAACTTTGCACCAACTTACGATCAAAGTTCTCTCAAAACGGTGATGCAAATAGCTGCAAGTCGATGCAAGTTAGCAGTCACATGAGACCCAAGTCAGCCTATCTACATGCTCTCTTCCCCTCCCCCTTCTCCTCTCCCCACAGAGGGCCTGTAGTAAGGGGTGAATTAAATCTACCTTGCATATCCAGACGAGAGTGACTTGAGTTCATCATAGAAATCAATAATAATCTCACTTAATGGCAGTAGATACTTTAACATAATGCGATCCTGGTCAATATACACTACATCGAGCTGCTCACCTCTTCGATTCTACGGAATAACAAAAACATTATCGGTAAACTGGTTCAATCAATGCCAAGACTGTTGGTACGATTGGCATTTTTAATCCATGGTCAAATGATTCTCTGTCCTCTCCACGTCCCTAAATTGGGCCGGATAGATAACATGACACCAAGGACTAATAATCCTCTCACCACGCCCTCCTGGTTACCATAGAAACCGTAATATTGTAAAGAGGGTGTGAGGGACTACAAAAGACATGAAAAAGATGCCCAAAGAAATGTCCAGAAAGTGATCATGATAAGCAATTAGAGAGGTTATTTGGGTAGGTCCTTCATATATGGTACATTATAATGGGTCCTATTGTATATAACATAATAACAATAATAGTATTTCGTTATATACAATAGGACCCATTATAATGTACCATATATGAAGGACCTACCCTTATTGGTCACGTACAGGGGTAACGCGGGCAGACGACAGAGAGGATCACGTGACCTGCTTTCATCGTGTGTGGGAAATTTCACGTTTGCTGTAAGCACGAAAAGTCACGCTCACGTTTCAAGTGTCAAACGCATAACGGTAGACGCGAAAAGAGCCGACCGCGTGATCTTCTTTCCCGTTTGTCGTTTCCCGTGTACGCGAAGCTTTAGCGGAGAGGAACAGGAGTCTAAATTTCCCTCCTCCCTACTTTTTGAGCCTACTGTATTTCTCCCTCCTCTCTACTTTTTTCGACCATTTCTCCTTCACTACATCTCATAACTGTTTTCCTCCCTCCTCCCAAACCGATTTTTCTGCCTCTTTTCTCCCTCCTCCCTACTTTTTTGGGGCTATTTCTCCCTCCTCCCTAAACCGTTCCTCTCCGCTCTCTATTGTGTCAATGAGAACTGTAAGAGTTAACATCAGAACAGACTTTGTCTACCAACCAACCTGACAAAGTGTCATCATTTTGCCCATGTATTCTTGTGGAAATATTATTGTCCCAAGTATATAAGGTTCACGATATTCTTCAACTTTTGATGGATCGGGAAGCTGAAAAGAGAAACAATGTCATGTGATGAGCATCAATATGTAGGCCAAAATTCTACGATGGAGATACAATGAGTGCCAAACTTTATTTTGTTTATTATGCTCTTGCAAAAACGACCACTTTTAAATTATTTTTACCAATAAAACAATTTGCACGGCAACAGTAGTCACTTTATTGAACAATTACAGCATGGGTATACCCACCTCTAAGGGATTAAGGATGTCAACTTCCTTCTGTTCTTGTTTCAAAATTGCTGTGAGTTAATAAGGATAGCAAACGTTAGATATTTTCAAAGATGTAGGGTTGCAGTTAGAATGCAGAATCTCAATTTGGAATTGTGTAATGTTGACCAATGATTAAGTATATGATGCCAAATTATTTGCATTGTTCTGTTTGTTGTTGTTGTTGTTGTTGTTGTTGTTGTTGTTGTTGTTGTTGGTGGTGGTGGTGGTGGTGGTGGTGGTGATGGTGGTGGTGTTGTTGTTGGTGTTGTTGTTGTTGGTGGTGTTGTTGTTGTTGTCGGTGGTGGTGGTGGTGGTGGGGTGGTGGTGGTGGTGGCAGTGGTGTTGGTTATTGTTTTTTTATAAAATAACTCTTATATAACGCGCGCTCTGATTGACTGAAAACCTGTGTTTGATGAGAGTATCAAACATGCTCACGTCAATTTGTTTTTTCTCCGGTGTCTTCTTTTTCCTATTTTCATCTATTTGCATGTTAGTTATTTTATAAAAGAAATAAAAAACGGTTTACCATGTCCGATAGCCTGATCAAAACACTTGTGATGTTGGGAGAACACTTGAGAGCTGTGAAAGCACTTGCCTACGGCTCGTGCTTCCACTACGCTCTCTCGTGTTCTCCCAACATCACGCGTGTTTTGATCAGGCTATCAAACACGGGAAACCGTTTTTTATTCCTTAAATAATAAACGTTGTAAAATACAAATATCTACCTCTATAAGGAACACTTGGTGTAGTTATTATAACACTTGTAGAGTACTCCTATAATAAATTAGTAAAAATACATCTGTCTGGTTGCCATAACATTTGTATGGTTGCAAATCTCTTCAATATGAGGTGATCAATGGCCAGTGCACAACAAACAAATCATAATGGCAGACAAGCTCAGTTAATCAAGTCTTTTTAATGAACTGTTAAAAGGTATTAAGGTAAAGCAACCATATTTAGCGTTGGTAACTCATAACAGTCCTAGACTGATAAACTTGAGGCTGACTATGCACTCACTTTACCCCCTCTCTCAATCAGTGCTCCTTTTTAAAGCTACATAGAATGGAAAGAAGTTGAAACAAGGATGTGAGGTCAGGATTGGGGATGGAACTTGTGACTTCTTGCACCGAAAGCCTTGCACTAACCAACTGCATGTGCTATTCTTGCTCCTTGACAGCATGTGTACATGTACAGAGTTCATGTATAATTATGAAACTATTAACAGAATATTAACCTGTTCTAATCTTTGCTGGAAAACATCCATGTGTAACAATCCAAGAAAACCTAGTCTCCATCCTTGACCCAGCGCTATGCTGAAATCAGGACAAAATTATGCCATAATGTTACTTCTTAAAACAACACATGGCCTTGCGCACGGAGTTGGTGTACAATTCGCCGGTAATGCTACATTTCGCCCCATAACTTTGCTGTGAAATACTCTATGAACTCAAAGATTTGGATTATTAAAGTAAAAACTAAGTGCACAAAATAGAACAAATCAAAATGTATGTACTCTATGTCTGAAAAAAGAAAACGCCAAAATTCGAAATGGAGTCATTCCAAAATCGTGATTATGCTACCGCACGCTTTTGTAATTTTCCTAATTTTCTTTGCATCTTCTTTAAATCATCTCCAAATAAGTTTACAAATGTGATGTACTTGAAATTTTCTTTGGATTAAAGCCAAATTGTCTGCCTATTGTGTCCGAAAATGAAGAGAAATCGTACAAGAACTAGCATTACCTTACATATTTTGGTTGATTTTTACAAGCATATCGCGCCAATTATGCCGGCGCGTTATGCCTTGAGCTTGCTTTATGCCCATTTTGGCATAATCAGGTTTTGCCAATTGTGCATATTATGCCTTTTCACATTTTGCCTAGCATATTATGCCTGCATAATTATCTTCACTTTGTGCATACGATTCGTTTATAAAAGCAAACAGAAATTTGAATCGATCGCCGTGTCATGATCTCACCGATCTGTCGCAAACAATCAAAAATTCGTGTTGCTACCACGCCCACTTTTGTCTGCTGACACACCTACATTTGTATAAGTTTCGAGACAGGTAGTATAGTATACGTGATTACAGGAAATCTTTATGCTGTCGTCGTTTTTCGTCTTTTTTTCGGTCTTATTATTACTATTATTTCATGTTTGAAAATAATATCTAAGATTTTTGAAACTAAATTGCTGGATAGTTAAGAATAACGCGAGAAACTGTTTCACATCCTCAATATGACTTAATTAATGCATTTAGTTTATACATGTAAGTCTCAAGTAACGTAAACAATGAATAAGCCAACGTGTTCGTAGATGTTTTCGCTATCTGATCGTTTACGAAAACAAAATCTTATTCATCAATGATATCGGTGGATTATCGGTGCCTAGTATCTCTCCAAAGAGTAGATCGGATGGAATTTTTTTGTAGTTGAAATACCACATTTTTAAAAACATTCACGGTTCATTGCGCTTGATTGATCGCTGTATTGAAAGCCTCTGAGCCCCACAGTTAAACTTGCACTTAAAACAGAAGCCTTTATATATTTCATAGTACAGTTATAGTATGTAGTGAAGTTATCGTGTCCACTTGATTCATTGTCGATGTGCAAGAATGTATAAACAATCCTGTCTAGATAGTTATCTTGTCTTGCCTTAATTATCTTCCGTGCACTTGATCGAACTTGACAATGAAATCGATGGTAGAAACTGATATGAACAAATTTATTCCTTTCTGAAGTAAACGATTAAACTATAGAAAAATAAAAGTTATTTTTCTATCGATCAAAAAGTTGTTTTAATGTACCGACGCCGGCAAATGATCGCATCAACACCAAAAAAGTCAAAAGCAGATCGAATCTAATTTCGTGAAATTTGCATTTGGGGAGAACAGGAGGTTTTAATACGCCTACTTTCGCTAGATAAGGCCATTTCTGGATTGACCAATACTTTAATACGATATTTAGTTATTTTCGGCTCAATCAGTACCACGTAACAGTTTATTTACATTATGCTTATCTTTTTGTAAAAGTTTTTCCGATGGAATCGGAGTAGACCAACTTGTCAGCCAGCAGTTGTTCTACAAAGGCGCGATTTGCTGGCAAAAAGCGCGCGATTGGCATAATTTGCTAGCATAATATGCCAGCAAAAAAACCAGCAGCATATTTTGCTGGCAAATATGCGTTATGCCAAGCATGGCAAAATAGGCAAAATAGGCGCTATAGTGGGGCATATTTGGCGCGATAAGTCGGACAGAAGTCTTTACCTTCGCGAGTCGCCCGTTTTACTCTGACGTCAGTGAGGTTTATTAATTTTTCTTTTAATTCCGCTAAAGTACGTCAAAAGTATTACATATTCGAGAAACTACATTAAATTATCTACAAAACTGTATACAAATAAGCGCTTTAGGTTATAAGATTTTTGATTGCGAGCATTTTCAAAACAAATTTTCGTCATTTTTCTCGAAGGCGAATTTGTACACCAACACCGTGCGCAAGGCCACATACAGTCTGTGCTATGTTGTGCTTAATGCCATTCTGCATCAATGTATTTTCATGGTCAATACTTTTCACCTGGATTTCATGAGTGGTGGAAGGAGAAGCAAAAGCAACATGTGCAAATTCAGGGTATCAGAAGATAAGACAACAAGCAGTGCATCACGGAATCTGTGTATGTTCTTTCTGCTGCTGCTTAGAATTGTCACTCATGAAAACCAGGCCAGTCTTATTATTCAAAAGAGACAGAGTTATTAGATACAAGTATTATGTGTTTGACATACCAGCTATCAGGATGAATGGTGACGCTTGCATCATTCAATGTTAGTTTCTCTATTGCACCTCGCAATGTGATATATTGAGACATGTCAACTGGATACACTCCTGCAAATACCTGCAATATATAATAACTATACATTATTATTAATCCAATCATTTATGACAATAGAGAGCTCAGGCAGAGGAAGAAGCTATCCAGGTGTGGCAGTGAATATGGAAAAAGGGTTGAGAAAGAAAAGGGAAATGACAAAAGGGGTGGGAAAATATAGAAAGTATTTTCCTTTCCTATCTATCTTTCTTCCACTCATTCCAAACCCACCCCTTTGGAGAACAATCTTACTCTTAGTTTTAAAGGGGTAAACACAATTTGATGTGTGGTTTTTACCATCGGCATTGAAGGTTTAAATCCAGGAAAAGGTTGAACATCAGTGTTGACATGACAGAATGTATCTCCTACTTGAGCTTCTTTTCTGTTTCTCATTCCAGTTATCAGGTAACCAACTTGGCCAGCATATCTGAAATAAAGAAATGAGAAATAGGCATTATTACAACACTACAAGAACATAAATGTATGTCAAAGTAAATGTACATCCATACAATGCACCAGTGGAATGTTCATCTGGATGCATAATTCCAAGGTCGGCTACTTCGTAGATTTGACCAGAGTGAATCGACTTGACTTTGTCACCTAAAACAGAGAAAACAAAAAGGCGATCAAATAGGCAATATAAATATTACTTGAGTGATGATGAAAATATATAAATGTTAAAACAGTGATACTCTACCTTTCTTTAAGTTTCCATTGAGCATGGCTACAAGGCAGATAACTCCTCTGTACTGATCATACCAAGAATCAAATAGAAGAGCTGACATAGGTTTATGGATATCACACTTTGGGCTACAAATACATTTCAAAGAATCAATCACCGCAGCCATTCAAAAATAATATCCACTCCACAACTCAAATGACTTGACTTAGGGGGTGTTTACATGGCACTAGGATCATCCTCCAGAGCGGGCGAATCATCCTACCTGCTCTCTATATATACTGCATTCTGTTCAGTAGGATGATCCTAGTACCCAAAGCGAAGACACAAATTTCCATGCAAACAGAATGCAGGAATTGTGTTTCCCGTCAGTTTTTATTGTACAAAATCAACAACGTACCTTGGTATCTTTTCAACTATAGTTTTCAGTAATTCGTCCACACCGACTCCTTCTTTGGCAGAAAGCTAGTGTCAAAATAGGACAGTAAAAATCAACTCTTGCACTTATATAACTGCTAATTAAAATCTTCCACAGACCTTTAAAACTTCCAGCGCATTCAGATCAAACAGTTTTTCTATTTGAAGTGAAACTTGATCAGGATTTGCAGTCTTGAGATCAATCTACAATATTAAAAATGCTAAATAATGTTTCTATAACTAGTAGGTGTTGCCTTGTGTTTTAAATGAATTTACTTACCTTGTTGAGAACAGGAATGATGGTGAGGTCAGCATTAAACGCAAGGAAGAAGTTGGATACTGTTTGGGCTTGGACTCCCTGATAATATCAAGGGAAAATTATTATTAACCATTATCCCTGCAGAGTACGTTATACATTTTTGTGGATTACAGGGAAGTTGAAAAAAAACACATACATGTATGTATCTGTATTTATACAACCCAGACTGTATATTAATTACCTGAGCTGCGTCAACAAGAAGAACTACACCCTGACATGCAGCAAGAGATCTTGAAACCTCATAGCTAAAGTCTACATGACCCTATAGAATACATTGTAAAGTATGTAAACTAATAGTTGAACAGTTTTTCCTGATTTTTACCTCCTCTCCTATAAACAAACAAACAAACAAACAAACAAACAAACAAACAAACAAACAAACAAACAAACAAACAAACAAACAAACAAACAAACAAACAAACAAACAAACAAACAAACAAACAAACAAACAAACAAACAAACAAACAAACAAACAAACAAACAAACAAACAAACAAACAAACAAACAAACAAACAAACAAACAAACAAACAAACAAACAAACAAACAAACAAACAAACAAACAAACAAACAAACAAACAGACAAACAAACAAACAAACAAACAAACAAACAAAGCAGTTCAAAGTTCTTACTGGTGTGTCAATTAAGTTCAGCAGATATGTTTGGTCTTTGTACTTGTAAAATAATGAAGCTGTCTGAAAATAAAAATAATAATTACCATAATTACAAAAAATTAGTATGAAGATACTGGTGTTTATGCCCAACTAACCTGTGCTTTGACTGTAATTCCTCTTTCTCGTTCCACTTGTAATTTGTCTAAAACTTGTTTATTGTCACTACTTTTGATTATAGCTCCTACAAGAACATGCACAATGTGTATTTTAATATTAGCATTTTTCATTTGACTGTGCTGTGATATATCTCAGGAATTTGATTTGGAAGACATCAATAATCAACTAATTAAAATCTAGAGACATTTCACAGCACAATGACACATTTAATTGATATTATAAAATAACTATGATATAGCGAGCGCTCTGATTGGCCAAAGGACGCGTGTCGCACGTTCTCTATGAGAACACACTGTCAGCACATGCGCGCACATTTTCAAACTTTCTCCAACGAAAAAAAAAAAAAAAAACTTCAATTGTATTTTATAAAAGAAATAGAAAACTCAGCAGCAGTGCTATGTTGAGTTATAGAAGCACTTGGGAATTGTAAGAAGACTCGAGAAGTGTTGAGAAGCACTTGGCTACGCTTCGTGCTTCTCCTGACACTTCTCTCATCTTCTTACAATTCCCGCATGCTTCTATAACTCAACATACACTGTAGCACGTTGCCTCGTTTTCTATTTCTACATGGAAAAATACTCTATAGTATAGTGTCTCAGGACATTTCCTACTACTACACAAGTCACATTTTGGACATTAGAATGAAAGCCTATAAAGCTTGGTTTTCACTTGAATTGGAATCCGAGTCAGAATCCAAGTCATAAGCAGTTAATGCAAGTGAAAACTGCTTGTTATAAGCAGAATCAGATGCAGAAGTCTCAATTTGATGTACATGTGTCTTGTACATTTGTATTTCCGGCTCAAAATGGTGGACAGAAAGTGAGTATTTTGATTGGCTGTTTGCTTTGCTTCCAATTCTGCTCCTAATATTCTGTTTTTCACTTATCATAACAGTCTGAGTTGGAATCAAAATGTCAATTTGGAATATCAGATATTGGAATCGGTCTGAGATGGAATATTATTCTGTAGTTTAATTAGAACTTCTACCTGTCATTTCTAATATTCTATCAGCCAGTGTACTCTTTCCATGATCAATATGGGCAACAATACTGAAATTCCTGATTCTCTCAGGGGGAAATTTAGATAATTCAAATTCATTCTGAAAAAATAAAATAATAAAATAAAATAAAATAAAATAAAATAATAAAAAGAAATAAATAAATATTATATAATTAACACAACCAGGGGCGGATCCAGGATTTTGTCCCAAACAGGCCTCTTGAGAGATGACGTCACATCCAAGATGGTGGCTTCCTAACAATGGAATCTGATGACATCATCTAACAAGAAATAAGTAAACTTGTATGGCGCTGGGGGGGGGGGGGGTAGCTATGGACACCCCCCTGGATCCACCCCTGACAATTCACATACGTTTTTGATTTGTTACATAATGTGTCACTCACATTTTCAGAGGAGCTAGGATTTGATGAGCTGAAGAATCTCTTGAGCTCTTTTAACCTAAAGAACAAATCGATTTAATTCGTAATTGCCCATTTACTAATGTATATAGCTAATGCAAAAATACACATTAAATATTGCATATTCACATTAAGTGTTGTTGTAATCAGTAATCAGATGAATGACAAATTTTCACTAGAATGTCTTCTGGTTGACAGAGTGCGATGACTACTTGAAGTCAGATAAAATTATGTACCACACCACTCTTCAACAAATTAGAAGAAATCCATGCCAAAGCAGCCAGATATATTCACAGAATACCTAGTGCAACTGACAACTTCAAAGTTCTTAAACAGGCAAATTGGCACCCACTTTCATACATCTACAAAAAATCACTCCTGAAACACGTTCACCAAGTGTATTATCAAACAGCTCCAACACAGATCCAAGACCTGTTTACATTAAGAAAGACAAAGTACAAGACCAGACGAAGCAAGCAATTTGAGATGGAAAGACCCAACAAAGAAATTGCAAGACTCTCCTTCAAGCATAGAGGAACATTGTTATGGAACGCTATGCCAGACCGAGTTAAAAATTATGAGAACATTAACACATTCAAAAGCCATCTAAAATATATTCATAAGGACATCAATAACTTTACCTTTGAGAAAGAAAGCTCATCTATTTTGAATAAGGACGAATGCTTTCATTATTATTAAATATTGATTAGGCATACTTCAAATATATTAGTATATATTTAATACTTATCTACTATTTTTCTTTGTGATTAGACTAGTTAAGTATCGAGAATTTAGCGGTACTAAGGCACGTCGTTTGATATCGCGAATTTCTTAATCCTTTATATATCTAAACTAAGTTATCCATTAAGACTAGATAAATTGCTATTCATTTACATATTTCGTATAAAAGATCATTAAATTAGATCCAATTATATATTTAATCATATATGGTATGTGTTCAGTTTGCACCTAGCTGTTGGAACAGCTTGGTAATTAATCTGAACACATGCCATTCTGAGGCTGGTTTATCCCCAGCACACTACTTCTATATAAATTCATAATTATTTTCATTTAAATTACATCCGACATAGTGAATGTCAATTTATATATAGATTTTCGAATTAATATAGCTTTATTTACTTAAATATTGTAAACATTTTTATAAATTAGTATTAGGCAGGTCCACATCAGCTACGGCTGCCTGACTCTCAACCTGCGTCACCAAATAAAATATGTATGTATGTATGTATGTATGTATGCTTGTGTAACGCTGGCTTTCATCAGATGATAAATTACCTTGAAGTTATGGTGCGAATCTTACAGAATGATAGCAAACTTCGTTGACGTCGAACTACTGACCAAATGTGCATCGTGATAGTTAACTAAATAAGATAAATGATCCTTAAATCATGCGAAATTTAGCTTTCTCGAAAATTGTGCTGTTCTGTCCGCCATTTTGTTTTTAAAAATAACACCGCTGACAAAGAAAAAACCGAGGAAGTCTGGGAACTAAAATACTCTGATTGGTTAGTTAGTTTAGATGGACCAATCAGAGTGAAGCAGCTCTGGAAGAACACAAAATTTGAATTTGTTTCCAGCAAAAACTTTTCTGTCTTCAATATTTCTATAAAACTTTTTACGATTCCCTCAAAAATGGACAAAGATCAAGACGAAATCATCAGGGAGCTTTATCAGCTGAAAGAGGAGAACAGATTGCTGATCGAAGAGAAAGAAAGCCTGTACCGCGATCGTGAATTAGCAGGAGAACTCGGGAAAACTTTACTACAACAGAACAAGGAGTTGGAGAGTAAATTGGAAGAGATGAACGAAGAACATACAGCTTTTATAATGAAATTAGAGGTTAGAATTTAAGTAATATAGTAATAAAGTGTTTAATGATAATTCAGTTGGATTACTGACTGACTTTCGCTAGCAATTTCGACGTTTTCAATAGGAAACAACTTAATCATGATAAAATCTTTTACATATAAGCTTAATAAGCTTACATTCGTAACTTATCTAAATTTTAAACAAAAATGTAAACATATTTTTGTACATTTTTTAAGGAATTAAAGCAAGAAAATTACACTGTCAGATCAAGGCTAGAAACAGAAGTCAAAGCTAAAGATCACCATCTTGATGAAATCGAAAACATCAAAGAAAATCTCCAAAAACAGTTTGATCAGGAGAGTGCTCTAAAACAACAAACAACAGAAAAAAAGCTCAAGGAATTGAGAAAAGAGATCGAGTCGCTGCAAGTAGAAATTAACAAACATGTGATGATTGAGGGACAGTTCAAAGAGAAAATAGAACAACAAGAAGAGATGTTGGAGAATGCCCGCAAATACAACAAACAACTTCAGTTTGCTGCAAACTTTGAGACAGATTTGGAGGAGCAAAGACGTTTGTGTAGTGAGCTACAAATTGAGAGAGATGCTTTGATGATGGAGATAACAGAGTTGAAAAATATTCAGGAACAGCTGGCATTTGACAAGAAAGCCTTGGAAGAAAGATTTGAGTCTATTGAAGAGGAAATGCAAGAGAAAAATCGTCAGTCACAGATGTGGTACAACTGCTTACAGGTACTGTATGAACAGTAGTTTAAATATAGGAACTTTATATACATATGTAGGTGCATTGTAAGTTAAGGTGTCTAGGTTTGTGGGTATAATTCAAGCAAAATGCCCATCCCAGAGTGATCAGAAAGGGGAGGGGTAAAATGTTCTACCTCTTTAAAGTGCCCCCCCCAGCTCAGACCCCACCCCCCTGGAAGAGTGATGTTGTTGTTGTTGAAAATGATGGTGTTGTTATATACGGATTAACTATCCATGGTTGCTATTATTACTATAATCAAGAGACCATAATACTAAGAGAGCAAAGCTCAGTATTGATGTCTGTGCCATGTTCGTGGCGGCTAAGGCTATTTTTAGTAACTTCGCCATCGCGCGCGCAAGTCCCTCCACCAATAGAATTTGATTTTTGACGTGCGCACGGACGGGACCGTTTGAATTCTATTGTCTAAGAGCCTTGCGCGCGCGATGGCGAAGTTATTAAAAATAGCCTTAGCTGCCACGAACATGGCACAGACATCAATACTGAGCTTCGCTCTCTTAGTATTATGGTCTCTTGCTATAATAATATACATGACTGTATAATTTTTTTCTGGTACAGGAAGCTCGTCAAGAATCTGGAGAATTCAAAGCCGAATTGGACACCTTGAAGGCTGAAATGGCCAACAAAGACTTCAAAAACAAAGGAAATTCACTCTTTGGAGAGGTAGATATTGATTCCTTATTTGATTCTGACATCTTTTGTTGTGTACCACTAAAAATTTGTGGTGTTTCTCATTTGCCAGGTTGAAGACAAGAGGCTTGAACTTGAGAGGAAGTTTTTAAGTCTACAGACTCAACATGGATGCTTGATAAAAACTCACACAGTTACCAAGCAACATCTTCATAAACTTAAGGTAAATATATAAGTAACTGCATGCAGTATCCTTAAATGGGAATTAATCAGGGCTATAAGATTAGATATTATAGAGAAATATTGGTCACAGCTTCTTATATAAAAAACTTGCATTGTTCCTGTGCAATATAATGTGGCAAATTATTCATCTCATCATAAAATCATGTTTGTTTTCCAGAACCAAGTAGCAGCTCTTCTACAGGTCAAAGGAAATACAGCTGATGTCTCACAGTTGCAGAGGCTTCAACAAGCTTGTGCTCGCAAAGAAGGAGAGCTTAAGATGATGGTACAAAAGGTCAAAAAATTGGAGAAACAACAGGTACAAGAACTGGAAACCCCATCTGTATGACTTAATTTGTAAATTGTCATTTAATTATTAATATTTCTTTACAGGCTGAGAATTGTCTGACTACTCGGCTGAAGGAATTTCATGATGCTTTTTCTGATTTTGGTGACAAGAAGGATTATGTTAACTTCCTAGAGCTGCAGCTGAAAGATGAGAAGTATGAAAATTCTCATTCATTCATTCATCCATCCATTCACTAATCCATTCATTGCTTTGTCCACAAAACTGCTGGTTACATAATTTGTTCAAAATTTGAATGGGCAATTTACCTTTTTAGAGAAAAGATCATGGAGATGCAGAAAGAGCTTCAGACAAAAACCCTTCTTCAGTTGATTGAGAGTGATCGACTTAGGAATACTGAAACTGAACTCCACAAAGCTGAAAGTACTGTAGAACAGCTGAAAGCTGAAAACACAAAGAACAGACTGAAAATAGAGGGCTTGAAGATGAAATTACAAGAAGGTTAATTTTCCTCTTCACTTTGACTTCGTAGTACAGTAGTGATCAACTTGCATTAATTTCTAGATTGAAAGAATGTTCACTTTTCACAAAGCTTGCTTAATTGCCTGATAAAATAATAACTTTGAACTCCAACTCAACCATTCTTTGTTTTCTGACTACAGCAAAACAAAGTGCAAAGAGTGACCAACAACCAACCACTAAAAGTCTCCAAAAAAGTAAATCAGCTTCTGCTATTCCCAAGAAAGTCACAATAAAACGCATAAGTTCATCAGTACAAAACACCAGTTCAGTCAAAACTGCAAAAAAAGAATTGACAAGTGACATAAAATCATCACTCAGTGAGGTGCAGCCAGCTGCAGCCCATGTATCACCACCGGAAAGCAGTACCTCAAACTCTACACAAAATGCAATGTCTGAGAGTTTGTTTGATGAGATAGCAGGAACTACAAAGGCAGAGAATGACAAGGAAAGTATTTGTATGGAAGAGATACCATCTGAGGTGAATCCTCAAAGTGATGTCAAACATGTCAGATTTCAAGTAAAGCTTGAGGATGGTGAAACTAGTGAAAAGCCAGATGTTGCAGGCAATGCCAAAGAAAATACAGATCCAAAGGTAGGCTTGTTTGTTTGTTTGCAAGGGGTTAGGATAAACCAAAACAAGGTGCCAACTATCCTAACCCTTAGTTTGTGACAAACAGATTGATTGATAACCCGAGTATCAGCTTAAAGGAGGGAGGGAAAAGGGGGGAATGAAGGGCCATCTTCTTTCACTTTTTCCCCTCTTCCCCAGCCCATTGATATGAAAATCAGGCTAATTCTTGATTAAACTCTTTTCAGGAACATACCCAAAGCAATACAAAGACAAATACAAATACATCAAAATCTAATGGTAAAAAGGCAGCAGGATTAGTAGTGAAAGGACAAAGACAAGCACCTACAGTCATTCATGTAGGAAAGGCTACTATAAATGAATGCCCACAGCAATAATTAGATTTACCATAAAAATGATTGTTAAATAGAGCTCCAAGACAGTGTACTTATATATAGAACTAAAATCACAAGTGAGAAAAATGTTTTAAGTTACACTGTAATGATGCAACATGCAAAGTATATACAGAGCACTCCCTGGTTCTTGGAAAGATAGCAGAAGTATTCCAAATGGCTGACAATTACTCTTATTGTTATTGAATGCAAGGTTAACTGTAAGTCTAAGATGAACTGCACATGTATAGTTCTTTCACTATCAATTCAAAATATAATGCAATGATTTCAAAGTTTATTATTATCATCACAAATCATAATCTACAACCATTTACAATCAATTTGCATAGTTTCACACAAAACAATGTATTATTGACATATCCACCATGTTGTTAGTATTAAAATACAATATTCCGCACTATATATTACACACTAATAATTATTATGAAGGTACAATAATGTATATATAATTATATGTTGACTGTAAAAAAAAGTCTATATTGTGTCATGTAGTGCTGTACCATGTTTGATCAACATGATTTATAAAATATTAGATATAACGCACACGTGCTGATTGGCTGGCTACCGTGTTTATATCAGAGAACAGAGACATGGCTTGCACAAAAAACGTTGAAAATATTTTATAAAAGCAATATAAAATGATATCACTTATGTCTCTGTACTGTGATATAAACACTCTGGAAGATGTAGAGCACTCGGACAGCAAAGGAAACACTCAGCTACGCCTCGTGTTCCTAAGCTTGCTTTTCTCTTGCTCTACATCTTTCATTGTGTTTATATCACAGTATAGAGACATGCACACCCATTTATATTGCTTAAGCACAGACCTTTTTAGTTATAAATTAGGTAACTTACAGTAAAATGTACTAAATGGAAATGTGCAACACAGACACTATAATTATAAGAGGGACCTGAGACGAGTACTTCTTTGGAGGGCCTAGACTCCAAACATCAGTTATAATGAAATTCTTGTTGTACAGCATTACATATTTCAATGTATGTCTTACTGCATCTTTATACACCTATGCAATATACATTATATACTTGTTTACTTATTGGTTTCCACACTTATGTGTTAAGTGCTGCCAAGTGACTCACAATGTATAAAGTACTGCATAGAATTTCCTAACAGTTCAATAAATCATTGAACCATAAACGTCCTTGAGCGTGCCTTAAAATTCATTTCCTACTTTATTTGTTGGCAATCAAATAGGGAACACAAAATGCAAAAACTATAAACCTGCGAGAAAGTTGACTAAATAGTGCTAATAATTAGAGTGATGGCACTTAATCCGTGAAATAGATATTAGTCTAACAGACATTAGTAGACACAAACCTCCATTGTTTTCTTTTATTTTGATTAGACTATTAGACATTGACTATTAGATTAAGTGTCATCACTCTAAATCATATCTAAAGTTTTGTTAGCACTAAATAGCAACATTACTACATTTTCACGGGTTTACAGCTGCCTACCCCACTATAAAATGGTACTCTTTAAAAAGCAATCCTCTCATTTGATTATATTTACAATGCATCAATCCTTGCTAAACATATTCTGTACAGCTAAATACAAGCAAGTAGGCTAAGACATTACATTTGCTGAGTGGTGAGGTCAACATTTCAAACAAGTGCAAAAGAGGATGCAGTGCTAAGAAGCAATTATACATTATCAAGTCTGTATGTTGCTTGTGAAACTAAAGCCCCAATTATGAGCCAGGTGGGCGGGCCTGTGTCTCATGTAATTGCAATTACAGATTTTTATGTTTCATGGATAAGCTTGGATCTTGGTAATAAGCAAGCCTGCACAATGGGGCAATGTCATAAACAAAATGTAATTAGGTCCTAAGTTTTGAAATAATGCAATATTTCCAGCCTGCTGGATGCCACTAGTACAGTCAAACCATTTTTACTGATTATCTGAAAATGAAAAATTTGAAAATTGATTTTCTGCAATACAGAAATGCACACATTACAATTTGATGCAGATATTCAAACTTCAAAGATAAACCACTTGTATCTCTAATATAGAGTGGTACGTGGGAATAACCACTTGTATCTCGTTGCACATATCAAAGTTAGATTCAAATCATTGGTCAGTGAGGAGTAAAATGGTGAGTAAAGTAGTCCCCTCTAGTGCACATATAATTATTATGAAAGCATTTTGCATTATGCACCTTCCTGGAGATGTCATGTTAAAGTTGACCATGCTTATGTACATGTGCATTCTTCTATGAGCTCAGGTATAGTGAATTTTGAGCAAGCATGCAGCAACAACAACCTCAGAGTGGCTGACTTGAAAACTATGGTACACACACACCTCTGACCTCAACAAGGTGCATTTCTGTGTGCAGTGTTGATTCGACTCACCTTCAGAATATGCAGAGTCAGCAATAACAAGATACAAGATCTTGGGGTACAAGTGTTCCTTCTCACCCAGCAATTCACTGATCTCCTCTGAAGAGGAAGCAACATTAGCATCTTCATCTTCATTCTCTTGAATGGCCTATAACACAATAATCATGAATTTGTCACTATGTGAAACAGTGATAAATTAATTTAATGAAATTTAATGAACGATGTTGAGAAGGGATTCAATATAACAAGGTCAAAAATATTCTCTATTCATTCAAAAGAGGAGCTTATTATTCCCAACAGAAAGCTATTATGTATATATTGACTGAGTGGGAGGGCCAGACAGGGAAATATTTGGCTCAAGGTCATGGTCATAAGGATCTCCCTGCACTTGGTCTGTGCCTAATGACCAAGAACCAAATATTTTCCCATCTTGCCTTACCTAACTCAGTCAATAAGCATTTTATTATGTGACTCTTTTTGATCATTAAGAGCATTGGGGGGGGGGGGGGGGGGGTGCAAAAACAGGTCACTTGATAATACTAGTCATGTGTTTCACCTGTACGGCTTTGACCAAGTTGTTCAAATTAAAGTGAATTATTTTTTTAGTTTTACATGTAATCCTAGGTTAAATGGTTAAAATCAATGGTTTTCTTTAGACTTAAATTAATCCTGGGTTAAAATGAATGATTTTCTTTAGATTTAATCCTGGGTTAAAATCAATGGTTTTCTTTAGATTTAATCCTGGGTTAAAATGATAAATTATTTCCTGTCAAACAACAAGACTCCATTGTCTTACCTGTAAATACTTGTAAACTCTAAGAAACCTGTCAAAACCCAGCTCTTGCTCTAAAGCTAGACGTGACTCTTCCAGTCGCTGGAAAACACTGTCATCATCCTCATCATCTTGCTTTTGTTTGTCATCAGCATCATTAGAATCTTCATCATCTTCTCCCTCACCTACAAAACAATTGGAGCGCATCATTGTCATGAATATGAATGTGAAAAACTCTGACATGACATAGACAACAGACTGCAGGTATTTCAGATAAAGCACTAATATTTAGCTTGTTCCTCATGCAATGTAATTAATCTAAACATGTTGCATATTTGATGACATTCTATCTAAATGTAAAAAAGATAATTTGATTGACATGTACATCTAGTCTATGGCATCAATGTCTTACCAGAATCCCAGTCTTCGTTCAGATTAGAAAGTTCAGAAGAACGACCACCATCTTTTGCACTATCTGTATCATCAACTGAGAAGAACAAATGAAAAATGTTTATTTGTGTATTCATTGTATATTTATTTGATCATCCATTTCTTACTGGATTGCCAAAAAAAATTGTCATGCTGTCTTGTTTGACTGAAGAAAGAAGACAAGACCTCCAGGGCAAAATAGACTGAAGTTTTGCACATTGTGCCTTAAATTTTATGCAATTCATTCATTTTAACATTCATTCATTCATTCAACATCTATTTATTCATTTTCATTCATCCATCCATTCATTTGACTTCTGAAATACAAGCAGGGACAACAGTGAACTAATTACTATGAGCCATGGATACATGGATACATGCATACATGTTATGGATACATACCAGTGGGGGACTGTGTATCAGCACTTGGATCCCATTCCATACTCTGAACTGTACCAGCAGTTTTCATAGGAGATGGTGAGCGTGCTGCAACAATTTGTTTACAAGTATTAAATCAATATTTTACATATCACAATTAACTCATTTAAGTGTCAGGTACTTGTTGCTTTATTTCACTCACTGTCTTGTGGTTTTTAGAGGAAAGGTTTGTGATTGGATTTGTCTAATGAGTACTGCAGGTTAAAATAATTTCCAGTTGGGATATTAATTTTGATTACTTCAGCATTTGTTTTGTTTTGTTTAATGCTTGTCCATGTTGTTTCATGTTTGTACAACCAAAGTAAACTATCTGAATCTTGATGCATGGGCACAAAATATACTGACAATAGACTCACCAGAACTGATTAGTACGTCACGCATGGAGGCAAGCATGTTTTCATATTCATTATCATCATCTTCATCGTCAGGGCTTATTTTACAAGAAATAAAATATATAAATGTAGATATATATCAAAAAGATTGAATAAGTGCAAGTTTTCTCAGTATTAATCAATCTATTACCTTCCTTCAAGTTCTTCTTCCTCTTCGTCATTGTCAATAAGTTCATCATCATCATCATCATCCTCTTCTTCCTCCTCTTCTTCATCGTCATCATCATCATCACCTCCATCTTCATTGTCTTCCTCATCTTCGTCATCATTTTGGTCATCTTCATCAGCTTTATCGCTATCATCATTTATGATCTTCTCTTCAGGGTCTTTCCCAGGAGTGGCAAAAATCAATCGAAGGTCAGGCATTGAGCATGTACGCAAATGCTTGAAAAGAAATAAATTGATTTGAAATTTTAAATTAAAGCAAATTGAGCTACAAGTTTTGACAATTTTGTAATATGTTAAGTACTTTATCAAAGGCACTGCATTTAGTTATTCTTTACCTTGGAATTGGTATCATAATTCCCAGTTTTTAGTAATACAGCATGAGAACTTGTATTGGGTGAACCATCAGCAGTGTGGAATGAACTACAAAAACCAACACAAACCTCAATGAATTAGGAGTGAATAGATATGAAATCAATTTACTTTACTGTGTCTATATTTTGCCTACTGTTACTGAATGCCTACCAATACTCTGTCAACAACCTTATTTATAGCCAGCCTACAAACACGCTATGACATCTGATAACACCCTCTGATACCCTATACCCAGGTGATATTGTCTGGTTTTATCACTCAGTGATTAGAGTATTGTGTCAGAATACACTTACGATTCCTCGACAGATAAATCCTCAACCTGCAAGTCATCCGTGGAACTTTCAGGTTCTTTTGGAGCACTTTCTTCATTTCTTTCTGATTTCAGAAATTGTTGATAAGCGTCCCTGGCATCAGCACCTTCTTTGCCCGGGCTTCTTGGTGAACCTAGTGATGTATAATATATTGGTATAATATTACACATGCTCTGGTTGTTCAGAGCCATGTGTGATAACAGTACACATGCACAGATGACATCACAGAATCTTATGTGCACTCTGATTGGTTGAAATGCTTTCAATATAAAACTCAACTTTTTTCATCTATCAGAGTACAAATACATGAAAAAATGGAATCTATTTGCTATTAGATAGTACATATTACACAGATTCCTGTACATGTATTGTTGTCTGAAATTCGTCCACTAGGCCCTCACTTTTTTGAAGGTTTCTATTAATAAATAATGTTATGTTTAGGGAGACTGTGGACCCATAAGAATGTTAATTACAATATCATTACATCGAGTTGCCTCTGACTGAAACTAGAAGAATTTGATGTTTTGGCTAAGAATGTGTTTAGTCAGGATCAACATGAGGGGAAATGGATGGAAACTAAAGTTATGCTTTTGCTCTTGTTGCAAAAGTTATTGAAACCCCTCTTCTAACAATGACTATTCTAAAAATATTGAAACATAGGGACATCCAATTAAGATGGCCAAAAGTACCTCTAGGGCTAGTTGGTTTTTCACCCCATGCTTTGATAGGACTCTTAGGCTCTGACTCTTCTTTCTGTTCTTCAGGCACAGTCTGTAATTTATCTTTCTTTAAGAAAACAGTTTGTGGAGTACTTGGTGACCCAGGTGTACTCTTGTCTACTTTAGGTGAGTCTGTTGACACAGTTATTGTTTGACCAATAGGTGAAGTTGGTGTAGCTACTTTAGAGGAATCTGACACAGTGATTGTTTGCCCAATGGGTGCAGTGGGTGTGACCTCAGGGTGGTCCCCAGTGGAAGCAGATTTGCTTACTGTTATTGTCTGCCCAATAACTGGACTAGTAGGAACAGTTGGTTTGGAAATGGTAATGGTCTGGCCAATGTTAGCTGATGGTTGTGGAACCTTTTTAATGGCAGCATCACTTTCATCAGTTCCATGTACAGTTGACGTAGCTGTTTGTAGCTTGATGTTTCCCAATGCATTTACAATCTGAGTTTTTTGTTGTCCCCATTGTTTTCTTGCTGCTGGATGGTTTTCATCAGTTGGTTTGACTACAGCATCATTTGCACTGGTAGCTGAAAAAAGACAAATTTACATCAATTGTCAAAGACATGTCATGCCAGGCTCAAGAAGGGAACTCAAAAAGTGCCAGCAATCACTGAGATATATCACCAGCTACTTTGAGGTTTTTGGTGGTATCGCCAGCTACCATATGGTTGTTGTGTCCAGTGCCCTCTACTAAAGGCTCAGTGTCCAGTGCCCTCTACTAAAGGCTCATTCTCGTGCTACTAAAAATCTTTTTTGACAACCCTTCTCTAGTGACGTGATAGACTAGCAACTACATGTACCTTCCATGTGAGATGCCGTGACTTCTAATGGTAACATTCTAGGTTTAAAAGGAATGTTTCCCCACTGTTTCCTAGCAACATGCTCAGATGGCTCTCCTACTAACTCTTCTTCAGAAATCTTGGGAATGTCATTCTAAAATTAAAGATATTTTAGGATGGATAAAAAAAAGTTTAGATATTAAATATAATTGATTGAATGACTAAAATGAATTTAAGTGAATGAATGGATAGATAGATGACTGACTAACTTATGCAAATAAATAATGAAGGGTTCCCAGTGAAAATGACCTAAGTGACTTTTTGATGGATGACCTGAGATTAATTTTTCCAGCATAAAAAATTACAGTAATTATACAATATTTATTTCATGCCATTGAACATTATCATCAAAAAGTCACTTAGGCCATTTTTACATGGAACCTTTCATTTATTAATGAGTGAATGAATGAATGCAGAAAATTCCTGCATTCATTCGCTCATCAATTCACTGAATGAATGAATGGATAGATGGCTGACTGAATAAATGAATGAAAGAAGGAAGGGATGCATAAATGACTGATTGACTTAATGATTGACTGACTGACTGACTGACTGACTGACTGACTGACTGACTGACTGACTGACTGACTGACTGACTGACTGACTGATTGACTGACTGACTGACTGTCAGACTGATTGACTGACTGACTGACTGACTGACTGATTGACTGACTGACTGACTGACAGAATGAATGACTGAATAAATGAATGAATAGATGGATGGATCATTACTGACTGAATAAATAGATGAATGAATGGATGGATTAAAGGATGGATGAAAGAAAGAAAAAATGAACAATCGAATGAATGAATAAATACAGATTGGATAAAATTTCTTGATATCTAATTCTATCTATGTGTACATGTACCTCAGAATTTGAGCGGAAAAGAGTTCTGACACCAACTTGTTTCAGTGCTGTCTCCAGACCCACAGCTGCAATAGCTGGCTTTTCTAATGAACACAAATGGCAAGTATGAGACAACATGGAGATTTTAGCATTGCTAATAACTAGTAATGTTTGTATCAAGTACTGTATGTAATCAAGTGCTGAAATGACCAAATGATTAGTTAGTAAAAAAAGAAAAAAATTAGGATTAAAATTAGGATTAAAGTTGCATGTAACATTGTAAAGCACCATTGAGCTAACGGAAATGGCGCTATAGAAATATTTATTTATTATCATTATTTATTAAGGTGAAATATGTGAAAACTGCTTGGCAATTTAACTTTCCCTTTTCTCATCTATGTATACTTACCTTCAGGTACTGCCCTTTTAGAAGGCACAAAAACTCTACAAGAAAAAAAATGCCATTCTCAGAATACAGTTTAAATACTCTCCATCTCAATAGAGTTTTCTGATTTACAGGCTTCAGCACTAATAGTGCCAGACACAAATTAGCATTCATAAGTGTGCAACATAATAGAATAGTGTGTAACACTGTCTTACACTCACATATCAGGCAGTGTAGGCTATATCCACTCTAAACCAGATTTATAACAATAAGTTTTACATTAACTAAATTGAAATGTGTTGCTCTTTTTGTAGAATTCTTCAAAAATTTAAAAATGCTGCTACAATTGTTACAAATAGAGGCTGGTACTATCATTTGGTACTAATAGTGGCCTTGAAGTCTGTAAATCATAAAACCCCAATCAAAGACAAAAACAATCTTACCTCTCTTTATCGCTTGGTTTCTCTTCTGGTTTCATTTTCTTCTTTTCCTGTTTGATAAGATTGTCATCAAATTAAAATATTTATTATTGATGATAATAATTAACAATTTCAATTTCAACATATTACATTCAAGCAAACCTTACCTCCTCCCACTTCTCTTTTCCAGCTTTGTTTAATTTTTCCAAAACTGCTTTCTTCTTTTCATCCAGTTGTTTGCGTAACATGGCTGCACGCTCTTCTGCTTGTGCCTAAAATGTTGTCATACATCATTACATTTGAATTTTACAGTATTCTGTTTTATATCAACAACATCACAAAACAATTAACTGACATGGTAATTTAATTACCTTTAATGCAGCTATCTTCTTTTTTCTAGCCTCAGGATCATATCTGGGATCTCCAGCAACACTGCCATTATCTTTCTACAAAATAATATCAAAGAAATAGTCAACCATCAGAAATGACTAGCACAGTATAGTAGCCATGATATTTGGTCTGCACCCACCCTGACAATCTTGAACTATTTCATAAAATATTACCAAAATATTACCAAATTATTTTAAGAATGTTTGTAGAACTCACCCTAGGAGGAGCAGCTTCTACTGGACCCCTAATACCAGCCATTCGCTTCTGCATTTCACGACGCTCTGCAAAATTCTGTCGACGAATGGCTTCAAGTCTTGAAAGGTAATCCTGAAAATACAGAATTAAATATGTAAACCAATGAGACAGGAAGCCATAATGCATTGAATCAATTACATGTTCCTTCACTAACAGACACCACAGGGTCTGGACATCTCCCATAAGTAGAACCTCTCCCTCCTCTTTTCCCCTCCCCCATCCCCTTCCCTTCCTCCCCTCCCCTCCCCAGAGCATTCACACCAAGGCATCATCACATCCTGATGAGTCATTAAGAGTATTATTTTTTTTACTGTCTAGTACCTGTTCTTCCTTATTTCTACCATTCTTTCCTGCATTTCCATTACCACCAGCTGAAACTAAAATTACAAATCCATTGTTTTTAAAATTTGCTCATCAAGCCAAATGCAACATTTGGGGGCATGCATTACAGCACAGAGCCAGAAAATGTGACCATCTACTGTATTTAATACACTGAATCTCCTACATGTATAAGTGACTTCGCAGAACATCAAATTTAAGTGGTTGCTTACAGAAGGTGTTTCCTATAAGAGATTCCAACTACAGTCATTTGAGTACAAAACTGGCCATCACTTAATCATTAAGGAGGACAGACACAAATAATATTATTTATTAATAATACATTAATTAAGAATAAAATCATTTATGTACCTTTAGGTTGGATAGGTGGTTTGTATTCCTAAAAAGAAAAACAGATCAGGTTATTAATCACTCTAAACTGGACACCTTTTGGACCAGCTCTTAATCTCAGCCATGGAGAGGATGTATTGAATTACTTCATGTAATGAAATTAGAACTGAAGAG
The DNA here is from genome assembly GCA_029948255.1 of Telmatactis stephensoni. Lineage (NCBI taxonomy): Eukaryota > Metazoa > Cnidaria > Anthozoa > Actiniaria > Isophelliidae > Telmatactis > Telmatactis stephensoni. Next base: position 886,186 of record JALIZF010001843.1, read on the forward strand.
CTCCCTGCAAAAACACAAAGTTAAGTGCTCTCTAAACAAATACTAGTTAATTCTTCTTTGAATATAAAAGACATTTTGGGAGATTGTATATTTATTAACTAGCTATTTCTAATAGAAAGTGAAGTGCTGCGAGCACAAAACAGCTGGTGTATCCACGTTAGCAGAACTGTTCCCCTTAAACTCATGACGGCTTCACAAAAGTACACCACTATCTCTGATATATCAAATGTTTCTTGTCTATTTCCTGCGCGTTGTGTGACGAACACTGCTAGTTGACCTTCAATATTGAATTACAAAACATATTTCTTCAGGATCAGTGTCGGACACACACAGTTCAAAATATTTAGCACTTTGAGTAAAGCAATTTTTCAAACAATCACAAACGGCTAGAGTTGGCAATGACCATAAAACTAACTGATTTTAAAAAGCTAGTTTATTTAGGAAAAGATGTGAATCGCTGATCGTATGTATCGCGTGTTCGTCTAGTGACATCCTTGAATCGACTCTCGATACGGTATGGACTTGAACCGCTGATCGTATGTATCGCATGTTCGTCTAGTGACATCCACAGATTATACTGTGTTCCGAATAGGAGGCTACTCGCTTCGCTCGCAGCAATTACTTAATTGATCAGAGAGCACTTATGTTTTTGTACTATCTTCAATTACTTACCCAACCTCCATAATCAGCTTGACCACGCTTCTTGTTCATTGCTGCAGCTCTTTTTCTATTCCAGAATTCTTCCTTGATCTTTGCTCTCTCTGCTGCTTCTGCTCCATAGGCCCTTTTGCAAATTTAAAACAATATCACATACAATATTTTTGCTCTGAACAGCACAATCACTGCAACAACAATCAGTTATTTACAACTTTTTGTTTTCAGTAGCTAATACAGAACAGTATAATTATTAATAATAATTTATTATAATAAATAATAATTGTTTGGTGCTAGGGTGCATGAAATTGTTGTGGAACTAATCAGAGTCAGACCCCCCAATGGAGACCTAACCTGCATGTACAGGTACATGTGGCACTATTTTTTTTTTTTTTTTTTTTTTTTTTGGATATACCTGTTAATCTGTCCCTGTCTTGCAGCCTCTAAAGCAGGATTAGGATGTGCAGGGGCATTGTCTGATCTTGTAATAGCAGAAGCTGGTCTTGCTGGTTTAGGAGCAACTGGAATGTTTTCTTTTTGTTCTTGAGCTGACATAGGTCTCTTGTACTTGTTCATTGGTTGGGGATCTTTATTCTACAATGATGATGATGATGATGATGATGATGATTTAGCACCATTTCCTCAAAGATACATTGTAAATGGCACTTTGCAATTGAGTAATGTTAAACTAATGAAATAGCTAAGAATCCCAAAGTTCTGGCAGGAAACCAGTTGAGTAAATACAATCAGGGTCGAGAAGCTGAACTAGGGACTAATGAGAACAAATTCAGCCTAAACAAGTGGCCAGGGTGGGACTTGAACTCCAGGCCACCGGATTATGAGGCTGACAATCTGAACATTTGACCATGTTGCATACAATATTTGGTCAGTAATGATAATTACTAACCATAGTCAAGTTCTTATGTGACAAGTGAATGCTTCCAGGGTGTTTTGGTGACAAAACAATTTATTGTAATCAACAAACTTCTCACATTTGAGTGCCAACATCCCACTAAAAAGTTAATAAAAGTTTACAGACTAATATCTGATTATAGTGATGAATTGTCCTCAACTTCAGAGAACTGCAGAATTGAGTGCCATAGAACTATATGGAATAAAATATTACACTTTGTACAATATCTAACTTACATGTACTACAACAGCATCTTGATTTGCACCAGCTCCAGCAGCTTTCTGTTAATTATTAATCAAATATCAACTAACTATAAACAGGAAACCTTACAAAGTAAACAATGTCATGTATGATCCCAGAAAATATTCATACCCCACCATAGAGGGAGTTTGAAAAAGGATTCTCTCAACCCTCTGGAATTTCCAATTCCTTGCAAACCTTCTGGAATTTGCAATTCCCTCCCATCCTTCTGGAATTTGCAATTCCCTCCCATCCTTCTAGAATTTGCAATTCCCTCCCATCCTTCTAGAATTTGCAATTTCCTCCCATCCTTCAGGAATTTGCAATTCCCTCCCATCCTTCTGGAATTTGCAATTCCCTCCCATCCTTCTAGAATTTGCAATTCCCTCCCATCCTTCTAGAATTTGCAATTTCCTCCCATCCTTCAGGAATTTGCAATTCCCTCCCATCCTTCTGGAATTTGCAATTCCCTCCCATCCTTCTAGAATTTGCAATTCCCTCCCATCCTTCTAGAATTTGCAATTTCCTCCCATCCTTCAGGAATTTGCAATTCCCTCCCATCCTTCTGGAATTTGCAATTCCCTCCCATCCTTCTGGAATTTGCAATTCCCTCCCATCCTTCTGGAATTTGCAATTCAACGAGTACAAACCTCTGGAGATATGATACTCTGGCTATTCTTCCAGCCTTGTTCTCTGGCCCTGTTGATATGGTCACGTTGCTGTCTCTCCCAGCGCTGCTGCTGTACTTTCTTCATGTAGTCATTGTACTTTTGATCCTATGAATGAAATAGTTTGATGGTTCATTAAAAGAATGCAAATCCTTGAGTCCAAGAAGTATATGAGGCGTGATCACATAAAAGGGGTCTTAGAGGTTGACCATAAGTTAGGCTGTAACGCACGGTGTGCAAATCGACCCCGTTTTGGCATTCTCTGCGCTACAATCCTAGCTGGTCCAAGGTAAAACACTCTACGCGTCCAAACATGCATCCCATAATGCATTTCTTCCGCTGGATCAGATACAGCGGAAGAAAAGGATTATGGGCATCGATGGAAAATTTCGGCAGCACCCGTCCCCTACTCTTAGTCTTAGAAAGTTCTTATAAGTGCCGAGCCCCCCTGGCTAACAGGCCCCAGACGGCACCTATTGCCTTCTTTACAGTTCCAAACTCGCCGAAATGGCCTTGTTGGCTTGGGGAATGCATCACAGAACGACCAGAGAAGCCTCAATACTCTGGAGATCACAGTTGAACCTTGTCGCCGTAATTACTGTGACTCTTTCTTCGTAAAGTCGCTTCCCACTCCTGAGTTCTTCCAGGAGATTGTCTCCGCCGTCTTTTCTTGCTTAATGATGCAAGTCAAGCAACTTCTGTGCTACAAAATGACTCAAGAAAGCACTTAGAAGCTGAATTCAGGCCACGATCAGTACGCTCACCGAACGTAAAGCCTAGAATTCGTCAGGCGTCACTGGATAAGTGAGCCTTCAGTCTTCTAGAACAGCACCAAATTGACAGTTACCTTGACAACTATTGTTTCTCTTTCCTGTTTTTGTTTTTGTTTTGTTTTTTTTTCTTTTTCTTCTCTCTTTTTCTCTTTCACAAACACATTTTTCTGTTTTTCTTTCCTTTCTCTTTCTTAGTTTTCGGTTTTTATTTTTTTTTAGAGTTTGTTTTTGATTCCCAATTAATTGGCAAAAGAAATCCGAACAGTTAAAGTCTTTCTTTTCTGTTTTGTTTTTCCTTCTTACTGTCTCTGTCGCCCAAACGCGCTCTTCAGTTTTTCTGTTCATTTTTCTTTCTTTTCTCTCTGTTTTTTTTTCTTTTTCTTTTGAGAGTTTCGTTGTTGTCGTTGTTCTCTCTCCTATCTTCGCCGAGAAATGACCAAAGAAACCCTAAAGATTGCTGTTAAAGCGGCAAATCTGGAAGATGGTACATCAAAGGGGTCTTAATAAAGAAGACCCCTTTTATGTGAACACCGCTCATATGTATATACCTGTTGGTTCATTAGTTCTCTTCTTCTTCTTTCACGTGCATCAATTTCTTTTTTCTTATCTGGAACTTTGGGCTGCTGTAAGTTAACACGCAGTAAGACAAATTTGACTAAACCACACTATTTTGTATTGCTGAAGTACAGTGTAAAGTAAGCAACAAATATTGTTGACAGCAAACTGATGGGTCAACCCAATAATTAAAAATATTTACTTATTGCAATGAATTCCCAGCATACAAGGAAGAAAATGACCATCAAAAAAACACATGAACTTACTGCATTGACAACTTTGACTGGTTTCTTGGCTGGTTCACCTCCTGAGCTTGGTTTCCTGTGGTTAATATATTTGTTTCAATTCCATTTCTTTTAGGTAAACAATAAATATGACATATAAAATGTATTTATGTAATACATAAAAAAACAGAGTTTTACACTGTCTGTATTTACAGTATAAAGCTCAAAACCGTTACCACTGTTAATGTATGAATTCGCATACTTTTTGTCTCGCAATAGACCCTTATCACGGTATTGTGACATTATAAAGTATTTGATTTATTGGAAAAACGAATTCAGTATCAAATTCATCACATCGATATTAGTAAAATTGCAGAGTTTCATAAAGATTGTCCTTAAACTGATGAAGTTATGAATTTTTTAAGCTAAATATTCTTGTGGAATTTTTGTAAAGAAATGTATGTGTTTAGCATGATAACGAGGCTCGCCATGCATGCAATGCCCAACCTCATACATTTCTTTATAAAAATGCTAAGTTTTAAAAATCGATATCTTTGTCAGTTTAAGAGCAATCTCCTTGAAACTTTGCAAATTTACAAATATCAATAAGACAAATTTGATAGTGAATTCCTTTTTCCGATAAATTAAATTATTTATAATGTCATGCCAGCATGATAAGGGTCTATCCTCCAATTAAAATAAGATAAGAGATTCCTATGATGCTGATTGCCAGATGATTCTCAGTGGAAAATATGTGAATACATATTAAAGCCCAGTCATCTTTTGGGCTTTGCATATGACTTACTTGGGTGGTTTCTTCCTTGCTACAGACACTGAATACTTAGCTTTGGGTTCACTGAGTTTATGGGCACCTATCAATACATATAAACAAAAACAATCCCATTCAGTTATTAATCCTATCATTTCAAAGACTTTGTCTCATTTGAAGTACATACCAGGTGCTGGCTTGGCTGCTACTGGTCTTGGTGGTAAAGGTCTCTGTCCCTGGACACCAAACGGCTTACGATGAAGAACAGTATGGCTGAATTCATCAGCAATAACCTAACAAACCAACCAGGAATGTATCAAAATAAACCACAAAATATGTTATCAATGTGACTTAATAAAGACAACATTAAAATCAAGTTATACAGCCCCTTGTTTACATGATTGTGTGAGGTGCACTTATTACAAGCCATGCATGGCCTTCATAATTATGTGGTCATTCTTACAGATCATTGTGGATGATCCATGCTTGCTTGAGTGCTGCAGCTCATGTTACTGCTTTTGGTCCCATTCTACTATCCCTGGTTAGTATGGTTCTAAAGGTGAGTTCTTCCCAAAGGTATTCTTAGTGTGACACTAGTGCTATAGTAGATGGTGCACAGTGAATGTTGGAGAACACGTCTAGATCTGCATCAAAGAAGCTGCTTACCTCTTGTGAGAGGAACTTTTGTATTCTTGACTGGATAAAATTCTTCTTTAAAATAGTGTTCACTGAGGGTCTGTCACTAAAAATTAATAAACCATAATAATATACATTATTCATAGGATAAAAGATACATATATTTTTTACATAAAACCAGAAAAAAAACAATAATTATAATGTTCATCAATTGAAAGTAACATTACACAGTGTGTCCACTACTTCTGACAATAGATGGTGCCATATTACAGAAGTAGAACTGAATACGGTACTCAAGATCTGCAACTGTGGCATGATCAACAGGGGCGGATTTACGGGAGGGGTGCATGGGGTGTGCGCCTCCTCCTGAGATGACTTTGAGTCTATTTTTCTCAATATTTTTCCCAAAAATCCTTTCTGTAGTTTCCAATTCATAGAATGGTGCACTCCATCCTAAAGATAATCCTGGATCCATCCCTGATGAAACTGTTGCATGGACGGCAAATGATTTAACTGTTGCCCATAAAGGCGCAAAAAAAGGTGGCGGTGTAAAAATTGCAGCACCTTTACTAGCTACCAACTTACTGAGGGTTCCTTTTGAGCAGCTGTGATACCAACAATCTAACATCTGCACCATAGCGTAGTGGGATTGGAGGGTATGAACCCCTACAAACAAACAACAATTTAGTACATTTATTTACAAAATTAGACTTATTGGTCATCAATTAAATGGCAATATCTCTGTGTACCTTATTATTTTTAACACTAGATTCTTCATATTTCCAGCTTCAAACTGAATAAAAAGAACAATCATGCTTTAATTCTATATAATTATGTAAAGTACATTATAAACTACTGCATCATAAACAGTTAAATAAAATATAAGCAGACAACTTACAGCATGTTTAAGAGTCAACATTTCATAAAGTACACATCCTAATGACCAAATATCACTAATAAAAGAACAACAGCAAAAACACATCAGTATTATTGTATGTAATTTGAAAACAGTTTTTGTTTGAAAATGTTCAAACCGGTATAATTTTCATTTTCTGTTGTCCTAATAAATTGTCAGACAATGGAGACTAAGAATCCAACTCCTTTGAACAATTTCAAATCAAAATAAATTTGAAATTACAATTATGTTTGATTACAAACCTTTTATTATTGTATGGCCTATTTTCTACAATTTCTGGAGACAAATAATATGGAGTTCCTATACATGTTCTTGCTAATTCAACAGTGCTGGAAAAATACAGTCAAATTAGATTTAATACAAAATATTTCAGATGCTGACCCATTGTAAAGTAGGATAGGGATGCTTACCTATGTAAAACTCTTGCAATACCAAAATCTCCTAATTTTACAATCCCTTGTCTTGTTAAGAAAATGTTCTATGGCAAGAAATAAATTATACAAATCAGATAACTTTCTTCAAATAATAATTACAACACCATACAGAGTACTACAGTGTAGCTCCTTAAAAAGAATTAAAACCCACCATACATCTAGATGTTACTGGTAGACAGGACTACAGTCATACTATACCTGTGATTTGATATCTCTGTGGAGGATTTTCCTATCGTGTACATGTTTGATACCAAGTGCAATCTGGACAAACCAGTCCATGACCTAAAATTTATAAAAAAAGAATCAATTTTCTGAGACAACAGGCTAACAATGTTCAACAACAACAACAACAATTAAGTAACAACAACAATAACAACAACAACAACAATAGTAACAACAAAAACAATAACAATGATAATAACAACATAGTAAGCACTGGCATTATTTTTAACACTTGTTTTGAATATTGAATAAATGAAAAAATGGAGAGGGTTAGATGGTTCAACTGTTATAAAATTAAATAAATAAATAATGTCTTTCATGATTAAATGATAAATGGATGGATGGAAAATGGGATACTTGTAAAGAATGAATGGATTCATTTGATTGCCATTAATAGGTTTTCAAACCTGATCTTCAGGGAATGGAGCACCACGCTGGCCATTTATTTTCTTATACAAGTCTCCTAAAATACCAAATTAAAGAAGCTGTCATTAGCCAGGTATTTGGTGTGTATTGTATAGAAAATCACTGGGTAAAATGTAATCTAACCTCCATCACAGTAATCCATCACAATATATAAATTTCCTGTCTCTGAAAAATACAATAAAAACAGTCACTCATTAACTTGTCGCTACTTAATAATTATGGAAGGTAGGTGCCATAGCTGCAATGAGGCGATAGCAATGCTAGCAATTGGCAAGAGGTAACCATGGCAACCTAGCCACGGGTTAACCTCAGCACCTGTCACACTGTCTTAGCAGTGGAAAAATTAAAGCAGCAATGCTGAGCAATGACTGACTACGAGGGCAAGCAGCAATAGCGCCTGAGCAGCGAGCAGCAACCGCTGGCCAGCAATCCGCTCCACGTTAACTTTGCTTACAGATAACCACATTTACACCATACATACATTGTGACATGTTCACCAAGTAAGCAAAATCAACACATTGTATAAATTGTACATATATATATTTACAATTATGTTACTTATTAAATCTATTTGTAGTGACTATGCAGTGATTGTCCCTGAATAGCCACATCAAGGGAGTGTCAATTAAAATATCTGCCAATCAATACTTAACTAGCTGTACCTTCAAAAGATTCTTTGTATGAAACAATATTTGGATGTTTCAGCTGGGAAAGAACTTTGACCTATGAAAAACATGCAAGAACATTGGAGCAGACTTTCTCAAAGTGGACATGCACCCCTGCTTCACACAACATTGTCCAAAATATCAACATGTGCAGTGTTCTCAAGATGAGTCCACAGCCAGCATTTTCACTGGGAAATCTTAGAGAGAGTGTCCCCACCCTTCTCACAGGCACTTGACAGAGGTTCATTAAGATTTTGAACTGGATGGCATACATGGCTTTGACACCAGGGCAAGAAATAGAGATATATTTTGTTACCAAATGTTGCAGCTATGTTTGTCCAAGAAAGCTTGGCAAAGTTGTCTCCACAACTGATCAAACTGCCAGGTGGTGCCCAGCCTTTAATGCGGGGCCTTAACCAAGTGGGGTGCACTGCCCCTGTAGAAGCCAAAGGTCCGCTTATCTATAATTGCACTAGCTTTCACTGAGCAAAACGTCCACCTCTCCCTCTCCCCTCCCACTTAAAGGCAGCAAAATGTTGGTGAAAGGTAAGCCCCCCTTCCAATTCAGTTGGGGAAAGGTTATGCTACCCCCCCCCCCCACCCCACCCCACCTCACTGAGCAGTAAAATGTTAGGGAAAGGTAAGGCAATAATAGACAATTAAAGCAAGCATAGACATAGTTCCATTTCTATTTGATGTGCACCCACCCAACAAAACACCTGGTTATGGCCCTGTAATGAATCCCCTGACTTGATTAACAAGAGGAGGGTTACTTCAAATTTGTGGCTACCTAACTATGTGTTAGGTTAACCTATTGTATAGGTATTGAGTTAACCTAACTATGGGTAATCACTAGCACATTTTCAAACAACCGGGCCTTGGAGAAAATTATATTTTGTTATGCACATCATTTGATTTGTTTTTAATCTTATGAATAAAGAGTATTGTATTGTATTGTATTGTAATTGTATTTGCAACAATAGCCTGCGTCACATCCGGACTAATGTCAGTTAAGACGGACTTAACAGACATTAGTCCGGATGTGACGCAGGCTATGCAACAATAACTATATAAAATTGATTCTATTAGTTTTATTGACAATGCAAGAAGAAGACAATACTTTAAACAAGAAAGATGAGTTCATCAAATGTTGATTGAGAGCATTGTTTTGAAAATTATGGAAATACTCGATGGATGTGGTAGTCACGTGACTACACGAAACAAAATATTTTTCGCTGCCAACTCTCTAGGGATCAATAAATTTATACCAAGATCAGAGCTAAAAATTCAAGGATTTCTTCAAAATTTTAGACAATCTTCGGGACTGCAGTATAATGAGTCCTGATCCTTCGACGCCAATTTCAAGTTTAGACAGATCGAGCTCAATAATTTATAATTTTTCGTGTATTTGTCGACATGGCATGCAAATCCACATAAGCTTAAATTATTATCCACTATCACACATATCGAGAGGTACAATATACGCAATAAATGAAATCTTTTTTCTTTTCGAAATAAAAACTGCTTGAATATGAACTACACAGAATCCAGTCAGACGAATCGCTAGACCATACAGGAGACCTTATATCGGTAACTTGGAAACCACTGTAATCAAAGAATATCTAATGAGACTTGTCGTTTCCTACCTCTTTCCTCGATTCTTCTCGCTCTTTCGGCTTCATCTGTAGAGGAACATTATATTAGTCTTTTCTCTAAGTAGTTTATCAAATAAAATGCTGAACGTACCTTGGAAATATTGATTTCTTTGATAACATAGTGTTTCCCGTCATTTTTCTTCTTGACCAAGAGAGCTTTCCCGAACGAACCTTCGCCAATTTTCTTCACACGAACGTAACGATCCATGTCCACAAGGAATAAAGACTATAAACTAGTTAAGGTGGCCTGTTCTAACTCTTCATAAATGCATTGTTTAAAGAATAACTGTAGAAATTTAGATATTTTGCATTGTGAAAGTGGAAGTTACTTTTTTTACGAAAATGGCGCCGAATTATTTTCGAGGTTGCAGTACGAATGATCAGCGGAGTGCCTCAAAAATGTATGCACTTTGTTGTTCACGCAAAATGCGCAAAAAGGCAAAATTCCAAAAACTTGCAAAATCACAACATTTCATTAAGATCAAACGAATTTATTTTACATTACAAAGATTAATTTACAAATAAGACATTATATGAGTAATTTTATTCATCCGAATCGGAATCACTGTAAATTTGTGGTTGTGGGATGGGAGTGGCGGGAGGATTATTGTAAATCGGTAAGTATCCATTCTTTCCTCGATACTCCTCTAACAAATAAAACGCAACTTCGTGTGGATTATTGCAAGTCATCCATCTAACAGTAATGTTTTGCCACTGGTTTTTCCCAGGTCCGCTGAGATACGCGCCAATCGTCAAGCCGTCGTTGCCGCTGAAGTGTGCATTCAAGCAATCTCGTATGTTACTGAAGTACGGATTCCCACCGATGTAGATAACTTTATTGCAATTGCGTATCTCATAGACGCCAGACATACGCACTGCTTCTTCGACGTTAAAGCTTTTTAAAGCGCTGTAGACTGGCTGGGAGTCCATTTTGCCTCGATACATCGTCATCTTTCTGACATGGTCTTCTTCCATCTCGATTTCTGACGGAGGAGTACTGGAAGCTATAACGTTTTTGGCCATGTGGTTTCACTTCTAGAAATAAAAGGCAATCAATTAACTATTGAGAACTTGAGTAAAGGGTGTTGTTCAAGCCGTACATACAAATGCGTTAAAATTCATTTTCTGGAGTTTTACGAGCTCTCAAACGATATTACAATAAGGAAAAAGCGGAAACAATTTATGCTCTCTTTCCGGAAAGCGGGAAGCGGAAAGCGATTATTTCTTGGAAAAAAGAAGGGCTAAATGTCATTGGAAAAATAACAAATGTTCAAGCCGGCTTGGTGCCGTATGGTAAGCTTAACTGGGATAAATGAAATGCGGCGAAATCAGTGTTAGTCATTATTTTGTTACCTAATCGAAATTTCCCAAAAGTCCTCTGATCACAACCTAACTCACCTTATGGAGTAGATTAAACGACAAAGGTTGCGGTGCTGCAGCACGCAAAGATTCGAGCAAAAATGAGTGTATTAGAATGTGAGGCTCATGCGTCGACAAAAGACTCGAATGACGCTATGCGCGCGTGCGCGCGTCACAGCAAACTCCATAAAATGCTTTGCCTGTATTTATAACTAAAGTCACTAGAGCCAATCGAATGTAAAACTGGTTCATAGTGGATGACCTTTTCGGTAAAAATTAAAATTGCTTAACAAATATAAAAGATAAAGCTAATTTTAGTTTTATCACATCTATTTCCAGTGCGCGCGCACACAGCTCGTGCACAACCTACGTAACAAATGACACAATCGTCACCGCTCACCGTTTTGATTTTCGAAGCAAACACTCGAGCGAGCCCTCTAACGGCAAACCTGAATTCAATGTCTTCAAGTAGAATTCAGGATGTCTGAACAAAAAGAGCCTCCTGACAAACCACCGCCTGAGGAAAATCCATTTTTCCCTCAATGGACGACCTTTGAATGGGAAAACATAACGGACGACATGAGAAAAGCCATCGAGAAAACCACAACGACGCCGAGGAAGGATTGTCTCAAGAAGGTAAATCCAGTGAGTTTGGAATCACTGGGTTCCGAAAGCAACGCTTGCAACGGAGATGGTCCTCAATTGCGGGAAATTCCCAAAGAACGATTTTTTGATCCATCAGAAATCATCCAAGAAATTACAACACCTGCTGATCATCCCAGCCAGCTTGTAGACGCCCTGAAAGTAGGATTGGCAGACATATTAGCCAGCTCTGGAACACAAGATCGCGGCGATGGCAGTGACGATGAATTTTCGAAGTCTTTGGATGTGAGTTACGACGAAAACTCAAAAACTGACCTTTTTGCTGTGGGCAATGCACAACAAGTTAATCGTGTGGTTGGAAGCTCTGAAAGTGATGAAGATGTACTGACAGACATTTCAACAACTGAATCAAGAGAAAGTGTATACGTTGAGTCATCGACAGCGGACATCATCACTTCTGTAACTCAAGACAAGGTTGAGAGCTGTGAAGAACTCAACAAGAAGCCAGAAAAAGAAGCAGTTCAGCCATCTAGCGAATCAGAAACTATCGAAGAGCGTCCCGCTTGTGACAACAATCTTGAGCAGCTAACAAACGATACGGCGGATGCCCAAGTCAAAACAGAAGTATTATCAATTGCTGATGCAGATTCTTCCACCAATTCCGACGGAGATTTTGTTGTCGTAAAAAGTGAAACTTCAGAGAAAGAAATAGCAGAGTTAGAAGAATCAACTGATGTGACAGAACACGAGAAAGATATCGTGGAGAAGGAATTAAGTGACACACCCAAACCATCTAATCCTATAGAAGTTATAGATGATGCCGCTACAGTGTCTGAGCAGCAACAAGACAGAAATGTTGAACCTGTTGAGGTGGTGCAAGATTGCTCTGCACATGAAAACGACAATGATGACAGCTGGAAAAAGGACATCACAGTAGAAGACATTTTATGTGCAGAGAACGACGAGAACACAGACCTCAAACATGTTGAAAAGAACTCTGAAGTCGACGTTAAAACCACAGCTACAGATGTAAATTCAAGTCCCGAGCCACCCAAAACACCTTCACCTTGTGAAGAATCTCCTGAGTCCTCCAAAAGATCATATGCAGATGTCCTGAAAGAAGGGCTCAAGCCAGACGCCATAACTCTCGTTAAACCTCTGACGTTCTCTTCATGTCGCCAAAAGTCACCCTCAAAAACAACTAAAGAATTAAAACGCAAATCTCCCAAGAAAGTTACCAAGAAAGACAAAAGGACAAAACGATCTGAATATTATACAAGGAATGAAAGCTTTGTTGAATCGCCTCATGGTTCATCTAAAGGCAAAACAGGGTGGACCACGCCTCGTTTCTCATCACCGAAAGGAAATGCAAGAATGGACAGTCAAAGAGACAGTGGCAAGTCCAAATCACCTGTCAGAAAGTCTCCAGGGAGGAAGATCAGTAAAAGATTGAACTTTGAGTACTGCGACGACTGGGATAACGATGTTATTCACAGTGAATCCAGTATAAGTGATGATGCTACTGCAGAAGACATTCTTCGTGAGAAAATCAAAGCAGAACAGATTGCAAAAGTTCTTCAAGAAGCCAAACTAACTCTTGCTAAGCTGACGACCGAGAGTCTTGGATCCTACGAGAAAGTGTCCTGTTTAAAGCAAGTGCCTTCAGCAAATAATAACACGTTTGAAGTTCTGCAGTCACAAGAAATCAACAAGTCAAAACACATGAAAGAACTTGCGAATCATCTCCATGAACTGACACAGATGGGGCTAGGAAATGCTAAGGAGTTCTCAGAAATCAAGGACATCTTAATCTCGCTACACTATCTACAGACAAAAGACAAGTACTTCATTGATAAGAATAAAGAAAAATCCACAGAAAAGAACACCCAAGCCACCAAGAAAAACAAAGACAGCGGTTTACAGTTTTTCCTTGTGATGTTACTGATTCTTGTTTTTCTGATGTTCATCTTCAAGAAGCATTGGTTTCCCCTCATTTGTCTTGGATCAGCAACTGTTTATTTTGTCTCCAACCAATTTACCAAGCACTCTGAAAATACTGATGTTAAAAACAACAAGGAAAAACAAAGTCAAGCTTATATTAAATGACAATTTGAAAAACACTTGGAACATGTAAAAATGCATTACTCAGCAATTTTGTTTCTACTGGACCTACTGATCATCTTCTTAGTTGTACCAAAAGAAAGTCTGCCAGATATTGTAACACTCTATTTATTTAGTTTAAGCTTAATAAGTAAAATAAAAATTATTTCAAAAGTACCTTGCTGATTGATATCAAGAATAAAAAGTGCGACAAGGAATACCACTCAGTTGATCCGAAGAATTGAAGAATCGAGTAGGTTTTCTGCGCTAAAAACAATTCAACCTATTCAATCTAATAGGTCTGGTGGAATTCGAGACGTTTTAGGGTCGGGATCGGGATGCGAGCGCAAAATATAGTAGGATTTGAGTGCGGAATTTCAATTAGGATTAGCAACAGAATTTGGTGTTTTTAAGGGAATGGGTTGCGGAAATTACGGAGGGAATTCGAAGGATTAGATATACGGAATAAAGTGCCGTATTTGCCGGAACTGTCCTTAATTGTGTGAGTGACTATAATTTCAGCAGCTTTCATTGTACAGTACATTATCGATCAAGCAAAGGAAAAATGAAAAACTTGATCGTTAACCTATATCTAGTATGACAAGACACATGATTCTTTCGAGCTCATATGACGCTCTTTGGCTAACTTCATTTAATTGTTTCAAGAATAATTCTAGAATAACAGACCATGACTAAGATAGTACAGAAGACTTTCAAAAATGGCCGACTAGTGCATGAGAACGAGGCCAGAAAGGGCCTAGTAGTATCACGGACGATATAATCCTCTTCCTTTGGTTTTGAAATAACTATTTTCTGTGCATTTTACAGGATATTCTTAGACTCATTTGATGTCATGATGATTTTAGAGGCCTTTCTGGCCTCGTTCTCGTGAACAATGAGCCCGCCATTTTTGAAAGTCGTCTATTATGGTCTCTTGATTGTTTACAATAAATCGAAACTCCGAGACGCGGCTTTTTTTGTTGAGAAATGAGAATGAGATTGTAAAATTTGATTGAATTTATCTGAGACCTTGATCTATGGGTTGCTTTTGATTCACTTGAATAAAACTTTTGAATTAAAATATTTCTAAATCATAGTAAAGATACATTTTGACAAAGAATGCTGTCTACGCCAAGTAAACCATTATATTATGGGCTTAACAAACTACTAATAATCTTAAATCTAAAGTTAAAACCATTAAAAGTACTTAACTTTATTGATGCTTCAAGCCTTCAACTGATTATGCTTTAGAACAATCCTTGAAATAGGAAATGTACTGATTTCTGCCGATTCATGACGGACATGGCGAAAAACTTCACTGCGCATGGTCCAGCCAACTGAAAACTCCTTAGTGTTGCAAATTGTGCACTAAAATGTCCAAGAAATGTATTCTTTTGTTTACTTTTTTTATTTATAAAATCATTCTTTAGATATGACTAGACTTTCATTGGTTGATATATGTCCCCAAGGACCTGGTACAACCATATTAGGATCATAATGAAACTTCGCCGAATAGACTACCCCAATTAGACATTAATATTATTAAGTGTCTAGGTAGCGCAGCGGTCTAAGGTGATATCTAAAGGTATGGATTAGGGTCCGGATATCGTCTCCCTCCCTGGCCTTCGGGCTAAGTCAACTGTAATATGTAGCACCGGGATAGCGTGGATGAGGCCGAAATCTTCATCCGTAACGTAAGTCGATTCGATGTCTCAGCTTCTATGAATGTCTCGGGAGAATCGTCCCAAAATTTAATTTTCATTTTTTCTTAATTTTCGATTTATTATTTTTTTTTTTTCACTTTTTGTCCGGGGGGTGCTTCTACAGGTGTCACAGGTTCGAGTCCTGCCGAGGTCGGAATTCTTTTTCTTTTTTCTTTCTTTCTTTCGTTTTTCTTCGTTTTGATTTTCTTTTTCTTTCTTTTCCTTTTCTTTTCAACACTTTTTTCATATATTTTTTCACTTTAATCTATATGTGATAAAAATATTTTAAAAAATAAACTAAAAATTCCACAGGTAGCCCAAGCTAATATAAATTAATACAATGTATGCAGAACATGAATTTTACTCAATAAAAATATCAAAATGACAAATACAATCTTAAAACTTTGTCTGAATGCACACTTCCTCTTTCAATTTTTCATTCCGATATTTTTATTGAGTAAAATTTATGTTCTTCATACGTTATCTTATAAAGTATATTCGCTTAGACCATGCGCGCGCGCCACGAGATGTGAACTGTCTGCGCGCGCCGCTTGTTAGACTCGCCAGTGTAACACGCGCAGTAGTTGTCGTGTTCATCAAACGGACCATTCTAACCACTCAGTAGCTTATTTCCTGGATATTGGATCTCCAAAGGTAAGGAAAACGTTTTAAACTTCTGAGTTCCCACTGCAATATGCGTTTCGCACTTGTTTCACTTACTCTCTAAAATCATTGTACTTCTAATTCCACTCTAATTTTCTTTGAAAAACAGAAATGTCGAGCAAGCTGGTAGCTTACGAGCACTTCATGACAGAAGACACATTCAATAGCACCCAAGCTTTCAGAGAGAAAATGAACAAGCAGCCACTCTACAGCGCGCTTCGTAGCTTTTTAGTAGCTGGGAAATCCACGACGAGGCATCCAGGAGTCTACGAGATTCGTGAAGGCTCTCAGATCATCTACATCGGTGGACATGATTTCCCCACTAACATATGTGATTGTTTGACTGCGCATTTCAGTGGTAATGACGGGTTATCGATTGGAGCATATTTGAGTGGACCAGCAAGAAATAAATGGAAAGATTTCTACGTGCGATGGTTACCTCATAGTAAACCTCGTGAAGGAGCGATGTTCTTGTTACAAGACTATCAGTTAAAGCATGGAAGCTTACCACGATTCAACCTACCCCCAGCTCACGAATTTATCCGCCAAGACTCTGGGAGTAGCGAATGTAGTATTTGAAGCGTCTACTCCGCTAATGTTTGGTGTATCAATAGTTTTCTCAATAAAATAAATTGTAAATAAACATACGTATTTTTTATTCTATTCGTAGTAGTTTCAGTTTTGAGTTGTATCAAGGCCCGTGAACACGTTGAGGTTTCTTGAAACGTTGCGCGTTTACGTATCCACCCCGTAACGTTGATAGCAAGGATCGAATTGTACTTTTGCAACTTCTTCTGGGCCTGTTGTGCTCGAAAACAGATCTTTAGACTTAACCCTGGGTTAACGATAATACGCCTTTGAACAAATGAGCCGCGCAACGTTGCGCAATCGATCTCTTGCAGGGGTGAAAACACGCTGCAATTCTCCGTTGTGCGTAACGTTGGTAGCTGCAAGGTTTGCTCGAAGGCAGGGTTAAAATCAAAGGTTTTCTTTAGACTGAACTCTGGAGTAGCGCTAGCTAACCCTTTGGGCAACTGAAACGCGCAACGTTGCGCAATCGATCTCTTGCAGGGGTAAAAGCACGATGCAACATTCTCAGTTGGGCGTAAGAAGAATTGCATCATGTGTTCGTGCATTCATCGTTTTCACTACGTAGTCGCAATTGATATTTCAAAGTGCGCACGTAAATGCAATCTCTAAGAAAGTAATATCAAAGGAAAATGAATCAAAGGAAAAGAAAAAGAGAAAATTGTGAGGAATCGAGCATGCGCAGATTTCGTATGAGTGTGAAACGATCGAGTGCACCGTGACCGTGTCAGTGCCGCGTTGTCTATAAAAACATTCACAATTCCTGCTGTAACCATGCTGTGACCGTGCCGTCTTCACAGTCGTATTAAAACTGTTCTTTAAAAAACTCATTAATAATTCATAAGGCAAACACAATGAAAATCGCCACCATGACGCGTGTCTTTATATCTGATAAAGATTCGGCCTAATTTACATCAACTTTAACCTCGATTTTCTCCAAGATAAATGAAGATATTTTTGAATTTCTTTTAGAGAACAACTCTAATATGTGTTGGAGTTTTTTAAGCCGTATAAAGAACTCGAGATCGTGTTTTATCGGTATAAAGATCCTCGCCTACGGCTCGGATCTTTATATCCGATAAAACACTCTCTCTCGTTCTTTATACTATACATATAGATCTGGGTCACTGAACGTCTACACTAGAATAGTTTTCGTGAGTGGGAAACTTACCGCGCGCCGTACCGTAACCGTATCGGTGCCGTAATGTCTATTACATTAGAAATTCCTACTGTAACCGTAACGTGCAGTGATCGTGCCATTTTCACAGTCATACGAAATTTGCTTGAACTTGAACATGTCTTCACCAGCTTGAGACACATTGTCGAAGTGTGGTGGTACGGTGCTGTAGTGCGCCCATCAAGAGATCGAACTAGCATAAATATTTATGTTCTCTTGGTCCACACAATTCCATAAAAAAGAGTTTCTATAAAAATCTTTATATTTTGGACACAAATTGTTTACAAAAATTAATTTAAGTGATATAAAATGGTATATACTCTTGTATATAAATACGGCACGTTTTATGAAAGGCCGCGAGATTACATCAAAAATACTAAGTAACGAGTAACGCTCTCGAGGGAGAGACGAAACCGCGGGAAGATGGAAAACCCTTCTCCAGGCTTTTCCCTCTCCCCATTCGCCTCGAATCCCAATCACACATTATCTGGCTATGATATTGCCTCTAGAGTGATTTTATTTAACTCGTGAAAGAAAATGACTAAATAGTGAGTACTGGTTGATAAAGAACAAAAGAAAACAATAAGTTTCTAAAGAGTCTACTACTATCTATTCGTTTGCCATTGTTTTTCACGGGATAAAATAAAATCATTCTATCAACTTAAACTACGAAGAAAAAAGTTAAAATTCTGATAAAACTCTAGATCTGTTTTACATTAATTTATAAATTAGCCAAGTACACAACAAAAAATGAGTGACCACACAAGTGAAAATGTGCAAAAAATATGCAATAAAATAAATACAAAGTAGAAAGCATATAAAATATGATATTTTCGTGTCATGTTATGTTTGTTACATGTTTATACGCGTTCATGTTTTAGTTCTTTTACGCCGACTTTTAGTCAAGCATTTTTTGAGAACTAGTTTCGTCTTTTCAGACCTTTTCAACACTTTACTGCAATTTTCATGCGAACTCAGGCAGCCAAACAGTCTGCCGCACTTTGTTGATTTCACTTCTGTCAATCAAAATTAAAACTCAAAATATAGAAGAACTACAGAAGATAATTACTGTCTGAGGTATAATATATTATCTAAAGATTCTAATTATTGGATCATTTGGTAGGTATTTAGAGGGCTTTGAGATCAATGTTTATCATTTACGAGGAAGCCCGAGTAACAAAGCTTGTTTACAAAGGTTATCTACACTAGGTCTACCACAGGTAGCCCGAGTAATATTTTAAAAATTCTTCAAAATTTTGTGTCATCCTCATCCTCTTCATCTGATAATGGGGCAGTAATATCAATAGAAGGGACATTCTCATTGGCTGGTGGATTGTTTGCAACCATCTCGTTCGTTCGAAGATCTTGTGCATTTTTCTGTTTTATTAAGTTTGCGTTTTGAGTATTTTGTTTGTTTTGTAGGTCAGCAGCTTGTAGGAGTTTACTAAATTGAGAATCAGGGTCGATAGCTAACATGGAAGGAGACTCAAATTCCACGATCTGAAACAAAACGGTTTAGTTTCAGTACAACACTTTCCTGGAAACATCATGCGCAACACAGAGATGCACCTTGTGTTCACTTCTGCAATTGTTGGGCGCAACAGTTTTAGGGTTAGGCAAAGGCCCGGCCAGGATGCAACATTTCCTGCAACATCGCGCGTAACTAGTTGCACCACGTGCCCATCCCTGCAGTGTTGCGCGTAACAGCTGCAGGTTTAGGATCGAGTTCTACTTCTTGTGTGCACTAGTCCAGACTTTTGGCTGAAGCAGCGGGCAGCTATGCAAACGGGTTAATTGCTCAGTCTCCATTATGAAGCTCTCTATTGCATCTTTTGCACTTATAATAAAACTTTGACACTGGGATTAATCCTCCATTTTGAGCGTTCAAATTCATCATTTTAAAGAGTAGCTCCGAGGAGCAGGAATGTCCATTTGTTTACTACAAGGTTTAAAGAAGAAAGCTAAAAAAACACCAAAAACTAGCTATTTCTTGCATAAAAGGAATTATTACAACAGGGCTTTACACAAAGGAAGTTATAAAAGATCGATTGGGAATAAGAATTGATAATAGATGGTCAATAATACCTTTCCTTCGTCCATGACGATAATTCTGTCAGCCGATAAGACGGTGTTCAGTCTATGAGCAATAGTCAGAAGTGTACAGTTGCTGAATGACTCGCGAATTGTGTCTTGAATCATGGCATCTGTAAAGCAATTTAGCAAAAGAAAAAATTTAAGGTGGTTCCCTAAAATTTCTAATTTTGAGCTCACTGACCAAATTTTGCGGCATAAACGGCTAGTCCAGCAAAGTTCTTAGAGGGCAGCTCTTATCATTTAAAGTTTGGTGGGCCTGACAAAAATGTAGGGAGCCACCTTAAGAAGTGAATTAAAAAAAAACATCGCGTTACGTTTTGATAAACATCAAACTACCTGTTTCTGAGTCAATAGCAGCAGTAGCCTCATCAAGCATCAGTATCTGTTATAATTAAAAACAATTCGAAATTGTTGCATCTTAAGAGTTTAAATGGAAACATTGAAACGGAGTTTAAATCATGGTGTCAGCCTCTTAATCAGATACTAAGCAATTTTCGCTTTTTGGGGGGGGGGGGGGGGAATAACGAAATTGCAGAGATCACGGGAAAATATTTCTCAGGCAATTTAACTGGCAAAATGACTTTTTTAATGAAGGTGAAGGCGCGCGCGTCAACTTGAAGCTCAATGGCGCGAAAATTGGTATGCACTTGGTATGCGTATTTTTAAGCGGGAAATTTAATTGGGTAGGTGTTCATTACATGAAACCATGTAGTATAGAAACATACCTTACTGCCCCTCAGAAGAGCACGTGCCATACAAATCAACTGTCGTTCACCAACCGAGAAATTTTCACCATTCTCCACAACGGGTGCTAGCAATTTGAGCGGTAGGTTACTAACCTAAAATCAATATCTACTGGTCATTAAATGGGTCAATTTAGAGAGGACAACTATTTCCAATGCGAGTTCGAGTAGCGCGCGCTACTAAATCAACTGTGATTCACCAACAGGTGCCGTGGGTGGCATCGCTGTGATTCTGGGTTCGAGTCCCAGCTTCGGCGCTGGATCATATGTGAGGTGATTTTGTTTGTATGTGTTGTTCTCTACCATGCCACGAGGGTTTGTTCTCCGGGTTCTCCGGTTTTCTCTCCCTCAGCAAAAATCAACATGTGAGTTGAGTGCTGTATGTAAAGTACATCGAATGTAGTGGAGCGAATGTGAAGATATCTCGGAGATATTAGCAAGTATTTTCTCTTTGAAATCTGAGGATAAATAAATATTATCTACAGTAACGATAAACTTTTACCATATCCTTGAGATGGGCACGTTCAAGTGAAGTCCACACTTCTTCATCAGAGTGTTTCTCAAAGGGATCCAGATTATATCTGCAATCAACAGATTACGGACAAGAAGGTTGATAAACAAAGCGAACTTTTAGCAGAAAATATAATGAAATTATACAAACCTGATGGTTCCTATGAAAAGAACTGGGTCTTGTGGAATGATGGAAATTCGTGATCGTAAATCACGCAAACCTTACAGAAAAAATCATTATATAATAATAAGTATATTACGCGCGCTCTGATTGGTCAAGAACTGTGTGTGATACAGTACACCCGCATAGATGACGTCATTGAATTTTTCACGCGCTCTGATTGGTCGAAAGGTTTCGATTTAAACAAATAGACTCCATTTTTCCATGGATCTGCACTCTAATAGATGCACACAAGATGTCAGAATGTACGTTGTGAGAACAACAGTCACGCCACTCGACTTCGTCTTGTGACCTACATTTTTGTTGTCGCCACATTTTGACGTCATCTGTGCATCTATTACAGTATAGAACATGGAAAACTAACTTTGATTTGTTAATTTTACAAGCCCTCAATGTTGTGCATTTGCCTTCAAAAATTGTCAGAGGAATTCCTCCAGTTTAATAGAACATACCGCGCGTGAAGCAAAGTTAGTCAGAAAATACTGTAAGAAGTCGCAATAAAGAACTGTACATAGGTTTACCTATGGTTGAGATATCAATGTCATCGATTTTGATTGTCCCAGCTGCATTCTCTACAAGACGCCATAGTACAATCCCAAGGGAGGA
The DNA here is from genome assembly GCA_029948255.1 of Telmatactis stephensoni. Classification (NCBI taxonomy): domain Eukaryota; kingdom Metazoa; phylum Cnidaria; class Anthozoa; order Actiniaria; family Isophelliidae; genus Telmatactis; species Telmatactis stephensoni. The sequence goes on from JALIZF010001843.1 coordinate 908,263, forward strand.
CTTCCCAGAACCTGTTCGTCCTACGATACCTATCTTTTCATTGCCATGAATATAACCAATTACATTGTCGAGTACTAATGGAAGACCTGAACGGTACCGCATCTGAAAAACATCGACTATTTTAGCTTAATCGTGACAGAAGCTCAAGCGAAGCAATAGAATTTGCCGAGGTACCAGGAGAGTGAAGTATCCTCAGTGCTGTTGTAAACAGGAGGAAAAATTCTAAAAACTAAGTACGATGCTTAGGGATAGGACAGAGCTTAAAATATCAGTTGTAACAACTGATAAAGTGAACGCACGGAGATATTCCACATAACACTTCTGTAGCATTAAATGCAAGTCGTTACAAGCAACTTTGCGCTTTAATACTATTCCCTTTGCCTTCCCCGTCCTGTGTCTCCTTAACGACGTCTACGTACGCAGAATACTGTGCATGCAGCTATTGTCCGGACATTCTAATGTTACGTGATAAACTTTAATTTGAATTTGATGGTATTACCTTTACTTGGTTGAAAACAATTGAGCCATTTTGTGGCCATTCCTTAGGTGGTTTTGTTTCCTCTATTTCAGAAGGGGCTTCAACAGGTATGTTGTCAATATAAGAAGTCATTCTCTCAACACTTGTAAACCGTGATTCGGTTTCTGCTGCCATACGCACAGTGAACTGGAAAAGTCCCGTGATCTGGAAAAAAGTAGAGAAACAACGATGTTGTAATTGTAGTCCGTTGGTATTTGCATTGTTGGAAGTGGTAGTCCTGATGGAAGCAGAAGCGGAGATGGTAGTGATAGTAGATGTTGGTGATGGTGGTGGTAGTGTTATGGTATTAGTTGTGATGGTTCTGGGTGGTGTTTGTGATCGTGGGTGTGGTACAAGTACGTGGGGATGGTGATAGTGGTTGTGTATTGGGTGGATGAGTAATATTTGTGGCTCAGTGTGGTAATAGTGATGGTTTTGGGTTATGTTAGTGAGAGTGAGAGTGTGGTACAAGGTAGGGATGGTAGTAGTTGTGATATGGTACTGGGTGGTTTTAGTAACAGGGAGTGTGGGCGTTACAGTGTGTCGTGAGTGATAGTTCTGGTAAAAAGGTAAAAAAGGTAAAGCTCTGTATTTAACGTCGAAATTTCCTTTAGCTACAAGCTATCACTCGAACTAGGGACCTCTCGCACTGAAGGCCGCGCACTAACCAACTGTGTCATCCTTGCTCCTGGTATAGTGTTATACTAGTGTTATATGATAGTGTGTTATAGTTGTTTCAGTGATAATGGTTGTAGTAGTACAGAGTGTGGCACCTACCCTAATTGCATAAGACAATGCCAGACCAGCAAACGACGGAGGGAGAGTTCCCTTCGTCAATACCACAAGCAGTGCAGTAACAATAGTAATAACGATTGTAATCATATCCAAACGGACTGCGAGCCACCTATTGGACGCAAAATACATAAAGAAAGGAAGTGTATTGCCGTCAACAAGAGTTTTAAACCTCTCGTTGAAATCCGCCATCTTGTCAAAGGCGTGCAGAGTCGAGAGTCCCTGGACAGTGGCTGTCAAGTGAGTAAATATTGGAGATCTAGTTACACCATCCAGACGTTTAAGCTCACGAACTGAGCGACGGAAAAACCTATTCAAGATGAAGAAGATGATAAACAGTGGCACGACAGCGATGAGGAACCATGGAAACATCACGGCAACCAAACCGATCGAGATAATTATACGTAAGATATTTTGCGTAAAGCTCTCCAGCGTCCAAGGCAACTGTGCGTCGATTTCGTCTAGGTCTTTAGCAAAACGGTTAAGAATTCGTCCAGTTGGCGTGACATCAAAAAATGCCATGGTGGCCTGCATGACTTTGGTAAAGACCCGATCATGGAGTTTCGAGGATGCTTTCAGAGTTATCTTGACAAAGATGTAGGCTTTGAGGAAAAGTGCAACTAAGAAAGCAACTGCGCTCACACAGAACACCATGATGTAAAAGTCGTTTTCCGGGTTTTGGGAAAGAATTCCTGAATTCTCTGGCGTAGTTATGTTCTAAAAGGAAACATAAATATTCTAAGGTCCTCTGGCATGAATTCGCGTCCACACCTCAATACAAGCGCCCTCTTTTCCTTCCCCCAAGGGCTATATTGAATAAAAGGTGGACTGTAAAAATGTAGCCTTATCAAACCTCCGCCTGTTTTACTTCTTTTCAAGGTCTGTTTGATGTGGATACATGTAACAGCCCCAAAACGGTTGTAGTATACTCGCAGCCGTTTTAAGTCACGTCACGCAACGTTACGGTACATCAAGTAACGCATGTCACGTCACTCAAGTCACGTCACGTTTCGTAACATAACTAAATTAAAAAAAAATCAAAAATCTTTTAGTTGTTTAAGCAGGTTGGATTTCTGGCAACCATTATTGGCTGATGTGGACCTGCTGGCACTCACACTCGCTACCTCTACATTAAATATTTTTCATACATTGCTCAACTCACATGTTGATTTTTGCTGAGGGAGGAAAAACCGGAGAACCCGGAGAAAAAACCCTCGTGACATGGGAGAGAACAACACATCAAACAAACTCAACTCACATATGATCCGAGCTCCCGAGCTGAGACTCGAACCCGGACCACAGCGGTGAGAGGCGAGTGGCTTAACCACTACGCCACCCATGCCACCCAAACACAGATGTGATAGGAGACTAGTTGTAGTAGGAAGCAACTTATACCTGTCGAGCCGCAGAGTCCAGCCAGTAACTCAACCAGGTGTCTGTAAATGTTTGGATACCAAGTACCACACAGAACAAGAAAAATATCAGAAAACAAACGATAAAGCCTGGAAATAGAGAATGTGTTAGTAAATAAACTTTAAGACCACGCCTAGGGTAGCTTGAAAAAACAGCTGTCTCTTTTCCTTTACCCCTTGGTGCCTTTCACGGGGGACCGAGGGGAGTGACAGGGGTGGATTTAGGGAAGGGGTGCAGGGGGAGCGCACCCCCTCCTGATCAGACAACTTTGGACCCTTTTCTTCTCAATACTTTTCCAAAATATCCCTTGGTCCTCTGGACGGTTTCCGATTTGTACGCTGTACCCCTCCCTCCTGAAGGATAACCCTGGATACGCCCCTGCAGTGTGCTACACCTATAGCACTCTTCCACTACGGGGAAACATGGTTATACGGTTTTTCTTGTTCTTTCAGAACCCATAATAATCATGGCTATCGGGGAGAATATCCCGTGCAGGTGCACCCTAATCATGGCCTACCCCATTTTAAGAGTAACGCTACGCGCGCAGTCCCGCTCACCACTTTATCAATAACCGACAAAAAACTGGCTGGAAGATACCTCCTGCTGCTCGGAAGTAGTCTGCGTAGGTTGATAGACGAACAGATCCTTCTTCACGATCTTCTGCTTGTGTTAGTTTTCCAGCTACGTAAACAATACAAATAAATGAATGGTTGTCTAAAACAACATTGGAAAAAAGAAAGGGGAAACGTTTTCCCGGAGTCTTTCCGACGCGCATTTTAATTTTGACGTAATTAGCCTTGCTTCAAGAGAAGCTCTCAGACGCTAACATCCACAAATTCAAAGTAAGAGAGAGCAATATTTTAGCGCTAATCAAAGAAATTAAACCCCGATTTCCACGACAATCTTTTTATGGCACGGCACCTGTAATTCTGGACACGCGAGCCGATGATCTTTGGCACAGCATCCGTAATCATCATGCATCGTATGCACAGAAAATCTGTGGCCTGATAGGGGTGCCGCATCCAAAATAATTATTACACGTGCCAAAATTTATGGGGGGTTGTGCCACAAAAAGGTTGTCGTGTGAATCGACCGGCATAAAACTCAAAAATGAAGAGCCGTCAAGGGCCCGTTATGAATGAAAGACTATTGGGCTGAGGAAGGACAAATGTACCAACAATCTTGCAAGACTAAAGGCTTTAATAACCTTCTTCTTTCGACTTAGGAACATCGTCGTCTTCTTTAGGCTGCATTACTGGTCTTCCAATACCACCACCACGTTCTGAGCTCAGATTAGAGTCTGTACTGATTTGGCGTTTAAAAGGTTCAAACATGCCGAACGATCCTTGTCGTGAACGTGTACTACTTCGTGCTGGCGTAATGCTAAAGCTATCAATGCCTTCATCGGTACTCTCTGCGGCACTACGAACACTCAGCTGACGGTTGAAGATTTTTATGACGTCATCTGCAGTCGCAGTCGACCACGTGCTGTTTCTGCGTGCGGTCTCTAAGAAGTTGGACAAGTCTTCATCTTCTGCTAATTTGGATTGCTCTTCAAGCTCTTCCTCCACTTCGTGAAGAAATACACGGATCAATGTTGAGAATTCCTGCAAATAGAAGCAGAAAAAGGAGTGTTCAAATGAAGACCCTCGCTTAGAAATTGAAGAAACCAACTGTAAAACTATAGCTATCTCTCTTGGTAATTTCAAACGTACGTACTTTGTTATCATTCATAAGTTTATTGTATGAGCCTCGTTCTGCAATTCGTCCGTCTTTTAGATATAACACTTTGTCACATTGACTGAGAAACTAAAGACAAACAAATAAGAATTAGTTTTAGAACAAGTGCGTGGAAGAGAAAGGAAAAACAGGGGGAGGGGGAGGGCGAGGAAGGGCGAGGGAGGAAAGGAGGGAGGGAAGGAGGGAGGGAGGGAGGGAAGGAGGGAGAGAGAGGGAGGGAGGGAGGGAGAGAGAGGGAGGGAGGGAGGGAGGGAGGGAGGGAAAAAGATTTACATACTTGTAACTGATGAGTAGCAAACAGGACGGTTTTTCCCCACAGCGCTCCTTTAATCATGTGCCTGAAAATATGTTGACCAACATGGGCATCCACAGCACTCAGAGGATCATCCAGAAGGTACAGATCCTGTAAACAAAAATGTATTCAAACTATTCAAACAATAAGTTCTTCAACAGTACAAATCAGTATTAGCAATCTACCTTGTCAGCGTACAGTGCTCTTGCTAAGCTTATTCTTTGTTTTTGTCCACCACTGAGATTTATCCCACGTTCGCCAATCTGCAGAGTGAATACAGTTCAAACGTTATGAAGGAATAGGATTACTTCTGTTAGGCGTGCGCGTTTGTGCTAAAATAACACACGGCTCTCGACCAATCATATCGCGTGTTATATATCAATTATTATATAGACATTGCAGACATACAAAAGAACATAACAATCATGTAATAAAGGTCTCTTCGTCGATTCTATTAATTACCTCAGTTTGGTCGCCGTTTGGTAAAATTTCAAAGTCTTGCTGTAGACTACAGGCAAAGCATACTGATTTGTATCTAAAATGAAAATGGAATGTCAGCATAGAATTAATAGGAATCCCTTAACTACGTTTGTGGACTTCCTGTGTCAGGATTTGAAAAATTGTTGAACAAGGCAAGTCGTCCGCGTTCGTTAGCTTTGATATACCATCAAGGATGCTACAACGGCCTCAAAAATTACTTATTTATACAGCTGAGTAAACTAAAACAAAGACCAATGAATTGTCCTGCTTAAGAACGCACTGGTCAGTGGCTCGAGCCTTAAAGCCTTGTGAAGATGCTTTATAGCATAACATTGCACTTTGTTTGTTTGTAGTGACTAGCGCTATAGCAAAATCACATTACCGAGCTTCATTGAACGGCAAACCAAGAAGAATGTTGTCTCGTGCAGTTGCGTTCATAATCCATGCCTGAAAAAAATAGAAGTTAAATCAATTAATGCAAATTAGTTATCATTATTATATAAATTTGTTACCTGCTGAGCAACGTAAGCGATTGAACCTCCAACAGCTACACGCCCACGGGTTTTGCGCATCTGTTATGAAAAAAATCAAAAAAGAGAAAAAGTCACATCAACAGTAAAACGGTATGATATACTTTACACAGCTATATCATTCAATCAAGTTTCCCGCCACAGAGTAACTTAAATAAAACCAAAAAGATCGCTTGTCATTTTCCCGCCAATAACTTGACGCGTGCACGCTAACCACGCTTTTTCAATCAAGTTTCCCGCCAAAGCGCCCGAATAAAGCCAATCAGATCGTTTGCATTATTCTTCTGCCAATAACTTGACACGCACGTGCTTTTTCAATCAAGTTTCCCGCCACAGGGCCCGAATAATCGCTTATGTCATTTTCCCGCCAATAACTTGACGCGTGCGTGATTTTCAATCGAGTTTCCCGCCACATACAGAGCCCGAATGAAAACCAATTAAAGGCGCTGTTACACTGTGCAATTTTCTCGGCGTTGCGAAACAAGTTGCTGGAGGATTGCATTTTTTTTTTGTTGCACGTGGCGTTGCACGAAGTAGAACTCAGGTCTACTTTTCGCAACGCATTGCAGTAACTTGCAATGCCATTGCACAGTGTATCACCCCTCCAGCAACTTTCGTCGCAATTTTTGAGGCACGTTTTCTACGAGCGCATGCACAATTTCTCATTTCGCTCTGAGGAGCCATCTGGAATCTCGCTCCCAGCTTGCCTCGGCCAAAAATATTGCAAGTTGCTGAGAAAATTGCACAGTGTAACAGCGCCTTAATTCGCTTCTGTCATTTTACCACCAATACCTTGACGCGTGCGCGCTTAGTCTTCCAAACTCGATCGTAAATTATAAGGAAAATATACGTCATTTCAATGCTCGTCTCACCTGCGCTAAAATACTCTGTAAAATCGAGCTCTTCCCACTTCCAACGCTACCGCAAATGCCTATCAGTTTGCCCTGGTACAAAAAGACCATTGTAATTTGTATTATTTTAAATGTATCAATCAAACAAATCATCTATTTTCATAAATTATGTTCACAATAATATAATATTATCAAGTACCTTCTTTACTTCGAGATTGATGTCAAAGAGCGTAGGAACCAGACGCATTTTTACTTTAACAGGAGGACCGCCACGGGGACCTCCTGGACGACGTCCTTGTGGTTTTTGTACAGCTTTTTTCTTGGCTTCTGAAGCATCTAAAGATTATGTCCAAGAAAGTTGTCTTCTGAGTCAAAGAGATTCTTAGATTCTCCTTTGTCGAATTTGAGCTGTTTTCGTACAACTGTTAAAACGGCACGGCCACAGCAGGGCACGAATTTCAAATATGGTTTTATATTTAAACACTACGCCACTGACACGGTCGTCTCAGTCATACGAAAACTGCTATATCAATTGACAAATACTGTACAATACTTTGTGAGAAAATTCATTACCGTTGGTTACAGCACCATTTTCTTCTCCACTTTCGGGGCTCTGTTGTTTATCATGTTCCGATTCCACCTTAATCATACAGTAAAAGTAGTTTTCAACGAAGGAAATGTACAAAAATAGTGAATATCCGCTATGAAGAATAAAATTTAACGTCCGAGCTATTCCAGGTCTCCTACGCAGCCGCAGTTTGTGTGTCACGCAAGGCTTAGATGGGTCTTTAGAAGCCTTGCGTGACACACAAACTGCGGCTGCGTAGGAGACTAAGCTATTCTTCCCTCCTCTAAAAGAGTTTCTTAGAGAGCGGAAAGTGTACCCTCTATCCCTCCGTCATTGCTTTATAGGGTGTTTACATTGTTTTATTTGTTTTTAAAAAATTAAATCCTAGTCAGCCACTCCTTTATTACTGTCTACTCAAAAACTAAAGCTGATATCCCGCACAAACTACGAAACAATCATCCAAAAATATAGTATGATACTTAGTTAACAATATTTAGTTAAAAATACTGCATTTACTTGGCAAAATCAGCCGATGGAAATGGATGCTTTAGATGGGCGACATACAAAATGGCGGCTGACTGAACTAGACAAGGCGCATTTTCGAAAAATCAGATACCTGGAGGCATTTTGGGGTAGAGGCTGGTAACATAACTATTCTAAACTAATTTTTCATGCTGAATCCGAATATGACTGTTACCAAGACGTATTCTGCAATCTTATCGTGTAAATGACGTATTTTGTGAATTACTACAGTCATTTCATACTAACGGCTTTTTCATGTAATTCCAAAAGTTCCCAAACTTAAAAACAATTACCATGGCTGGAAAGAGCATATCAAAATCAGTAAAACTGTGCAGTTTGAAGGATATAAGTTGAAAACTCAAGGAGATACGAATTTTCAAAAAACGAAATTTTGTATGAAAACACTTACAGTTATCCAAGAGATACAGACAAATTTCGATTTTTGAAAATTCGTATCTCCTTGAGTTTTCAACTGATATCCTTCAAACTGCACAGTTTTACTGATTTTGATATGCTCTTTCCAGCCATGGTAATTGGTTTTAAGTTTGGGAACTTTTGGAATTACATGAAAAAGCCGTTAGTATGAAATGACTGTAGCAATTCACAAAATACGTCATTTACACGTATAAGATTGCAGAATACGTCTTGGTAACAGTCATATTCGGATTCAGCATGAAAAATTAGTTTAGAATAGTTATGTTACCAGCCTCTACCCCAAAATGCCTTCTGCACTTTTTGCGATCGACTTTTTCAGTTTTGCGCCTTGTCTAAACGGTAAACCATGCGCACTGAAGTATAGTTACCTTATCCCAAGCAAAATCAGCGTCTTTAATCAACAGTAGGGTGTCACGATCATCTGGTCTGTCTTCGAATGGCTGTAATTCTTCCATCTCCAACAAAGTCTAATGAAGTAATAATTTATTGACATTTTAATGATGGACATGAAAAATGATTACAAAGGTAGACACACGTAGAATATTACCACAAATTCGCTACAAACGTAAGCCCAAGTTGTTCGAAAGAAGGAGGCCAATTGACGTCTATTTTTGACCTGAACTTATATTTTAACTTTTTTTGTTTGTTTGTTTGTTTGTTTGTTTGTTTATTTGTTTGTTTTATGAAAGGACAAGTAGACCACTTAGCAAATACTTGCCTTAAGTCTACCAATGGCTATTTTAGCCTCAGCTAGTGCCCTCACTCCAAAAGGAAGAACAGCAAGCGAGAAGATAAGGACGTTGAAGATTGTCATCACCGTAAACGCCTGGCAACAAAAGTAAACTCATAATCTTTTACTTTGTTGAATTAATGGCAGTGGTTATGGAGGAAGGGTGCTCGGAACATACTTCTGCAAATACTAAAAATATGGGTTCAGAAGAAATAATTCTGTAATGCTTGTTACACAGGAGAATTCAACAAGCGTTTCACGAACACCGTTTGGGAGACAAGTTTACTCACATCTTTTAACATCTTAACACCTCTAAATACCAACTTCAGTTGAAAGAAGTATACATATTATCTGCCTCAGCAGATTGCCGCAAGGCCTGTTCGATAGTAGACTTTTTAGAAAGGGTCAAAGTTTGTGCAAATAGCTGTATACTTCATTGTTAACACACTGAAGATGGCGTTCATACACGTCGAAACATATCCGTGAAACTAAAAACTGTTGTTTTGTTGTTGAAAATTATCGTTGAAAAGAAGGTAGTCACATGGCCCTAAGGTATCGAAAGTTCGGTATATACTTCATGGCTGAATCCCATATAGTTGATTATATGGCATTCAGCCATGAAGTATATTCCGAAAGTTCCCTCCATTAGTCATTACACTGTAAACAAACTGTTGATAGATGCGCGTTGTTGAGGTCGACGCGAACTGTTGAGGACGTTAGAACCCTTTAATTTGAGGCAAAATCGTGTCAAGGGGGAAGGGGTGGGGAAGTAGGGGGGCGTTTTTCTAATGCTCTCTCGGTACACTAGATAATGGACGTCGTACCTGTGCCGAGGTAAGGTCTTGTCCTGTAGCCACATGCACGCTGAAGGTCGCAACCGTAGCAATAGTCGGTACAATCAGAGCTATTGACATGTTAATTCCTTGTAGGAGACTGGACTTTGTCAACGCTTTTCGCTCCTCGCTTCTTTTTTCTAAATGTCATACAACACAACAGCAAGTTATAAGTAATATGCATGGGCGTAGTCTCCTTTGCAGCCGTTTTTTGTGTCGTCACGCAAGGCTTAAACTCCCCAAAGAAAGAAAGGAATGTCGTTCGAATGTGAGCAACCGTTTCTTTGGGGAGTTTAAGCCTTGCGTGACGACACAAAAAACGGCTGCAAAGGAGACTAGCATGGGCGTGCATGGGGCGTAGATTTGACCATAATGCAAAAATCGAATCGCCTGCCGCGGTAGCCAATAGAGTAGATTTTGGATGACTGTAAAAACTTACTTATAATCGTCTTGGAGAACGATTCTTCCCACGCGTACATTTTGATAAGCTTCATACAGTTCAACATTTCACTCATCAATCGAACCTAGGAATGATGAAGACAGGTATATTGTAGAGTATCTGTGCTATCAATTGAACAAGAGATTATGGACGTAAACATTGCTTCTAGTCGGAACAACGCTCGGAGAATTATAGGAGATGTGTAATCTAAACAGTAATCGATAAAACGTCTTGTATTCATCATCATCACTCATCATCATCATCGACAACAACAACTACAACAACATTAAGGATTCTTTCGGACATCTATATCTAGCCTCCTATGCAGCCACTCCTTTGTGTCACGCGACGCGTGTTATACGCGTCGCGTGACACAAAGGAGCGGCTGCATAGGAGGCTAATCTATATCATGCGCACCGACAAAGCACGGCAGAATGTACCACCAGTGCTCCTCAATGTTGGCCCTAATGAAAACATTCGGTACTCATAATCAAACAAACAAAACTTTGCTAACGAAACTCAAGCCACAGAAACCAAACTCAGTCCCAAAAAAGTGGTTAAGGACTTTGTAGTATATTCTGTTGCCTGAATTTTTCTCCTAGTACTTTTCTGTTTTCTCCTGTGCTCAAAATTACAGCTAAAAGATATGATATGGGAAAATCTCAAGACAACAATTCTAACTTTATATTTTGGGATTCCTGTGATCAATACGCGGTCGCGCGAAAGCCCGCGAAAACTCGCGCATGCGCAGTCATTTTGCCGCGGTGTCGATGCGCACACAACTCAGCCTTACCCTGCCGTCTGTGATTCTAACAACTTTTCCTCGTAGTTTTCCAGCAAGTTTTCCTACTGATCCTTGGATGGGGTACACCAATAAAAACAGTCCACAGCCGACTAAGGCTGCTGGTCCAATCAAGTACGTAGTGTAGATAATTGCCATTAAAATCACAACAGGACCACCTGAGATAACAATACATTTGGTAAATACACTTGCCAAATTAGTAGCAACGGCGCTTTGAGATCTCCTTTACGTTTTTCTATGACCTGGCTTGGATTTGTCAAGCCTGGCGATCAATGAGAATACGATGTGAGATGACGAACGCATAATCCTTCGGTCACTGATTGCTTAATTTTAGTGAACTTCACACTAAGAGAACGCGCGAGTAAATTTACTCAAAAACTCGAGTAAATCGGTACATCCACAGTAACTTATCCGAGTAAATTTGGTCAGTTATTTGAGTAAATGAGTACCCTTTACTCAAATAACTGAGTAACTGCGTGTACCCTTTACTCACATAACTGAGTAACTGCGTACCCTTTACTCAAATAACTGAGTAAATTTACTCGGCTAAGTACTCTGGACGCATCGATTTACTCAAGTTTTTGGGTAAATTTAATCGCGCGTTTTTGCAGTGCAAGTGTTTTCATATCCCCTTCAAGACGTCATGGACGTGTGCGCGTATCGTCTTTCACGTCGCATTTTGCTTTCTAAATCTACCCACTGACTGAGAAAAGACTAGTCGTTGCATAATGCAAGTGGAATGCTGCATGCGAGAATGCACAACTTGGTATATTAATTTAATACCTAATACGGTAATAACATGCAATAATAATGTTAGTTACATAACATCGTTGTAGTAAAGAACTTTTAATTAACAATACTAATAATAATATTAATTATATTGATTAATAATATGGTTATGGAAAACAACACTACTAATATAAATTCAATTGTTCGCAATGTGCACGAGCGCAATTTCTAGAACAAAGCATGATTGGAAACTCAGTCCTTCTACTTGCACGGCTAAAATAAACCCCAAAATCTGTTTTTGTGTTTACTTTACAAAAATGCAAGTAAAAATGCAAGTACAACTCCCAGAGTGCTTTGCATGCTTTGGCGCACATTGCCTATTGGGTGATTCATTTGCTTGATTTGGTTTGTTTGTGTCAATGAGCAAAGACCATCAAGTTTTATCAGCAAGATCGTCTCCGTGAAGAGATGACTTGTCTTTAAAGAGCATCCAAGTATCTTTTGTCTTCTTGTGTCAATATGTGATCGACTGTAGAAGCATTTCATTGCAATCAAGAAATGTCTTATAAAAATGTGCTGTTTTCGCACGAGCTCCTTCTTCCATATAAGGAAATTTGTACGGCGGTAAAATCGAGCACTCCATGACTGAGCGCACAAAATCGCTGAAAGCTCATTAAAAACAGACTTCCCCAGGAAATCTTACTAAACCGTTCTTGACCTTGATGAATACTTCAAGCCAAGAATATAGATTAGTCTGGCACGATAAATTGTAAATCAAAACAAATCCGTCGCCCAAACAGAAAAACGTGCAAAGAAACATGCTTTGTTTCAACCTTGTTCCCAGGTCCTTTTCCCTTCACTTGGGGATTGGGCGGGAAATCCCCAAGCGAAGGGAAAAGGACCTGGGAACGAGGTTGGTTAAATTTAGCCCAGGCCTCCCGTCCACGTCAATGTCAAATATACGTACCTATAAGAAAGTTACTAAATGAGACGCCTTCGTAAACACGTTGCGCGTCTGACGCACAAAGATTGACAAACTGAAATCAAAGAAAATAAGTCACAAATTTCACTACACTCGAAATACGCTCGATACGGTCGCGGGTACATTACGGTCAATACGGCCAATCGAGCAGGTTTCTTATGAGTGCAAAACCGGAAAAGCAGGTTCAATCAGGATTAAAAAATTAAAGTTATAAAACGGTAAAAGACACAGGTCGATTTGTAGAACATCTGTACAACTATCAATTGAGCTAGAGAGTATGGACGTAAAAAATGCTTCTAGTGGAACAGTGCTGTGGGAAGTATAGGAGATGTGTAATCTAAACAGTAATCGACTAAACGTCTTGTACTTCTTAGAAGAGGACTTTAACAGTTTCCATCTCATTCAAAGCCTGCTATAAGGATAACTAGCCATACAATTCTTGGGTCATCACATGTAACTGATTGCACTAAAGTGCCTTGTTACGTCGCTAGACAGGGCCTTACCTCTCCTATGCTCTTGTCTCCGACATTCCGTAACTTACTAAGTTTTTCGTAAAGCAATGCATAAATCATTGCTCTTGCACGGGTGCCCGTTCGTATATTAAGGAAGAAACTCAATGATAGAAATGTAGTTCGAATCAATTCTGTACAAAAAAGACCAACGACCTAAAAATATAGAAGTAAAATAAATACTGAAAATCAGTGACGAAAAACTATTAAAATATGAATGGTAAAGTACAGGGAGGGGGGTAGTCTCCTTCGCAGTCGTGTTTAGTTTCGTGACCCCAATTCAACGCCTCTTGACCAGGTGGCAGGCTATATACAGCACCCTTTGAAGTGCCCCTGACCCCTGATTTGAACATTTGAGTTCGCGGTTCAACATCAGATGAGCAACAACTGTTGGCAACAAATGTTGAATCATATATCATCACAGGGAGCCCAATCTCGATATTTGCATATTTATAGTAATTATATGTAGCGATAAATCAACCTCAATTTTTTCAAGATTTTGCAATAATCATGTCTTTTTTGACATACACCTCTTATTACGGCAAAATCTTGAAAAAAGGAAGGATAATTTATCGCTACATACATTTACTATAAATATGCAAAAATCGAGCTTGGGCTCCCTGTGGTGGAACCGAAATTGTCATTAAACACTATCGTTGTCTTGAGAAAATAAAGTGTCCGTTTTAACCGGGTAGATTTTGTATGAAATTGGACATACTGAGACAGGAAAGAGCGTCCGTTGTCCGTATTATTGGCGTATTAAACGGGTGTATTTTGTAAGCAATTGTATGAGTTTCGGCCGGGGCTCAACAACGTGTCCGTAACAACGGGTGTCCGTAAAGGCGGCGAAATACGAGACACAAAAACCCTCAACTTGTCGCGCAACATTGTTGCGTTGCAGGTTTTTGATCGATGTTGCGCGTTTTTCACCTCGCGATCTCAACTTGTCACGCAACAAAAAATTTGTTGCGCGTTGAGAAATATTGTTGCGCGAAGTTGGAACCCGGTCTACTTTCCGCAACAAATTTTGATTTTGTTGCGCGTTTTTCATCACACAGTCAACTTGTAACGCAACATTTTTGCCAAAGCTGTCATTTGATTGGTCAAAAGGAGTCACGTGTTTTGTGGATGATGCAGAATTTGCTCAACGCGCAACAAATTTTTTGTTGCGTGACAAGTTGAGATCGCGAGGTGAAAAACGCGCAACATCGATCAAAAACCTGCAACGCAACAATGTTGCGCGACAAGTTGAGGATTTTTGTGTCTCGTATTTCGCCGCCTTAAGGCCGGGTTCCACTCAATTTTGAATATTGAAAACAAGCTTTTCAACATGTTGAACGACGTTGCAGAAAATAGAACGTGTTCTATTCCTGAAACAAGTTGCCGCTTGTTGAACGATGCGTACAGAGTGACTGCTGATTCAACGCTTTTCAACACCGTTCAACATTTATAGATCAACAAATGTTGAACAATATTGAACCGTGATAGGCTTATCTCACGCAATAAGCAGCATTTTATCGCATGACTCTTTTTGACCACTTTATTCCTATTTCTAGACAGATTTTTCCTCACCAATCTTTGGAAATCCGTATATGTACCCTATTATGTGACAATTTCCAAAGGTTTCCTTACAGTTGATTTAACAAAACTTTGGCAAAATGGAGTTCATTCGGAAGATCCATACACAGGGAGTCCAAGCTCTGTGGTAGTGAATTCGTTACAAAGAAATGTATGTAAAATATTTCTTATCCTCTAATTAAATTAATTTTGAATTGAAAACCTCAAGCTAAACCTAACTGAAATTGTGTTTGCGTCATTTTCAATTCTTCCTCCAACAGCAATTTCAGCCAATTTGGCTGACTTTAATTTTAACCCTTGTTCCCTTGTTGGCTCCATGCACGAACCGTGACGTGTTTACTTCTAGTAATAAAATATTAAACAAAATTGCGTCTAAAAACCCCAAATGTCTCAAAAATCATAATCCAAAACAGGTAAATTATTTGAGTAAATCAGTTTGAAATATGACTTTTTGAGACATTTGGGGTTTTTAGACACAATTTTGGAAAATATTTTATTTCCAGACGTAAACACGTTGCAGTCCAATGAACCATGGTTACTTTGAAATTCTAAAATTTGTAACCCACTTGGTATGAATGGACTTCACAGAATCCGTCTGGACAAAGTTTTGCTACATCACCTGTAAGAGCGCGCGGGGGGTGGGGGAGTGGGGGTGGGAGGGGGAGGGGGTAAGGGGAAACAAATACGGGTCATACGATAAATACTACAAAGAGGTGTAGGACAAGCCAATTTCGGAAGTGTAATTTACAGTGGCCCGTTTTTATCATAGAAACCATTTTTTTTCTTACTAACGTGTTTGAAGTCAAATAGTTACCTATCCGGCCCATTTTTGGCAATTTCCGGGTATGCACTATTTAACAAATAGAACAGCTTTTTCCGTGCTCCGTTCAGTAATACAGCACGCAGGAAGTGACGAAAGCACGAAAGAAGTGTAAGGAGAGCACGAGCCGTAGGTGTTTTATTATATATTTTGAAGTAAATATTCAAGGGAAAAAGTTCGATTTTCTCCGTACGTACAAAAATTCAAAAGGTGCTGCGCGCGCGGTCGAGCTCGCGCTGCTGACATCAGAGCTGTGCTCCGTTCTCTGATAAAGCACAGCTTTTAGCCAATCAGAGCGCGCGTATCGACAAGGGTATATAATAAAAGTTAATATACAATACAATACATTTTATTCTGTCTTCCAGCGTTCTTAATAATAGTGACCACACCTACCAGGGCTACTCCATAACCTATCGATGACGATCCCTTCTTTTCCAGATATTCCAGAATAAAACGTATGAATAAAGCCTAAAATACACAAGACAATCTATGAATTAATTGTTCCATATCTGATTACTTCAACAGTTTGAACTATGATATAACGCGCCCTCTTGATAATTGGACTCCAATTGGACATTTGCTCTATCAAAGTACGCGTGAAACTACGTGGAAGAGTACACGCAGTGGATGTTTGTTTCTTCGTTCATGAAGTTCCTCTGTGATTTCTTTCTTCTTCTTCTTATTTCGTTTCCTCATAGTCCGTACAGACCAGGCGGTGATACTAAATTGCATAATGCTGCAATTTTTGCTCGAGCTGGCAACGCAATTTTAGATTTTGTTGCAGAGAAAAATTGCAGCGTCTATAATCACTCTGCAACACTCAATACGAGCCGTGCAATATTCAATATGTTGCAAAGAAAAGTTCACATTTTTGAACTTCCTGCAACAATTTTTTTGTTGCGCGAAATTGCTCTCTCAACAAAATCTCTGACGTTGCATTGCCAGCGCGAGAAAATATTGCATCGTGTATCACTGGCTTGACCAAATTGTTTTTATAGATAGCTTGTATCTATATGCTTGTATCAATCAGTGTAAAGTATTCCTTATAAACTGGTATCAGATGTAATAATTACGGCACAGAATTAAAGAATGTCAATGATAATTACAGGGGTTAACCCCGGGGGGGGGGGGGGTACTCCCTATATTGGTGTGCTAGGGATAATCGTCGTATTTTTTAGGGGTTGAAATCGCCGATTTGGTATTTTTTAGGGGTCGTCAGAGAAAATCCAAGGTTTTTCAGAAAATATGGTATTTTTTAGGGGTACACTTTGAATTAGTGCTGTTCGATTGTTTTCTTTGTTAGTTTTTTGTTTGATTTTTTGGTATTTTTAGGGGTATTTTTGAGCTGTTAGGTATTTTTTAGGGTCAAAAATTTTGGCATTTGGGTATTTTTTAGGGTACGTTTTGGAGGTTTCCGACGATCATCCCTAGCGTTTTAACCCCGAAGACCCCCCCCCCCCGGGGGGTTAACCTTTTCTTGAGTAATGACAATGATCTTTCTCAAGAACCTTGAGTACGTAATCAGAACCTGCATAGCAGCCTTCAGGCCCCACCCTCCCTTCCCTCCCTCCCCCTCTCTCCCCTCCCATCCCTAGAAGGCTAGAAGGCTAGCAGTCTGCAGGAAAACAATTTCTAAAATGACTTACTGGCCCAAGAAAAGTAAACAGCTGTGACAAGCCGAACATAATGACACCAAAGATCAACCGCGTTCGAACAGCTCTCCATACAACTTTTCCTAACGACGCGTGCTTCAAGCCAACATTATCAACCTCTGTTGCCCAAAGTCTTTTTATCCTCTCTCCGTTGTACTCCACAGTTTCATAAGGAGAAAGCTTGTCGAGGTCTTCGATTTGTAGAGGTTTTTTAAACCCTTTCATGACAAACTCTGAAGCCCATGACATGAACATGAGAGATAAAAAACCAGAATCGTCGATTTTTGGCTTTTTAGGATTTCTAGAAATGAAAGAGAAACATAAGTTTACGTGAGATGAAGCTACCGTGGAGCGGCGTTTACCCTATAAGAAACGTTTCAGTGGCGATCACCCATAGCCTTGAGTGCCCATATACAGTATTAAATCATAAAAAGTGAAAATAGCCCGCGCTTTTCAGAAACACTTGTTTCTCAAAAGCGCGCGGGTCTGACCCGAAAACCTAGCGAGCCCGTAAAATTATCGGATCTTTCGAGAAACGGGCCCCAGGTCTCTCTTTGTCTCGATCGCAGAAATGTATTTACTCTTCCCTCTCAAGAAAACCTCCATATAACGGACACCCCTACAGAACGGGCAGTTTTCTTCGTTCCCTCAGTGTTTAGTGTTTGAAGAGGTTCGATTGTAATATTATCTCTTCAAAATTCCACACACACATTCCCGACTGCTTTTCAGACGGCTCGTATGTCAATGGATTCTCGCTTCAGGGCACGCATCTAAAATCGGATCAGTGACCCATGCAGATAGATAATTATGAAGCTGAATCACGAGTTTCTCCAGATCGAAAACGGAAGTAACAAAAGAAAAGATACCAAACGTCTAGATCCAAAAAGCATTGGCAAAAATACCCTGTTCTAGACTGAAAGATTGATTTATGTACCCTTAAAGAAACTACAGTATTCTACTGTAGGCTATTTCTGCAGTAGGCTATTTCTGTCCCAAGAATCTCTCTATGGACCACTCGCAGGTTGAAAATGATTATATATCAAGGTACTTAAGATTCATAACCGTGAAATTTTCAAGAATCAAAATAAAGGCAAAATATCTCTTTAGGGTAGGTAAAGCGATACCGTATTTTTGCTAAACGAATCATGATTAAGCAGAATTGAAATTCCTCAGTTTCCTGCTTTTATTTTTTATGCTCTTGTATGCAATTGTCAAAACAGATGTCTTTAATAATAAGTATTCATATCATTTTCTACCCAGTCAAGTATAACATCTTTTGAGAAGAGCAACAAGCTAATTCAATTAACGTTGTCGCTGAAACTAGCTATATATCCTCGGTGTAAAAAACACTGCTGACTTGACAATAGCTAAAAAGATAAAACATCGCGCCTTAAATGTTGAATATAGATAAAATTGATCTTCAATCGATGATTGATTGTACATGAGTTTTACAGTCTACAATAGCCAAAAACAAAGCACTTATTCAAACGAAATGAAGTCATATAATAGAACGAAACAATGGAGGTTTTTACACCGAGGTAAACCTGCAACAAAGGACGGCGCAACATATAAACAGATATTATTATTGGTCTGAATCATTTTAAAACTAAAGGACACGGCAAATAAAATGAAAGGTTATGGAGATGTAATGCTGTGAGTAGCAAGAGTAGTAGATTAGATGCACAAAAAATTGAACAGCAGGAATTTATGTAATTAGATTACATAACCAAATCATAAGGGCCGAATATTGTATCGGTATGCAATGATTCTAAAAATACAGTTCATGACAGTATTGACAATATTTATATTTCGAAGCTGTCAATCAGGAGATCTACATCATGATCTGTTTGTATTCGTAATTCCCAAATTAGCATCATTAAATAAAGAAATTGGGAATTAATCACCATTTTGGCTAAATTTATACAGAATATTTTAATTGTAAGGCACGAAAGACTTCAAAGTGCTAACTTCAAATATGAGTGCTCAGCATTTTTGGAGTTTGGTCAGCAAAATCCCAAATTCTACACAAGATTCCATATCAGAAAGGAAAACTCAGGGTTTGCGTTCACTAAGACAAAGCAAAATAATGATAATTGATTTAGTATTAAGATATGTCATGGTTCAAAGGTCTGGCATTTAAGTATAGTATTTTTCTCCTGAATTCCTCGTGAGACTTTCAGAAGGCTCAAATATCAACTTTCAATTCGACTCAAACCGGTACCTGAAAAAACACGATATTCTAACCATTACCTTGGAGCAAATGGAAGAAATTGTTTGTAACCGTATTTTGTAGATCTTTGATTGGATTCTGCATTGTTGTTATCCTCAGTGTTAGCCCTGGAATGCGGTTCATTTGGATCCTCTGGAAAAGGCTGGAAGGCCAAGTTGGGAATCCCTGCCTCTCCATCTTCTACTCCTGTTTTAGATAGTTCAACTTCTTCCTTAGAAGCCATGCTCGGCTCGACACTCTAATAGTAACGATTCACTTTAGTATGTGGTGATTGACTAAAAGACGACCACCTCGACAACAAACTACTTCAGGGGTCATTTTACGTTAGACTGATTCCATAAGTCGGTCCCAGTTCGCTCTCTGACGATTTTTTTTTTCGCTCACGGGTCCGACTTATCTCATTCATCAGCCGTTGCTGTACAAACCAAAACGAGGCTCTTGAATACCTAATGAGCCGGAAGTAAAATTCCATAATTTTTCGCAAGTCATTTCAACGTTTCTTTATTTCTACAACTCGATGTTTTCTCATAAAAGTACTCCTATAAAGTTTGTTTAAATCGAGATGAGGACGTTTGCAGTTCTCAGAAAGAAAAAAAGAAGAATTGTGGGCACTGAGAATGAAGAGTTAGTTTACAATCTTTACGGCGTGAATCTAGGCAAAGATAACAACACTGCACATCATGGAACATTCAAATTTTATTAAAACATAAGCTTACCACTGATTTACACAATGAGCCTCATCAACATAAATACACCCTAGAGTATTTTTAAACTCCTTCGACCGATGTAATTCCGGAGAGATAAACGGCTTATAACTGCAGAACTTGTTTCACGAGGGCATGACCAAAACCACTGGGCTTTGTCAGATAATATTACAATCATTACTAGCCTTGTATTTGCCAAATTTGGCCTCTTCTGTCACAGTGGAATCGTCTTCTCCTTCTCCGGTAAAGCCGGCAAAGGCAGCGGGAATCTAGTAACTTCCTAAAACTGTCCACTTGATCTTTCATCAAGGCGTCAAAGGCGATACAAAAATATTGCCGTTGCCGGCCTTTGCAGGCAAAACGTTTTGCCACATCCTGTGGGAAGATAAACAAACACGTCTTTCCCCTCTAGAACTTGTTCAATAGCTTTTCTTTGGAACGGCTTTAACGTTATCTTCGTTTTAGTTGGTAATTCATTTTCAAAAACAAAATGGCGTCTTACCGGAAGTGAAGTTTCAGATCGGTATAATAAGACATAGTATGTGATTGGTCAAAATGTTTTGAATGGCATAACAAACGATTTCATTGGCTATCTCGTTTTTTCGAGATGCGGATCATTTCTGACCAGGTGAACGGTGAACACGGCGTGCAAAGCATTATTGGACAAAATGAACGGCCCTGGTCCCCAGGTCCCTTGATGAACAAGCAAAATATCAGAAAAATTATTTCTGAAAGCTTTTAATCACATAAATTAGCAAAATAGTTTGAAAGAAGTCTCCCTTTAATTTTTGACTGTTCCTGTCGCTTTGCCATCGTTTTATCAGCGATCAAAACTGTGTCACGCAATACCGTCACGATATGTTGAAGGAGCAAGAACTTATCATTCTGCGAAAATATTTCACTCCTAAAGTTAATGAGCGAATATATGTTTATGCATTTAAGAAAGATTTAGCCTAAAATATGAAAATAAGCTGTTGGTATCGTCATTTTAACGCTCAGTGTTTTGGCTGTTTTCTTTCTTATCAAACAATACGTGATTTTGAGAGTTGACCGAGGCGAGCGTGTTGATAGTGCGAGTCTCCCAAAGGAAATCGGTTTACAAACAGAATATCGTGCTTAACAGCACAGTAAATAAGGGCTATGATTTTAAAAATGAGTTTTTTCGATATGGAAGTATACTTGAGGGTTTTGGCGAGTCTACAACTGCATGAATTTGCTAATAACTTTAATTTTATATTTATCAACTGAACGGAATAATTAACTTAAGTACAGTACACAATGCCAAATAAAAAGTTTATCATAAAAACTTACAAACATTTGTACAACAATAACTTACACGTTAGACTCAGGAAGAAGACTAAATTTATAACAGTTGTTCACCACATATCTTTATTGAAAACAATTTATTATAAACTTCAGTTGCAAAATGGCGGATTCTCATACTCGTCGACCGTGAAATAAGTAGCCTGGGGACGAGGGCCGTTCGCAAAAATACTGAACGCGCTCTGATTGGCTGAAAATAAAATCTCCGTTCACCTGGGAGTATGTTTGCAAATAAGCTAAGTCGGACCCGTGAGCGAAAAAAAAAATCGTCAGAGAGCGAACTGGGACCGACTTATGGAATCAGTCTAATTTTACGTCAGGTAAAGGTATTTTAAAATGTGAGTGCGCGGGCTTCCTGTGTAATTGTTATGTTTGGCTCTCAAAATGGCGGCCGAAATGTGCATTTTGTACTGGGTAAGAACTTTTAGACATTATTTCTCATAAATGCAATAGATCTATTAGATTCTGCCTGCATCAGTTTTGAAATGAGAATAATTTTAAGATATTGTATTATTTGTTGCCGAACTAGAGCCGTTTAAGCTTTAAACTCGCCTAAACAGGAAGATTTCTCTGTTCACAGGGGGCCAACAGTTACGGCCAACTATGTTGTGGTCATAAAGAAGATGTGTTATGCCCTTCAAAAACTGTGCCTTCTCCTGTTCAAGATGTCCAACGGTTGTCTGGAGGAGGCGGCCACACGATCCTTCTTTCTAGTGGGTGTCAATAAATCTTTGGTACAAGAGAGAGAGGTCCCCAAGTGCGGAAGTAGAGGTCAGGGTCCGATTGCTCGAAAGCGGGTTAGTGCTGACCTGTCACGTCTAAAGGAAACCATTGATTGTACCCTGGGTTAAACCTCCTTCGAGCAAACGGGCCCAGAACATAAATGAGCCACAATATTGTATGACTGATTGTGAGATCTGTGCTATTTATATTTTGCATTATGACACTTATGGACTGGTCTGACTTCTGCTGTGACAATGTTTCACACATTCTATCAAAAAAGTCTTTTAGTGACCATCAAGATATTCGAATTGCCGGGCCCAATTTGAACATCCAACTGACATTAATGTTCATCTGTTGTTGTATATGAGCCACACTGATATAAGCTGATATCCAGACCCAAACCCCCTCTGCCTCTTTAGTTAGGACAATTTGAATGTGTCAACATTCCATTAAACCTTGATCAAACGAGTCAGAGCATGCTCAAAGTGCTTGCAAGTTGTCACAAGTTGGACTATACTTGCATCTCCTTTGATCAGGATCTTAGATAGACTATCCTGGTGTGATGAAGGCTGGCCATACAGACACCCATCAATCTGTCCCTGGGATATCAGAATAGTATAGATCACATCTTCTCATAGTGATAATTAAGGCTGGAGATTTTCATAACATTTTTTCTCATAATTTTTTGACAGAAAATGGTGAACTCTATTCATGTGGATGGAACAATAAAGGACAACTTGGCTTGAATGACACATCTGATAGACAGGAATTAACTCTTGTCTCTGATATTCCTGCAATAAAAGCAGTTGCATGTGGATGGAATCATACCTTAGCAATTACTGGTATATACTGTACTATATATATATAATCAGATTTTAGTAACAAAAAACAAAAAAAAAAAAAATCACAGCACATGATGTAGCACCATACTGTTCAAGTGTCAGGTCATTTATCTCCTAATAATTCAAATGTTCAAAATTCTGTGCCATGGATGGTCATGCTGTGCTTCATGTGTGTGCCATGCAAAATGCCTGCATGGTACTATGCATCGATCTGCTTAAGAGGTATCGATACTTAGAGTATGCACTTATTTCAAAACAACATTGTCATTCAAAGCAACAGGTGTCAAGCCAAGAAATAAATGCTGGTTTTATGTTCTTGGTAATTTATTCAAATCGACTTGTTATCAATTATTAAGAATATATTACATGTATGTGTGATATACCAACAAGCCCAACTGCTCACACCTTGTGATAAGTTCTATAGAAACAAGTTTGATTTGAATATGCACAGTTAATAAGATGTGAGACAGATTACAAGGTCTGGGGCCCACTTGTGAGGCTTGTTATTAATAATTTCATAATAAACTTTCATGTAAACAAACAAAATCATAAGATATTTGACAAAGCGCACACTTTGAGAAACACCCAGAAACATCATCGAGCCATTAACAGGTCATTAAATTGGACCAAAAAGTTATCAGGTTTTCAAGAAATGGGCCCTAGTCTTGAGAGTGTATCTTAGAAAGGATTTTCTGGAGTAGTCTATTTCTTCTTTTTTCAGCTGAAAGAAATCTTACTGTCTTTGGATGTAATGCATTTGGCCAGCTTGGACTTGGGACAGTTGGAGGCAAACAGCCCTCACCAACCCCTTGTGAGGTAGGAATTGATTATCCATATACAGTGAACTCTATATAAGGTAGAGACTTGCAGGCTAGATCTTGCTCTCTGTCTTACTTACAGAGTGTAAAACTTATAGAAACAATATAAAGTTTACAATGTAATTCAATTTGGTTTGGGACATGACACAGGCATCCATCAACATGAACATCCATCAACAATGAACATTGATCTTGTCTACTTTTGGGGTTTTATGCATTCCCAAATACTACAGTATATTGAAATTGAGTTTACTAAGGATATTAAGTATAAATTAATATTACACAAACAAGCCCACATTTTGTTGTTATCTCGACAACATCATCAGGGTTTTTTCAGACTTGATGATGTTGTCGAGATGATAACGAAATGTTGTCTTGTTTGTATAATATTTATGCTACAATATAACTTGCAAGATTGGCCTAAAAACTCATGTGGGTGATGTGCATCACTTGCCTACAGTGATTTGTTTTTGGACTGAAAAAGACCACAAGTAATGCTGAATGCTCATCAGTGGCCAAGGAATAGTGTCCCTCTAGCTAGTATCCTTAAAGCAAAAAAGTATAAGTATAACCAGTTTGCTTTTTTTCTAGTAGATTTCTGTTGGATTAACTGTAGTAGATGTGGCTGCTGGATTACGGCACTCCCTAGCTGTGCTAGGTATGACATATTAATTTTGTACAATAAACAGAAAGTTAAGGATTCTCAGTTTCACAGCTTTGAGTCACACTCTTACAACTTTTATAAGCTGTGGCAAGTTCTGTGTTTATGTATAAGTGAGCATGTCACTGCTTCCCTGACATGAAAACATAGTTAAGGTCTCCATTTAAGGCTGAGTGAACAACAGGAACTGCAGGAACACTAGAACTCAAAAAAATGAAGGGATGCCCCCAAAATTTATCTCAGTCCAAAATGGTACGAATTGACTTTCCCATGAACAGTTTGAGGTCACTTAGCCATTTTCAAGGATAACTCTTCAACTTGATTTTTTACAAGCTGATGGATCTGTATGGTCATGGGGTGATAATAAGAAAGGTCAACTTGGAATTCCAGGGCTAAAAGCCAAAACTGTTTCAAAACCAACTAAAGGTGAGAATTATCAACTCTTTCAGGCGACACCTTGATGTTCAAATAACTAATAGATTTTGCTTGTTTTAAAGTCAATAGTCTTGAGGGCAGGTTTTGTCAAGTTGTAGCAGGATCACACCACTCTGCTGCTCTGAAAGGTAACAATTAAGGTATATTGTATTATTTTTAGCATTGCATGGTACATTACATGCTATAGTTGTTTTTGCAACTGCCATGCAAGATCAGTTGCAGAAAAAAGTTGCAATGTGACTACAGTACCTTTACACCTGTGATAAATGCTGTAATTGTTTCTCATCCTGACAATGCAACGTTAGAACAATGCCTGCAACAATTTCCCCCACCAAAAAAAAAAAAGTGTGAAACTTTCTTTGCAACATTCCACACATTGCATGCCTCATATTGAATGTTCCAGAGTGATGAAAGATGCTGCAAATTTCAGTGTGAGAAAAAATTGCAGTGTGTATCACAAGCTTCAGTCTTTTCAGATGTTGAAAAACATAGATGTTACAGCATTTGTAACTTATAGTCTTTCTTCTTTAGAGGATGGTCAAGTCTTTTGTTGGGGGTCCAACCAACATGGCCAGTGTGGAAAAACTGTCTCTGATGGTAACATATTTGATGAGCCCCAACTTATTTGTGGTGATTTGTCTGATAAGAAAGTCACATGTATACTAAGTGGTTGGAGCCATCTATTAGCAAAGACAGGTACCCGAAATATATATCCATTCCGAGGAAACATTTGAATTTTCCAAACAGTTTGGATAGCAAATCATAAAATAACTATTATTTATAAAATAACTATTATATAACGCGCGCTCTGATTGGCCAAAAACCGTGCTTGATGAGAGTATCAAACACGCTCACCTTTTCGAATTTTTCGTAAGTTTGTGCGCTTGTTATGTTATAAAAGTTTATTTTTAAAAATCAATTTGTTGATTTGTCAGAGAACAACCAGATATTTGCCTGGGGCCGTGCTGACTACGGTCAGCTAGGATTAGGAGAAGATGTTGTAAAACATGGCTATATTTGTCAACCAACTGGAATACCATCCCTAGATTCGGTAAGACAGGTAAGTCTAAACTTGTCTATGCTGCAAGGCTCGTACATGGAAAACCTGGAAAGTCGTCGTGGAATTTCATGTCTTTCATTTTCCAGGCATGAAAAATCATTTAATTTTGTCAGGGTTATGCAAAATCATGGAAAAACATGAATATTTTTATCACGGGCTAGTTCAAAGTATTTAGCTTACAATGCTGGCTAGTGGCGTAGCGAGAGGGCGCAAGCCCTAAAATTTTGGACTTGAGCCGTCATCTGAAAGATGATGTCAATGATATCACTATAAAATTTCACTCTTATTTTAACTCACAATATTTACAGCTGTAAGTGTTATCTCAAGTATAATCCGCACTTGATAAGAGCAAGGATGGCACAGTTGGTTAGTGCACGGCCTTCGGTGCAAGAGGTCCAAAGTTCGATCCCCGGATCTCACATCCTTGTTTCAACTTCTTCCCTTTCTGTGTAGCTTTAAGTAGCTTTGAATACCTGTAAAACGGAGCGTTGGTATTCCTGACACCCAGAATCATCTCTCTTTTCTTTCTTTTTAGATGATGTGTGGTGCAGAACACAATATAGTATTACTTGGTAAGATAGCACGAAAAAGGGATTTCTCGTGTTTAGTATATTTATAATATATATTCTTGGTTGTCTTTCATTTTCGTTTTTCTAATTATTTCGACAGAAAATGGCAAGGTGCTAACCTGGGGTTGGAACGAACATGGAATTTGTGGTTCGGAGGACGAACAAAATGTTCATGAACCAAGATTTTTATCCGTAGGAAAAGAAAGTGAAATAATTCAGATCGGTTGCGGTGGAGGTCACACATTTATTTTGCTTAAATCACAATAGATATTTAAAATTCCAATGTAAATTATTTGAATTCAGTGCCGAGATTTACAGTATTAAACTCATTTATACAATTCTGTATTTTTATGGATTTTAATAAGTTAATCACACTGTTTACCTAATAATTAATGAGAGCGCCTTATCTTTGTAGACTTTGATAACATTACCAACAAAACTTTATGAGTTGAACGAGATTATGCGAGAATAAGTTCGAGCTAGCATTTTGACTTGTCGTAGTTTTGGTATCTAGAGTTAAAGTAGCTACGGGCGAAACATCTCACAGCAGCTTGATCACACTTGCAAATGTCATATGTGCAACTGTGATACCATCGCGCTGCAACGTAAAACAACGCACATTAGAATACAGCCACCCAGAACACGAACACGCTTCCACTCTTACTAATCTTATTTTTCCCGTCAGACACTCAACAAGCATGCATTCACGCTCACACATGGGCACAAAGCTAGCAAGCAGGACGCTTAATACTTACGGCAGGAGTCGCAGTTCGTTCGCTTGTACGTAGCAGTATAGACGTGATTTTTCCACGGACACAAGCGCTTGTCTATGATTTGCTGATAACAGAGGTCATGGGTGCGGCAGCACCTAACAAAGAAAAATGGGTCCTTAAAACTTTTCAACTGCCAGAGAACTCAAATTTTGGTAGAAAATATCACTTTAAAGGGAGGAATGTTGTGAGTAAACTGCACCAAGAGAGAGTATTCATTCACTTTTCACCTTACACGGTGCGGAACAACGCTACAGAGCTAAGCGCCGATTTAAGCGCGCCCGGGACTACGATGTAAAGTCCTCGTTCGAAAAGACGAGGTCTAACCATTTGTAGATGTAATTACAAAGACAGCACCGTCCCCTTTGTTATTTTAAGCCATATGAGTGTGTTTGTCCTGGCAGAGTTTGAACCATTGACCTTCCGCATGACAGGATGGCGCTCTTCTGAAAGAGCTAACCAGTATGCGGAACAAAAACGTAAAACAAACTCAAAAGAAGTGTAACGCAACGTTACTCAATGTTATGTCCAGTGAATATGGCTACACCCTCACTGTGACCTGTGCGTAACGCAATCCGCTTACCTGTCAGTAGCATCCACAGGAATCCCGCGTCCCCCCAAACCGCACCAACACCCATATCCATTGTAGTCCAAAGCGCTGCGACCAGTTAAACACCGGATCATACGTCCGAACTGAACAATGTTGCGTTTGACTCGAGAGTGGATGACTGTAGAAGGATTATAGATATCGAAATTATAACGGTAATGGTCATAAATTATTATAAAATAACTATGATATAACGCGCGCTCTGATTGGCCAAAGGACGCGTGTCGCGCGTTCTCTATGAGAACACATAGCACGCGCGCGCGCTCACATTTTCAAACTTTCTCCAAAGAAAAAAGAAAATAAAACTTCAATTGTATTTTATAAAAGAAATAGAAAACTCGGCAGCAGTGCTATGTTGAGTTATAGAAGCACTTGGGAATTGTAAGAAGACTCGAGAAGTGTTGAGAAGCACTCGGCTACGCCTCGTGCCTCTCCTAACACTTCTCTCGTCTTCTTACAATCCCCGCGTGCTTCTATAACTTAACATAGCACGCTGCCTCGTTTTCTATTTCTACATTATTTTAATTATGCAAATAAATAAAACATGTAATGCAGTTGATTGACAATGCTTGCTTACTTTGTGCCTCAGCGGGCTTGGCTTGGACCTGTTACAGGAAACAAAATGACTAAATCAATTTTTGATTAAGTAATTAACGCAAAAAATCAATGGAAATGACGCTCTGATATATCAATCTTTAGAGATTCATAAAATGGTAGTGAGTTTTTAAAAAAAATCGTTTGAGCGGTTTTAGAGAAATTCAAAGAAGCGCTGGAATGTGAAGTCATTTTGGCGCTCAGAATCTAAAATGGACGGTCTCACAAGATAATTAAATTCATTCTCAATATTATTAAAGAAATGGTTCACGCTTAGCGTGCGTCCATCGTGAAATGGATGCACGCAGGAGGTTGCTAAGCACGAAAGAAGCGTAAGATCAGTCGCACGAGGCGTTATATAGCCGAGGCGTTAGGCGTTAGTCCTTGGGTATTTTATTAATGAAAATGGAGCAATTCTTGTTACCCCAGATTTCTTTTCGGTCGTGCAATCACCAATCGCCGCCCCGCGCCGTCGACCTTTTTTGAAATAGTACATATATATAGAAATTCTTGATTCGAAGATATGTAATTTGCCTGATATCATACAAGTGCGAAAGGCTTTTGGATTTTCTGGATCTCATCAAAAGCGATAAGTATTTAAGTTTTAGGATTTCAATATTTCTATCATTGCTATGCCAACGCGTACTCCAATAAAACGTACATCATACTAAACTTCGGACAAAGGGTGATCCTCATTTCGATCGAGGTAGAGAAAGCGGTTATTGTAAAGACCGTTCAAGAAACCTTGGTGTGGCAGTCAAAAAACAGAAGGCAAATACCATAACACAGTACCTTGAGGCTCACGAAGCAGATGAAAGCAAGTGCTATAGAGATGCTAAACTTCATCTTTATCAGTGAATTTGACTTGAGCCACTGTCTCAATATCTTACTATCTGTCTCTTTAACAGTAAGGATCGATTGATTGTTAACTGAATGTGCCGGCTGGGTTTGTTTAGCCTGCAAAATGTGTTCGTGCATGCTCGGCTAGGAGTTCACATACCTTCAGATGGCGCAGGCCCAAGTTCCCGTTTTCCTGAAGCTCCTGCTGATAGATATCATGTATTCAAGGAAGTATTTCAAGGAAGTATTTCAAGGAAGTATTTCAAGGAAGTATTTGGATTTGAAAATGGTTGAAGGAAGGTAGGGGAGGGTAAACAAATGCTCAATCTTGCTATAGAACATACACTGTATTGATAGTAAAAATAGCGATGATTTGGAAATGACAACTTTACTGAATTATCAGAGTAGATTTCGTATGACTGTGAAAACGGCACCGCACGGTCACGGCTAGTCTCCTACGCAGCCGCAGTTTTGTTGTCACGCTAGGGCTTAAAGCGTGACAACAAAACTGCGGCTGCGTAGGAGACTAGGTCACGGCACGGTTTCGGCAAAAATTTCGAATGTTTTTATAGAGATCACGGCACTGACACGGTTACGGCACGGCGCGGTCCGTTTCACACTCATACGAAATCTGCTCTATCAGTACAGTGTATAATGTTTTATAGCAAAATTACAGGCTCGTAACATGGTATATTTTCGTCTCACTGATCCCGGGTTTTTACGGAAATTTTGATCCCTGATCCTGGTGCAAAATTCTGAGCTGATCCCTGATCCTGACCCAATGTCCCTGATCCCTGATCCTACCCATTTGATCCCAGAGCCCTGGCCTCTGATCCCTGATCCTGGCCATAATTTGGGACTTGATCCCTGATCCCATATACCATGTTACGAGCCTGAAATTAAGCAACATTTGTTTACCAAAGTACGTCATACTGATCATCCAATCCTCATGCATAGCCAGGTGAACGGAGATTTTATTTTCAGCCAATCAGAGCGCGTTCAGTATTTTTGCGAACGGCCCTCGTCCCCAGGCTACTTATTTCACGGTCGACGAGTATGAGAATCCGCCATTTTGCAACTGAAGTTTATAATAAATTGTTTTCAATAAAGATATGTGGTGAACAACTGTTATAAATTTAGTCTTCTTCCTGAGTCTAACGTGTAAGTTATTGTTGTACAAATGTTTGTAAGTTTTTATGATAAACTTTTTATTTGGCATTGTGTACTGTACTTAAGTTAATTATTCCGTTCAGTTGATAAATATAAAATTAAAGTTATTAGCAAATTCATGCAGTTGTAGACTCGCCAAAACCCTCAAGTATACTTCCATATCGAAAAAACTCATTTTTAAAATCATAGCCCTTATTTACTGTGCTGTTAAGCACGATATTCTGTTTGTAAACCGATTTCCTTTGGGAGACTCGCACTATCAACACGCTCGCCTCGGTCAACTCTCAAAATCACGTATTGTTTGATAAGAAAGAAAACAGCCAAAACACTGAGCGTTAAAATGACGATACCAACAGCTTATTTTCATATTTTAGGCTAAATCTTTCTTAAATGCATAAACATATATTCGCTCATTAACTTTAGGAGTGAAATATTTTCGCAGAATGATAAGTTCTTGCTCCTTCAACATATCGTGACGGTATTGCGTGACACAGTTTTGATCGCTGATAAAACGATGGCAAAGCGACAGGAACAGTCAAAAATTAAAGGGAGACTTCTTTCAAACTATTTTGCTAATTTATGTGATTAAAAGCTTTCAGAAATAATTTTTCTGATATTTTGCTTGTTCATCAAGGGACCTGGGGACCAGGGCCGTTCATTTTGTCCAATAATGCTTTGCACGCCGTGTTCACCGTTCACCTGGAGGGTCCTATATGGGTCCCTGATTTAGAAATACTTCCTCATACTACATTTCAGGTATATGATACCTACAAGCAAAGAATATGATTTCCTAGAAGCACGATTAGGATTTAGATGAGGATGAGGATTAATTTGAAAGTACTATGGTTGAGGGAAGGCAGGGGAGGGTGAACAAATGCTCAATCTTGCTATAAAGCATTATACACTGTATTGATAGTAAAAATAACGATGATAATCAAATTATTATCCTTACAGTGTGTAATGTTTTAAAGCAAAACTGAGCAACATTTGTTAACCCCCTCCTGCCTGCCTTCAATCATCTAATCCTTTAATCCTAGGGTCATATCAGTTGGGTCCCTTCCTTATTATATTACCTTCCAAGTATATGATACCTACAAGCAAGAGCTTAATTCAGAGAAATACCGGGAAGCTTGGACCGGCATCATCCCAAAGAATGTGATTTCCTAGAAGCACGAACGCATTTTGGAGGCTATATAAACCCAGCCACAATCGGCTCACAATCAATCTATCGGCCCTTCTGTTAAAGACACAGATAGCAAGAAATTGGGAAAGCGGATCAAGTCAAATTCATCAAGATGAGGTTTATTTTTGCTTTAGCATTTGCCTTCATTTGTATCGTGAGCCTCAAGGTACTTATCTAAGCCGATTTCGTATAAAATCGTGAACAAATGATTTGTAATCATGAAATGGTCTCCATTTTCTCTGTTTAATCAGAGAAAGAGACTGCGTGCAAGAGAGAGAGAGAGAGAGAGAGAGAGAGAGAGATTTACTCAAAAATTGATTGTCATTATTGTTCCTTTAACAGGTCCAAGCCAAGCCTGATGATGCGCAAAGTAAGCAAGCATGCTTTTTTCATTTACATAATTTAGATGATAATTCAAGAGTATTACCTTAAATAGGGTGGTTTTCATTAACCCGTGAAACAAAGTGTATTAGTTAAAGTGTAATAGTCGAATGACAACAAAAGAACACAATGGAATCAGGGTGTATTAGGGTGTAATACACTAAAGTATGTTTCGCGGGTTAATGAAAACCACTCTATTTTAATATCTTTACTCTCTCTAATATTCTATTTCTTCTACAGTCATTCACTCTCGAGTCAAACGCAACATTGTCCAGTTCGGCCGTATGATCCGGTGCAAAACTGGTCGCAGCGCCTTCGATTACAATGGCTATGGCTGTTGGTGCGGTAAAGGGGGACGCGGGATTCCTGTGGATGCTACTGATAGGTAAGCAGATTGCGTTACGCACAGGTCACGCTAAATGACCACGTTACACAACGCAAAGCGTTGTGAAACTTGTCTGGCAATAACGGCGATTAAGACAACTTTCAGAGAAAAGTTTTAGCGTGTACCAATACCTTTAACGATTAGCGCGCGCTTTACAAGAATTCACTAGTGTTCTTCTTATAAAATATTTGAGATATAACGCGCGCGCTGATTGGCTGGCTATCATGTTTATATCAGAGGACAGAGACATGGCTCGCTCAAAAAAACGTCGAAAATATTTTATAAAAGCAACATAAAACGATCGCTTATGTCTCTCTGTACTGTGTTCTCTAGCTTGCATTTGAAGATATAAATTAACCAATTTCTCTTCGATAGATGCTGCCGTGCACATGACCTCTGTTATAAGCGAATCAAAGATAAGCGCTTGTGTCGATGGAAAATTCAGGTCTACACTGCTACGTACAAGCGAAGGAACTGCGACTCCTGCCGTAAGTATTAGGCGTCCTACGTGTTAGCTTTGTGCGCATGTGTGAGCGTGAGTGTATGCTTGTTGAGTGCCTGAGGGGAGAAGTAAGATACGTAAAAGTAAAAGTTTGTGATGTGGCTGTATTCTAATGTCTTTTTTATATTGCAGCGTGGCCTGGACGGCGTCATAGATGCTCATACAACGTTTGCAAGTGTGACCAAGCTGCTGTGAGATGTTTCGCCCGCAGCCACTTTAACTCGAGATACAAAATGTACAACAAGTCAAGATGCTAGCTCGATTTCGTGCTCGCATGGAAACGGACACATCCATTTAACTCATAAAGTTACCAAAGTCTATATGCATTAATTATTAGGTGAACAGTGTGATTTTTAAACGCTCAATTGCTGTTGAGCAGTAGCTTATTTTAATAACAATCCATAACAAATACAATAAAAAATAAAAAGTTTTTCAATTCGCATGTTTCAATCAGAAGAAAAATTGAGCATTTTTAGGAATGGGATAATACGCTTGTTGCTGTGAGAGAATCAAGCAACATATACTCTTTGTTACAGTCGGATTTCTGTGTTACGTACGACTGAGTAGGCCTAGGATGAACCTCAGCGGCAAACTCGCATGGAGGTTTTGGTACTCATGCAGAGCGAACGATGATTTTTGACGTCAGCGGTAACAACTGCGTTGAACATGCGCTGTTTCCTCTTTTTACGAAGTAATTCCAATAGTTAACGTTGTGCTCGGTAACGAGACACGTGATTTCTCTTTGGTCATGCAAGTCAAATAATTACATATCAGCGATTCTTCCCGGGGGGACTCCATTGTAAAAGGATCGGGTAGGCTCGTCGTATCTCTTAGGGCTAAAAACAGAAAAAATCAAATTAAGGTCACTTAGTTTCTTCGTCCCTTTGGCATCAGCATTAAAGAGATTTAAACCCTGTGCGGAAATGGTTCTGTGCTTGATGACATTTGAATAAGTGGAAACAAAGAAGTTGTGTTCCTATTTAACTAAATCAGTTACGCCATTGCGAGTCGAGTTTCACAAGGCATTGCACTGCATGTGCATGTAACATGATCAATTGGCTGACATTTTTTCGACTGAACTCCGTGGTGAGACAGTCTCACGAAAAGTAGAACTGCTTTCTATTCGTGTAACAGGAACTTGTGTTGTGAACATGTTTCAGGACGAAATTCAGCCGTGTAACACTCCTCTTGAAGCCGGCTTGTCTCGCAACGGCGATCGACACAAGTTTTAGATAAGAGTTTCAGCGTGTAACAGCGCCTTAAGTCAGCTAAGCCATTTCGTTAGCTATAAGAGCATGTGTTGCGATTTACTCAAAATCGAACTTATAGAATTTCTTGATTCGAAGATATGTAATTTGCCTGATATCATACAAGCGCGAAAGGCTTTTGGGTTTTCTGGATCTCATCAAAAGCGATAAGTGTTTAAGTTTCAGTGATTTCAATATTTCTATCGTTGCTATGCCAACGCGTACCCCAATAAAACGTGCATCACTAAAGTTCGGACAAAGGGTGGTCCTTCGTGAGAGCCTCAATTCGATCGAGAGAAAGTTATTGTTACCGTGCCTGAAATCTTGGCGTGGCAGTCAGAAAACAGTACATAAGCATATCGAACTCCGCTATTGCTAAAATCAAGAACGTTTGTAAGAAGTATATAAGCAAACACCTTAAAAAAATACCTTAAAAAAATACCTTGAGGCTCACGAAGCAAATGAAAGCGCGCAAGTGCTATAGAGATGCTAAACTTCATCGTGATCAGTGAATTTGACTTGAGCCGCTGTCTCAATATCTTACTATCTGTCTTTTCAACAGTAAGGATCGATTGATTGTTAACTGAATGTGCCGGCTGTTTGTTTAGCCTCCAAAATGTGTTCGTGCATGCTCGGCTAGGAGTTCACATACCTTCGGGATGGCGCAGGTCCAAGTTCCCGTTTTCCTGAAGCTCCTGCTGATAAATATCATGTGTTCAAGGAAGTATTTCAAGGAAGTATTTCAAGGAAGTATTTGGCCACTATTAGGATTTGAAAGTACTATGGTTGAAGGAAGGTAGGGGAGGGTACACAAATGCTCAATCTTGCTATAAAACATTATTATACACTGTATTGATAGTAAAAATACGATGATAAATAAATGACAATCAAATTATTATCAATACGTACAGTGTATAATGTTTTATAGCAAAATTAAGCAACATTTGTTTACCAAAGTCATAGTATCATCTAATTCTTATAGGATCCTATTGGATCCCTATTTAGGAATACTTCCTTATACCGGCACCTTCCAGGTACATGATACCTAGAAGCAAGAGCTTCAGAGAAATGGGAAGCTTGGACCTGTGCCATCCCAAAGAATGTGATTTCCTAGAAGTACGATTAGGATTAGGATTAGGATTTGAAAGTACTATGGTTGAAGTAAGGCAGGGGAGGGTAAACAAATGCTCAATCTTGCTATAAAACATTATACACTGTATTGATAGTAATAATAACGATGATAATCAAATTATTATTATTACAGTGTATAATGTTTTATAGCAAAACTGAGCAACATTTGTGAGCCCTCTCCTGCCTTCCTTCAATTATATATAGTATCATCTAATCCTTATAGGGTCCTATAGGGTCCCTATTTAGGAATACGTCCTTATATTACCTTCCAGGTACATGATACCTACAAGCAAGAGCTTCAGAGACGTAGGAAGCTTGGACCTGTGCCATCCGAAAGTATACCATCTCCTAGAAGCACGAATGCATTTTGGAGGCTATATAAACCCAGCCACAATCGGCTCACAATCAATCCGTCCTTTCTGTTAAAGACAAAGATAGCAAGAAATTGGGAAAGCGGATCAAGTCAAATTCATCAATATGAAGTTTGGCTTTGCTTTGGCATTTGCCTTCATCTGTATCGTGAGCCTCAAGGTACTGTGTTCAAATACGGGAAGTTAGATTTCGAATCTGTTTAGGGTAGCATCCATAAAACTTTCGTAGGTACACAAAACTGTCAAAACAAATGCATTTCTAGTGCTCGCAATAGCAAAAAAACTTAATTTGTGTTCATAATTGACAAGAGACAGAGAGAGACAGAGAGAGACAGAGAGAGAGAGAGGGAGGGAGGGAGGGAGGGAGGGAGGGAGGGAGGGAGGGAGGGAGGGAGGGAGGGGGAGAGATTTACTCAAAAATTGATTGTCATTATTGTTCCTGTAACAGGTCCAAGCCAAGCCTGATGATGGGCAAAGTAAGCAAGCATGCTTTTTTCATTTGCATAATTTAGATGATAATTTAAGACTATTACCTTTATTAGGGTGGTTTTCATTAACCCGTGAAACAAAGTGTATTAGTTAAAGTGTAATAGTCGAATGACAACAAAAGAACACAATGGAATCAGGGTGTATTAGGGTGTAATACACTAAAGTGTGTTTTACGGGTTAATGAAAACCACTCTATTTTGATATCTATAATCTTTCT
Source organism: Telmatactis stephensoni (assembly GCA_029948255.1). Lineage (NCBI taxonomy): Eukaryota > Metazoa > Cnidaria > Anthozoa > Actiniaria > Isophelliidae > Telmatactis > Telmatactis stephensoni. The sequence continues at coordinate 944,729 of JALIZF010001843.1, forward strand.
ACAGTCATCCACTCTCGAACCAAACGCAACGTTGTCCAGTTCGGTAGTATGATCCGGTGCAAAACTGGTCGCAGCGCCTTCGACTACAATGGCTATGGCTGTTGGTGCGGTATAGGAGGACGCGGGACTCCTGTAGACGCCACTGATAGGTAAGCAGATTACGTTACGCACAGGTCACGCTGGGGATGTAGCCATACGCATGCGCACTCCTTTGATGATTTTTAATTAAAGAAAATTGGCTAGGTTTTCGTTTGGTTGTTTTTTTGTTTTCTTTTTGTTATGTCTTTGTTCAAGAGCAGTTGGGGTGGTTCGTTTCAAATTGGGTCTGAATTTATTCGCACCTTCCCGTCTTTTAAACTCTGAGTACTGAACCCCACACTTCCTCTTGGGAGTTTGCTCCCCTCAAAGCGACTTTTTTTTCTAGTGGAATTGGTGTTCTCTGGCAATTGAAAAGTTTGAATTAATCATTTCTTCTTCATTAGGTGCTGCCGTGCCCATGACCGCTGTTATCAGCGAATCATAAACCAGCGCTTGTGTCCATGGAAAATTCATGTGTACACTGCTATTTACCTGCGAAGGAACTGTGACTCCTGCCGTAAGTATTAGCCATCCTGCGTGTTAGCTTTGTGCGCATGTGTGAACGTGAGTGCCTGCTAATTGAGTGCTCTAGGGGAGAAGTAAGATACGTAAAAGTGAAAGTGTGTGGTGTGGCTGTATTCTAATGTGTCTTTTTATATTGCAGCGTGGCCTAGAGTGCTTCACAGGTGCACATACGACATTTGCAAGTGTGACCAAGCTGCTGTGAGATGCTTTGCCCGCAGCCACTTCAACTATAGATATAAAAACTACAACAAGTCAAGATGCTAGTTCGATCTCGTTCTCGCATGGAAACGGACACACCCATTTAACTCAGTTACCAAAGTCTATATGCATTAATCATTAGGTGAACAGTGTGATTTTTAAACGCTACGTTAAGGAATAGCTTATTTTGATAAAATTCCATAATAAATAAAACTGAAATAAAGAGTTTTTATCTTAAAAGTATGTTAAGCGTATATCAATTCGCATGTTTCAATCAAAAGAAAACTTGAGCATTTTTAATTTAGGAATGGGGCAATCAAATGCTTGTTGCTGCGAGAGAAGCGAGCAACATACTCTTTGTAACAGTCGGATTGCTGTGTTACGTACGACTGAGTAGGTCCGGATTTATGATGTCAGTGGTAACAACTGCGCCGAACTTGCGCTTCGTTCGAATCTTTTTATTCCGAATGCTAAAAAAGACTCATATGAACATTTTGGAAGGGAGAGGGTGATGACGGCAAGTTGGTGTAAGGGGGCAGGGATGGTCCAGGATTGAGGTTTGCCCCTCAAAATGAGGGTGTTGCCCCTCACTGATGACAAGTTGGTGGGGAGGGGTGGTTGCTCCTCAAAATTAGGAGCTCGTCACCATTCCCCTGACGCACTAAAATCAGTGGGATGGCCGGGGAGAGGTTGTTCAAGATTGAGGGCTTGTCCCTCAATAAACAGATAAAGGAGTATAATTTCATGCTAGCTACCTACATTTGAGGAGGATGATTTTAAAGTGAATTCTAAAGCCTAGTCCGAACACTGTACCTTCCATATGCCATTCTTAATTCAAAATCTAGTTAGAGCCATATTATATTCCGCTGGTTCTCGTGTGTTGAATGCCTGAGCTCTTCTAAATTAGCCAGCGGTTCCAAATTGATTCAAAAGCCAAACTTTCCTTGTATTTTATTGCAACAATTTCAGTTGGTACGGCTCATGGATAGTACGACGTCTTAACGGCCCGGCTAAGTTGGAAAAAATCTGCGAAGTAATTTGAATTGGCGAATATAAAGTCTCACAATTCTCTATAATCTCTCTCTCTATGTCCTGGCAACTGCACCGTACTTGATATATATTACAGTCACTAGCTTAGTTTCTTCGTCCCTTTGGCATCAGCATTATAAAGAGATTTAAGCCCTGTGATAAATGGTTCTGTGCTTGATGACATTTGAATTAGTGGAAACAAAGAAGTTGTGTTCCTATTTAACTAAATCAGTTACGAATGTTACACGCTGAAACTTTTATCTCAAACTTGTGGCAATCGCCCGGTTGCGAGACAAGTTTCACAACGCATTGCACCGCGTAACATGGTCATTTAGCTGAAGCTTTTTCGAATCATCGCTGGGGACAGATTCACGAAAAGTAGAACTGCTTTCTACTCTTGCAACAGAAACTTGTGTCGCGAACAAGTTTCAGGATAAAATTGAGCCGTGTAACATCCCCTTGAAACTTGTCTCGCAACGGCAATCGACCAACAAGTTTCAGCGTGTAACAGCGCCTTATCAAGTCAGCTAAGCCATTTCGTCAGCTAAGAGCATGTTTTGCTGCTCAAGTAACTGAAAATGGCTCAAAATATTTCTTTTGTCGATGAAAATCTTTTGCCAGAAAAAGACCGCCGAGCGATGATAAAATATCACATTTGCAGCGCTTCTCACCACGGTAAAGATTGTCTCTAGGTCTTCTGATATGTTTTTTCGTGAGGTCTTCCGGTTCAAACCTGTAACATTGAATGAGAGCTGAATGGAGCCAATGACAAACATGGCAAAATTATTGACACAGAATAAAATCAATGTTAGTTTTATGAGTATTTTGACACAAGGATGAAACCTTTGTTGCATCAGCTTTAGCTGTGTGTAATTCAGAACTCCAATAACAACAACTGTAATAAGATTTTCAGTGAAAAAGAAGGCCACAACAGTTTCTTCCAAGCGATTTCCATTATGAAGACCAAGAAGGACCAGAAATTCCACTAAACTTACTACAAGCAAATAAAAATAAGACCAAAACCTTGGAAGACGAATGAGCTTTTTGAATACTTCACACCAACCAAGAAACTCGGGAACTTGCCAAATGACATACAGTGAAATTCCAAAGTTGATTTGAGAGACGATAAGCCATGCGAGTTCTAATTCCAAGGAGTTGGAAAAGAGTGTAAAATTGTGGCACTGGAAACTCGGTTGACGTTCTTTTAAACAGCATGTTATTGAACGAACACTGAATGCTATCATTCCAGTGAAGTTAAGGACCAGAATTAAACCGTAGCAGCAAAAGATCAATACTTGTTTCGTATTCATAGAAATCCCCTTTCAGAGTTTTCTTCAACTAAGTAACTCTTGAGTTCCAGTTTGCACTGAATTTTATATCAAAAGATGAACTTCTGCAGATGCATGGAATTGGAACTTATTTCTTCAGTAGCATATTGAATTTCACAGAAATATTGCATTGTTTAAGCCTCCATTTTTTCCCTAATTAGGACATTGTGAAAGCAGTCCATCGATTCAAAACTAAATTTATAAATAAAGGTTATGTTCGATAGAAACTGATAAGTGTGTTCGTAGATCGAAAACGTTCAGAGAAAAAGAAACTTGAAAGAGAAATACTCCCATCAGAATAAAGTTAGTAATCCATTTCTATTTCTATTTCCTATAAATTGGTTAGTTTATCCTCAACTACTGTGAACAATTAAACTTTTATAGGACAAACACATTGTTTTATCCACTTAATTAGGAATTACCCAACATTATTTACGTTATTTTTTGGTGCAGTTATTGAGAGTTCTTTCTTTCGTGTTTTATTTTCCAGAGATGGAGTAGGTGGGTGGGGCATTCGCTGTTCCGCCATGATTTATACCCCATGGCACTCTAATTCTCTTTTGAGGTTAGTCAGTAAGAGAAGTGATTACACCAGCTAAAACATGTCAGGTTTTTTCTATATACGATCGTGTGTTTCTAGATATGAAACTCTTTGATGGAGCAAGTGGACTCAAAACGTGTCAGTGAGCTCTGGCAGTGAAATTCGAAAAGAAAAACTGGCTTTCACTTCTGCATGTGACCAAGGATAGAAGCAAAAAGCATAATAAACTCTAGTGTTAACAGTAAATGGAAGAAATGTGCAACAAACAATCTATTTCATTGATTTTAAAGCTTTCGTTTCAGTTCACGAAAGAACATTCCCTTACTGCGACGACCAACAACCGAATTCTAACTTTCAGTTGGATTTTGGGTTTTTCTGATCCACCAATCATGTAAAGGGGGCGGAGTACATACAGTGAGAGCAAATGCCCTCAATGGGCCTCGAGGCAGATGAGGTTGGAGTGAGGGCAGGCATAAGCTCCGCCCCTTTACATGATTAGAGGATCAGAAAAACCTAAAAATCCAGCTCAAAGTTTAGAGCTGTCGGTCGCGATACAAGCGTTAGTGCAGTAAAGAACATGTAAGACATGTAAATAATAATTATTTTGCATGTCAATATCGAACATAAACTTTCCCTCTGGAAATCTTTTAGATCTTGTGACTCGTTGACTCGCGGGTCCGAGGAATGACCCGTAATTGGGCCAATAAGTGTTTATAACCGTGGATAAGTTTGGTACCAGTTGGTAATCAATTTTCTCTTCAAACTCCATCAAGCGTTTCTTCTCCAGTGTCTTTTTCACCGACCCGTAAACCAGACAAAGTGACCAGTGAGGGACCATAGTTTAACCAGTAAAGTTAATAATTGTAAGATACAATTATATTTCTCTCTCACTTTTTTTGCGTTGGAGGCCGTCCCTGAGGTCATAGAAGATAACATGAATTAGCAATAATATTTCTCGTTTTCTACCTGTCTGTTTTCGATCCTTGGCAGGTGTCACGTCGCGCAGGTCCAATCGTAGTTTTAGCTCGTTCCGAGGCGAGGAAAAAATAAAAAAATTCCTTCCTTGGGAAATTGGCATAAAAATATCGCAAGAATGGGGCTTTTAACGCTCCTAGGTAAGGTAGCTTCTTTTTGTATTCTTTAATGAACTTTTCATGACTTTTTTTTTGTTTAAAAACGTTTCACTTTTCAGCTGTGACAGTTTTAGGGGTTTTGGGTAAGTACTTCAAAGTAACATATTCATTTTTTGGATTGAAAAGGCAGTCAATGTTAAGTAGATGTCAAGTAGCTAACTGTTCCAAAATGTTCTAAAAATAGTGGCACTCATAAGATTAATTTTAGCCTTTTTTGCTCATCCAGTGATCCGTGCGATCAAAGATTACTTTAATTCGATATGGTCTAATGCTCGGCGGGTTGCATTCATCACAGAAAAAACAAGTCGAGAATCACTGGTCTTAATTCTGAAAAATAAAAGCGATATAACTAGACTTTATTGAAAAGACTTGCCGCTGTTTGAAAGTGTGCTAGTTAAGTTATTGCTAGCTTAAGTTAATCTTTTTATAAAAATGATGTGATTGTCAGGAGCGACAGCATTCGAGGACTTGGACAAGAATTACAATGTAGAAGCAGGTAAGTCAACATTCTTCTCTCTTCATGCGGTGTATTTTTGTGGCAGTACAGCTGTACCCTGTTGCCATTGAATTTTAACGAGAATTTAACTAATCTCATTAAGCGGCATCTACATCTAAAAATTGCCATTTCTTGCTCGTATAGATGCGGCTTTATCCCTCGCTGAGAGTGATAAATAAGTGGTGGTAGATTTGTAGATTCGCTTAAAGAAAGATGATATTATTACTGATTTAACATTGAAATCCTATAATGATTGTGATTATAAATGGATGACATCAATTGCTGCCTTGTGTCTCACTCTTCAATTTTACTCCGCTTCAAATTGCAAAGGGAGACACACGCTGCAAGTTTTTCTCGCGCTGGCAAAGTAACTCTAGATTTTTTTTGCAAAGAAAAGTTGCAGTGTCAGTCATCAAATTGAAAATCGTTATATCCACGACCCGTATTAGTTTTCCAACTTTGGTTAGGTTTTTGTCTTTTCTAATCCGTCCACCCTCCTTGGGGGCGGAGCTTATGTGATTTCGTTCAATCATTGGTTGATTTGAAATAAGCTCCGCCCCCAAGGATGAATGACGGATCAGAAAAGACAAAATTCTCTTGTGAAATACACCAAAAATAATCATGATCTACCGATAAATACATTTAATTTACCGTAACCGTGCACCTATTTTTAACACCAAGCTTGGGCTTCCTGTGGTTTGGCGACATTTTTCAAACATCTTCAACAAAAATAAAACTCTATTTTTCGGTATTGCAGAATACCTCGGTTGCTACAGAGATGATAAAGTCCCTTACAACCAAATGGACCGTGCTCTAACCTTCCCCGTCAAGAATTTCTTCGGTCCTAAAGTTTACTGCGTCAACGCATGCGCTCAACTTTACTTCCGGTATGCTGGTCTTCAGAATGGTTATCTGTGTTTCTGTGGTAACGGTTACAACAAATATGGTCGCCTAGACGATAAATATTGTAACATGGAGTGCAGAGGATCTCATATTCATGCAAATAACCTGCATAGAACCAAGCATGGCGAATTCTGGAAGGATTGTGGAGGACGATGGGCCAATTCTGTTTACTCCGGTGAGACTGTTATACATACATATTTTTGATAGCGACATTATAATGTTGATAAAGTTAGAATTATCTTAGAAGTAGCAATGCTCTATAATGATGATGATGATGATGATGACGATGATAGTGGTTATCAATATCTTATTACATAGTTATGAACGTTAGTCATCCAGTTGTTCAAATCAGAAATAAGCTAAGTCACTTACTGGAACAAAATGAGAAAACCTTAGGAGACGTTTCGGCCGATACCATTGGCGTTTATTATAGGTCTAATGATCGTCTAGTAATGGTATGTCACATGGCAAACGACGTGGAACGCCTTATAACGCTTGCTTCCAATCAATTGTATGAGGGACTGGCTTTCTATCCTCTCCCAAACTGCCCCTACACCTAAACTAATGTTCTTCCCTGTCCAGTAATGTCACATTTTCACTGTTGAAAGAGTGACCTGAATTCATAGCCAAATGCCGGTTGAAAACAGGCAGAATTTTGAGCTTCAAAGATATGTCTTATTACATTCATGTCTTCAGTATTACATTCACAAAAATATACTTTTTTCTATTTTTCCAAAAGCCTACGGACTACTAAAACAAGAACACTTAGCGCAAGAAACCAAATTGGACGATTCCTGGTTATATTCCAAAAAGAAGTAACTGAACTGATGTACATACCATGAACTGTGGTGAGCCTAACAATGAACTCTATAAAAACCGGCCATAAAATACTGAGTAACTATGAGCTAAGGAAACTAGTAGGGAGGGCAAATAGGAGGGGAGGGAGAAAAAGGGGGATACCGGGATATCTGACTATAGAAAAGAATCTTAAAAATTCACAATTCACAATTCAGCCATACTGTAATTATAAACTATTCTCAAAATTCTATATATGGACGCTCAAACCCTACGGAGGATGGGATGTTCTAGTTTCTAAGCTCACTTCCGGTATTTTGTTACACCATCGTGATTTCACTACTGCTGTATATGGGTAGATGGGTGGAGGGGCTGTAGCAGTTGCGCACTGTATTTTCCCTTTGGAAGATCCCATTTTAATGTTGAATATGTTCCGACCCTTTCTCTTTCTTGCAAGCACCTTAAGATATCAAACTTATTGATCTTGTATTTGTGCCTTAGTAAATACGACTTCAAACAACGACAACGCTGAAAGACGAGCCTTCGAGCCAAGAAGCATTTGTTGATACTTTGTATATATGACAAGATGAAAGAAAAGAAACTTTCAGATAGGACTTTGTTGCTCCAGCTATTGCATTGTAGAGGTACTGCTACGTCCTCAAGCCAAATAATCAGGCCATTTGATACTTCAATATGGTGGCTACAGCTTTAAAGGATAGACTGTAAAGCAGTAAGATGTAAAGCATCTTAGCTTGTGCTGGAACTTTCTTGCTTTTAGTTACTAGAATACATATTTATTATTACGCGTCGTATGACGTATATAGCTTGACTGTATCGGTCAACATGCATGATGTACAATCGTCATTATCAATATGTAATAAACGGGGAATTTTGGATTTAAGTCTTACATCTTTATTATATTCCTAATCTTTTACCTTTTTACTCATCTTAAAGGATTTTGTCTTATTTGTTGACGATGCAAAATTCCTTGCAAGATTAACTTGCGCGCAACAACATGTTTTAGGTATAGTTTATCAAACTCATTAATAATTCATTAGAAAACACAATGGAAATCACTACCGTAACGTAGATCTTTATATCGGATAAAGATTTTTGTTCATTTGCATAAACTTTAACTTGGATTTTCTAAGCCAAAAGTAGTCAAACTTGGAAAATTCTGGTCCAATATGATAATTGACAACTAGACGTTTGATAAGTAATATAAAGAACTCGAGAGCGTGTTATATCGGGTCTAAAGATCCTCGCCTTCGGCTCGGATCTTTATCCACCGATATAACACGCTCTCTCGTTCTTTATGTAATGTATAAAGAACGAGAGAGAGTGTTTTATCGGATATAAAGATCCGAGCCGTAGGCGAGGATCTTTATACCGATAAAACACGATCTCGAGTTCTTTATACGGCTTAAAAAACTCCAACACATATTAGAGTTGTTCTCTAAAAGAAATTCAAAAATATCTTCGATCATTTATCTTGGAGAAAATCGAGGTTAAAGTTGATGTAAATTAGGCCGAATCTTTATCAGATATAAAGACACTCGTCACGGTGGCGATTTTCATTGTGTTTGCCTTATGAATTAATAATAATAATAATAATAATACTAATGTACTTAGTGCGCATTTAACATGGCTCAATGCGCTTACATATGTGTATAAATAAAAATAATTAATCCGTAGATAAATAATTTGTGCTAAATTTCATGAATAAAATAATGAGTTTTTTAAGTTTAACAGGACGTTACATTTCGGCAACGTTGCACTTAACAGCCTGAAGACTAGAGCCATGCTCTATGCCCAAGACACAGCCACAGTTTAACAAGATAAAAACGTAGAGCCACATTCATTTTGTATTTACGCTACAGGATCATACTTTGGTGATAGAGCAGATTTCGTATGAGTGTAAAACAGACCGCGCCGTACCATGACTGTGTCAGTGCCGTATTGTCTATAAAAATACGCAGTCTAAGACCGCATGTGGCTAGTGCAAATTACTATCAAAAACAACGAAATGTTACAATTTTAACTGAAATATGAAGATGTCATGAAATATTAATGCTCGACAAAAATACCAAAACGTTTAATGTTATGGGGCAGATAAAAAAGAAGGCACTTGTGTTTTGAAATGTCTTGCAAGGAAATACATGTTTGCACTGGCTGAATTGGGGGCTGAAAACACCTGCATGTTTGTTTTTAAAATAATAATCTATTTGACACATTTAAGTAATCAAACCGCCAATGGCGAAGTAACTCGTGGATTGACCGAGATGACCACAGGAAGCCCAAACACAATTTGTTTTTGTAAAAATAACGAGTTTTTATTTGGAGACAAAAATCCAAATCAATAAATTAATAATTTCTTTAGCGAAGAAAGAGTCATTAGCTATAAAAGAAAAAAAATCTGTAAAAAAAAAAGTGAAAAAAGAACTACCCGTTGGGCCGGGATTTGAACCCGGAACTCACGATTGTAAAGCCAAGACCTTAACCACTAGACCATCCAGAAGTTGAATGGTATCTTTGTGTGAATTTTGTATATTTATTGTCAGAGTATGGTTATAAAACAAATGCAAAATGCTTCTCTCTCTGTGCTCTGTAGCAAAATGTCGCTATAAAAGATAAAAGAAATACTTTACAAAACACTAAGCCCATTAAACTAACTCAATACGCTTTTTGTTGCTGTTTTCGGCTAGCGGACTCGTCAGGCCTTCACGGCGGCGACCGACGACTGCTTTCAAAATGTTTTTGTTTGTTTAACTTAAGCTTAAGTTTATCTACTTTGACTCTTGTGATAATAGAGTACAAACACTAAAAGCTTGGATTACTTTGATGTTGCACTTGAAGAGATTTTTGTCGCTTGATAGCGATGTACAAAGTCTGGCAATCGACTGCAGTGCGATATTCTATTGCGTCATGTCTAAACTTGCTTCGGTACTTCGATGGTTTTACTCCTTTACGAAGTTATCCCGAATAGATCCCGAATATTACGCACGCATACACCAGGGTCACAACATTATGGCTAGAGCCTCGTTCCGAGGCACTAGCCATAAAAACTTTCAAAATTCCTGCCGTAACCGTGCCGCGTGACCGTGCGGTGCCGTTTTCACAGTCATACGAAATCTACTCTATACGCAGTTGCCGTGAATGGTCACAGGCTCCTGCAATGGTGAACCAAACGCTGCAGCTCCTTCTGCTAGGTTCGAACCTTTATAGATAATGGTAATAGGAGACATCTGTTCTGATGCGATATCTACTCAGTGGTGGGAAGTTTATCGAATAAAATAATCTAAAGTTTGTCTTGATTAAGGCGGAATTTCTTGATAACTTCCCCATCGTGGACTGAGGGAACTACTCTCCCCTGTTTCTTCGAGTTTTTGGTGATAAGCCAAAAGGTTACTCCCCATCCAAGAAAATCTTTTTCCAGTAAAAGTCCGATAGTCTGTAAAAGAAAATAACAATGTTAAACCGACGAAGAATGGAGAATAGAGTATGAATTTCGCTTGATTGGTGATTGCGATCCAAGCCATTGACTTTGAAAGCGAACTGTATACTCCCTATCACACACACAAGGCCATGGTCCAGGAAAAATATAAACAGTGTAACTTTGCAGAGAATATGAAAGAATCTGCTTCCTATATTGATTCTATTGAAGCTGAGTGAAATTAAAGAGTCCAATTAGCATTACAGCTAGGATGGCTTTGATCATGGAGCTAACTATAACCACCTCTTCTAAAACTGTTTTAGAGTGCAAAACAAAGATAGTTGAAAAGCCAACAAGATCTAACACCAGCAGAAACACAAGCGATAGATAATTCGGCATGCGAACAAGTTTTCTACAAAGCTCTACGAAACCAATAAAAGCCGAAGACTTGATGACGACAACAAGGAACACGATTTGTGTGACAACATGTGAAGTAAGCCAAGCCAGTTCGAGTTCCAGCGAGTCTTTATACAACGTAAAGTTTTTGCAGAGAAAACTGACTTGTCTCTCCGTTACACAACATGTAATGGCTCGCAACGCGTACAGAAAGGCAGCTAGAAATCTCCAGAGAAGAAATAAACTGATCAGAATATACGCAAGTTTTTGATAGCATCGATGATTATAGTGCATCTTCACTGATAATTGGACATCAGTCCCAGCGTTTATCGAGAGTAGAGGAATTCCTAACAGTGACAGTTTCGAAACACTATAAATCGAAACAAGTTTGTTTACTACGGAATATCAGCCGAGACATGTAAAATATTCAGTGTATAGTGAGAAGAAGATTTCTTCCACATAAACAATATTTTTTGGCAAGGCAACTCTACGCGTAGTACGTTTTAGATCAGTGAAACGGTTCCTCACAAACCCTCAACTGCATGAGGTGTACAGAGGCATATATCTATATATAATCACAACTCAAACCATAGTAATGTAATTGTAATGAGATGGTTACGAAACGGAGCTACACTAATTATTATATCTTTGTTTTATTCATTTTATTTATTTTATTTCGTTTAAACATGTTTATGCAGAGTTAAGTTGAACTCCTTGCGTTACTTAATACAGATTTACAAAAATTCACTGGTATAGAAAGTAAATACAGACGTACTTACAGAAAATGTGCTAGATGAATTCATGTGGACATGGACCAGAAATTGATTTACAATTTCAATGTCTATCTTTTGGGTTTTCTGCCCTGGTAATAGGAAGAGTTTCCTCTCTTCCCCTAAACAACTTTTCCTATTCTCCACGCGCCCAGAAAAGATCACGAAGACTCGTCTTAAATGAATCAGAAAAGGGGAACTGATTGCAGTCTATGTTTTCCTTGACTTAAGTTTTATAACCAATTACCAAAAATATCGATCATTAATGTTTTGATCAGAGATAACGGTTCTGGCCGGATGTTGAACCAAAGGGGCGGGAGATCAAAAAACCGTAAAACTTCGAAACTAAACCCTGTGCTTAATTGTTTTTCCAAAAACTTTTTTTGGGTCTTTTTTCAATTGGGAGGTCTTAGATAGAGGAAGTTTGATTTTCGGAAGGGAAATTGGAGTTCCACTGAAAAAGATCTGAGCGACGCCCAGAAGATTGGTACTTTACGTTTCCATCGAACAGTGAATTATGATCAATTACACCATTTGTTTTTCAAGGAGCACCTTGTTCATGTTTGTTTATGGTACTCCAGCTCTTTATATCATTTTTACAAGTTTTATTATGTTCACTGAGAGAATTACACAGATCCTGACCTGATACAATGCTGATACTGTCAGTTTATTGATGATAAGCCAAAAGATTCCTTATATAGTTTGTTAGTGCATAGCGTTCATTGTTTCTTGTCATGCTTGAAAATTAGATTATTGCTTGATAACTCCCTCTTGAACCAAGAGAATCCCTCTCCTCTGTTTCTTGGAACTTCTGATGGTAAGCTAAAAGGTTATTTCCATCCATGAAGATTTTGTTCCAGAAAAACTCTGTGAGTCTGTAAAAGAACACAACGAGTGTAAAACGGCGAAGAACGGAGAAAAGAGTATGAAACTCACGTGAAATAGAATGCCGGCTGCGGTCTAGTCCATTGACTTTGAAGGCAAATTGCACAGTTCCAACGATGCACTCAATGGCGTGATCAAGGAAAAACACAAAGAGTGTCACTTTGCAGAGAATGTAAAATAATTTGCCTTCCATATCGATTCTTTGAAGCTGAGTGAAATTAAACAATCCAATTAGCATTACCGCCAGGATAGCTTTGACCATAAAGGCTGCTAGAATTAGCCCTTCAACGAATTTCTTAGGATGCAGGGCAAATATAGTCGAGTAACCAACAAGAGCTAACACCAACAAAAACACCAGTGATAGATAATTCGGCATGCGAACTAGTTTTCTACCGAGCTTTGGAAAGCCAATGAAAGTCGAAGACTTGATCACAATAACAAGGGCTGTGATTTGCGTAAGAATATGTGAAGTAATCCAAGCAGCTTCAAGTTCTAGTGAGTCTTTATAAACCGTGAAATTGTTACAAAGAAAACTGACTTTTCTTTCTTGTACACAGCATGTTATTGCTCGTACGACGTAGAGAAAGACAGCGAGAAATCTCCAGAGAAGAAATAAACTAAACAGAATATACGCGAGCCTTTGACAATACATCGCTAATGACCATTACAAGATTTTAGTTCAGAAATTTTATCGGTTGAAGGGGATTTTCCGGCATATAAAGAGCGACGGAGGTTTCGAAACACTGTAAACAGAAACACAAAATGTGGACTAAACACAAGCTGATTAAATTATTGAAAAAGTCGGATTTTAAAAGTGTCACACTAGCCTCTGATAAGGAAGACTGACATAGCAGCGTTCTCTACAGCCCTTCGCAAAATGAAATCACGCAAAAATATTTGCCTTTTCACGCGTCACGGATAACTAAAAAATCTCTTTCACGTACGTTCACAAAAAATCAAAAGTTGCTTTCATGTAGACGCAAAAAAATTTTAGACCTTAAATCACGCTTCGCGTCAAAATAAATAGGCAATTTGCGTTTCACACAAAAGGTATAGGGGACGCTGACATAGACTTCCAATATATCACGATATGATATAGTAAGTATAAAATATGGAAAAAAGACTTCACATAATAGCACGAGTCAGAGGCTCATCTACAATTGTGGCCTAATTTGTATCATTTCGTGGTTCAAATCGTCAGTTTTCTTAAGGATTGAAGAAAATGAAGAGCAGAATACTGCATGTAAATAAATCGTTATTGAAAAATGAAATTTAAAGATGAAATGTGAAAACGAAGGTAACAACCCATGCAGCCGCGAGCTCCTGTGCCCCACTATCCACGAGTTACAATACCTTGACTTTCAGTTTCGGGTATCCACGAGTTAAAGAGTTCAACACGCTCATTGAAAGACCGCTGATTTTACGGACTCAACTTCGATAAGAGCCATTTTCTGACAAACTTGATATTAAAATGTAATTTCCACGTCTGCACGAGAAAATTTCATATAACAAATATATTGTATCACATGAAATGTGGTCAAATTTTCTTGTCCAACCCCCTTCCCCCCCCCCCCCCCCCTCCCCAGGTCCCAGCATCCTCGAGTTCTAGTGAGTCTTTATAAACCGTGAAATGGTTTCAGAGAAAACTGCATTTTCTTTCCTGTACACAACATTTTATTACTTTTACGACGTAGAGAAAGACAGCTAGAAGTCTCCAAATTAAAGAAGAAATAAACTGAACAAAATATACACGATGTTCAGAAGTTCCAGGAAAGAGAGGAGCTAGAGAGATTCTCTGGGTTCAAGAGGGAGCTATCAAGCAATACATTAATTTTCAAGCATTACAAGAAACCGCCATAACATTGCAATAGCATGTACGTAGTATGAACAAAAGCTATTTGATCGATACAAATAATGTTAAGAACTCATGCATCTAGAAACAATTGGATTCGAGATGGGAACATTATTTTATTGCGTACTTTTTTGCAATACTACTACAAAATACTACAAATATATTAGCAAGAGACCATAACACTAAGAGATCGAAGTTTATAATTTCAGTCAGTTAACTTCCTCTTACTAAAATTAGCCTTAAGCGTGCCAAGCACATCGTGCAGACATCTGATTTCTTGATATTATAGAATATTTCTCTCTCATTTCTCTCTCATTTTGTATATATATACAAACAATGAAACGTTAACAATGAAACAACGAAACAACGAAACAACGAAACAACGAAACAACGAAACAATGAAACAATGAAACAATGAATAAATTAATGAACAAATGAACAAATGAATAAATACAGAAATATATGTAAATACAGAAATACAGAAATAAATAAGCAATCTATATATTTAAACTCATTATCTTTTTAACCAAAAGATCTTTACAAATAAATCACTCTTTCAAAAACACGACAAATCAACGAATTTTATCTTTCTCAAAGTTTCTCCCATTGGAATTCTTTCACGTGACTCATTTTATCAGATCTTTCTTTGATTTTTCTTACAACGTTTTTAAAAATAATTATTAATTGTTCATCATATTAGTTTACGAAGTAGATTTGTACAGCCAGTTGAAAGCTTGTTGAATAATCGTTGCAGTGTTGAGTTGAAACCATGGAAGCAAAGACCAAAAAGGATTCTGGGAATTTCAATTAAATCCTCCAAATACCTATCAACATTTCAATTCACCTTGTAGGAATCTTGCTGTCAGAGTATTTAGACTTTAAATACACAAAAATGTGTCATTCGTATTGGGAGATTCTAACAGTTTTCTTGTTTCCATATAAGCGGCATATCAACTGTCATCATGCATTTCTGATGATTCAGCAACAATTATTCAATTACATAATATATATTTAACACAGGATTTAACACTTGAGGTCCCGAGACCTCTGATATGTTTCCCAAGGCGAAGCGCTAGTCTGCTGAGGGAAACTTTGGGGTGCTGCTTTCCCGAGGTTACAGTTATAAACCAACTGTCAAAGAACAAAAAGCAAAAAGTCGCCACAATGAATGTTTTTTGTTCAAAATTCATTCAAAACTTGTCAACCGGTGAAACTGACCTTTTCGCACAACGTTTATCGGAGAAGTGTTGCAGCTTCTTTAGTGGCATTTCTGCTGGATTATCAATCTTTTTCTCGGAATAAATTATATTTATTCGTCTTAATAGGTTGACAATAAGCACGAGTTTTGTCTCATGTCCGAATGAATGAATTTGCAAACACGCGCTGCTAAAAACGTACCTTGAAAGCTCAATCAACTTCCGGTTTTCTTAATTCCAGTCAACAACATATTGTTGCCCGTTGCCCAGGGAAACATGACAACTTGTTTACGTTCACGTGATACCCTCTCGTCCAATCACAGTACGAGAAAAATGGACTTTGACAGTTGGTTTATAACAGATATATATTTTATACGACATATTGTACAAGCAATGGAAAAGTACCTCGATATATTTTCATGACGTCAGTCACACGTGACTTCGTTATCAATTTATTATTATTTATTTTATTTATACAGCCAAAAGATTCAAAATAGTTTCAATTTTAATAACGCGCTACAAAAGTGCATACGCTACAAGAAGCTTTCATTAATTAAATTCTAAAAATGCTCGCATCAAAGGGTTAAATATCGGCAAGAAACAGGCCCCCTCTATCCCGTGTAGCTTGCCTTTTGGGGGGGGGGGGGATTGAGGAGAGGAGAAAGTCCCCTAGCTAGTTCCCTTCCCCTCATCCCTGAGGGTCATCCACCGGTTATGGACTCCTCTACCTAGTAAGTTGTATATGTAACATTTAGTGGTTACCTAAATCAGTTGGTCAAGAACCTTTTTTCCATATATACATAGTTATATACAGTGGTCAGTGCATGTAGAGCGGTTTTCATATGACTGGGAAACACTACGGTCATCGCACGGTACGGTTACGGTACGGTTACGGCAGAATTTTCCAATGTTTTTATAGAAATTACGGTACTGATACGGTCACGGTACGGACCGTACCGTTTCCCACTCATTCGAAAACCGCTCTAGTTCAAGAACGTTATATCAAGTTCGTCAAGTCCAAGTTCCAAGATCCAAGCTTGGGATCAGGTGAGTTGCTAGAACGTCTATACGCCTCTGCATTGCTTGTGGATGAATGCTAAGCGAAAGCAATCTATGTTCCATGTACCGAGGCTATAACTGGATATTAAAAGGGAGCTGGCTTTAAGGAGGAGGGGCGAGGGGGGTGGGAAAGCAAAGTGGGAGGGAGGGGGAGGAAGAAGAGAGACCTTTTTCCATCCCCCTCCCCTCTTCCCTTCCCCTTAAAGGCTGACACGCAATCTGGTGAGCATGAGGAGGTGACAAAGCTTCTACTTCTATTGTTCGGTTATCTTTGCATCACTATAACTAAACAAACTAAGCTGGGTATGGTCTGACCTGGTTGTTAATAATCTTATGGCAAAAAATGCCGATGAACTTTTCGCGGAATTTCTTAGAAATGAACGCGTACAGGACAGGATTATAGGTGAAAGACGACTTTGAAACAAACTCGCTACCAGCAACATGTAGGAAGTGTCGCGGACCCCGGAGATGATTGTGATGACGACAATTGCGTATGGTGTCCAAGCCAAAAGGTAGGCCAGGATCAGAACCAGTAGCTGGATGGCTGTCGCGATCTCTTTCTTCAACTCGGTTTTTGCATGATCTGTAAGGCCGGCGTACTGAGAGTCCATTTTTCCAACTCTGTAGCGAACTTTGAAGATGTTGTAGTAACTGAAGGCCATGATAGAAACTGGAAGGACGAAGCAACCAAAGAACATGACCACAAAGTAAGATATGTCCGAGGGGTTGGTTTCTTGCCATACCAAAGAGCACGTGATGTTCTCAGCTTCCAGTCCATATCTTGACCAACCAGCAAATGGGAGTATACTGAGCAAAAACGAAAAAGCCCAGCAGCCACCCACCAAGAGAAGCGCTTGCTTGATGGAGAAAAAGTTTCCAAGTGTGTTTGTGTATTTTACAATCGTCAAGTACTTTTCAAGGGCGATTGCTCCCAGGGTCAGCATTGAAACTGTCCCAAGAAAGTAAATGAAGAAGGCATGGAGTTCACAGCTCTTCTCTCCCCAACCTTCGACTGATGTCGCTGAGTGAATAGCCTGAGGTACAGGGATACAACAGGCTAGGAACCCACTGATGCAGATACCAAGAATAAACACATTAGGGACTGTTATGGAACTGATATCTTTAAGGAGAACTGCAATTACAAGTCCATTGAAGACAGTCCCAGTCACTGCGATCAACACCATGTATGATGCAGCAATGGAGTTGATAATGTACACCATGATGTCAAAGGTTGTCGTCTGTTTCCTTGAGGAACAAAGCCACTGATTTTAGTACATACAGTATATTTGATCAACATTAAGTTAGATTTGAGTCTATACAGCACATTTATATCTACATCAACACAAAAGCCATGCATCAAGATGAGGCTGCTAACAAGCAATGTTTGAGTATAACCTTATTTGGCCTCAACTCAACACGATGATGCTGAGATGCCAGCCTCGGTGACGCCTGCAGATCCAAACCTGTCTTATTTGGATTTTATTGGGACACTGAGTCACATGTTGCCACCCTATATTTTCTTTTATAAAGAAATTCGAGAAGTTTCGCCAAAAACACACAACTATGGTTTGTTGAAAAATTACTTATTGTCGGATCTTTTTGACAAGTGCTGTACTGCCTTGTAAACAAACTCCTTAATGGCTTTAAATGGTAGAAAACCACCAGCTAAGCAAAGCAGTCACAATTGAACTCCATATGCTACAAAAATGGGCATTTTTCACTTAAAAGAAAGACCCCCTAAAACTTTTCCCAAAAGTCGGTGAAATGCTCCTACTCCCACTTGAAAAGAGACCCAGTTATGTTGATTCAAATCATCTGTATTTTTAGTAAAATTAATTATTTTTAGAAAAGAATAGGCTTCAGTGATTGGTTGCTTTTCAACATGTTTGCATCTTTTTAAACTTGTTAAAATTGCATTCCGCGAATTAAACCATAACTACGTTTAAACTGACGTACAAAATCATGCTGGGTAGTTTGACATTGGCCTCAGTTTTTCTTTGTTCGAGTTTTGCTTTTAGCTCCAAGCGACATACTGGCTGTGTTAGTATCATACTAAATTGTGAGAAACAATACTAAATAAATGGATTTACCTTCGCTAAAAGGATTTTTTCGGTTTCAAATGGGGGCTTTCAAAGCAAAGTTCAATAGAGCTCGATGTGAGATTGGCGCCGGAACCCACTCGTAAATAATTAAACAATGAAAATAAACTGATGACGAAATAGTATGAGCTATGGAAGAGCCTTGCTGGAGAAGAGTGACTGCTTCAAACATCTGAATTGAGGAATCCTGGTCAAAGGGTTAAAAATATACAAATCTCAACTTCAAAGTGAGGCGGACTTTTTCCTCTAGTTAAACATCCTGATTGGCCCGGGCCTAAAGTCGGTAAGTTGAAGATCTTTATTAGATTATTGAGTTCAGTTTTTATTTTCTTCTTTCGCCTTAGCTACCAGTCAAAAGAAACTATCAAAAGAACTGAATCAAATTCGAGCACATTGACTGAATAAGTTACTGCTCCCCAACTCATCGAAGATCAAATGATGTCTCCTTATAATTGTCAGCTGGTTAAATGGTATTATACCCCTAATTTTGGTCTCATTCCTAAGAATTTTAAACCCAACTTGAGAAGACTAAAATTAGCTACTTGAAAATCTACTTTTAGCTACTTTTAAATTAAAGAAGAGTGTATAAATTTAATTTCTCCAGTGTCGGTGGTATTCTTACGTTACTTTTGCTTCTTTTTAGTTAAACAACTTTTGTTTCTTTTTTAATTAAATAGCATACAGTCATATCCGAAAAAGTAATATTTACAAAGTAATATTGAAACAGCTTTATCTTCGCAAAAAATGTAGTTTCTGAGGTGTATTTTCTTTCTACACTACACCAAGTCCCTTCTATATAAGCAAATGTTCCGTGACAATTTGTTTACTCTTCGTGGATGGCAAATTAAAATTCGATCAACTTTCCTGTGGCAAATGCATTTGTCATTGTTTGTGTTCATGTCATAGACAATTTGCTACCGCTCGAGTGAAAGGGCCTTAAATGTAGTTCCTTCACAGAAAAAAGATAAGCACTAATATTAAGCGTCTCGTAGTTCGATCAGCACGAAACTAGAAAGCCAACAGTGCACTGTTTATCCTGTTTTTCCATCAGTTCTCCGTTCTTTAAGAGTATTAAAGATTTGTTCATTTATCTAATCAGATCTTGTTATTAATAATTGTCATCCCAAAGAGAGAAATATTCGAAGTAAGGTAAGGCCTGTCGTCCGCTTAAAACGGTTATTGTGGTTTGCGGTCTTAAGTGGATTTGTGTGGAAGTACCCCAAGGCCCCTCCATAGGGTCCCCTATACCTTAGTAAAATGAAATCACGCAAAAATATTTGGTCACGGATAATTAAAAAATCTTTTTCACGTTCACAAAAAAATCAAAATTTGCTTTCACGTGGACGCAAAAAGATGTTAGACCTTAAATCACGTTTCACGTCAAAATAAATCAGTCATTCACGTTTCACGCAAAAGGTATAGGGGACCCCTGCTTCCACACGATCGAGAAAATTTTATAAGCCATATTTTCTTTGACAAATCAGTAATTTTTGCTTGTGCGGATGAGAAAATTTGACAAATTTCAAAAAAATCAGTGCATTTGTCACCGATATGAAATTTGTTGGTGTAGATGGAGAAAATCCATTTGCGTGGAAAATTTGCTTCTGTGGAAGGTCATTGAATAACAGTTGAATTTGTATTTGGATGTTTCGTATATATGACTGTAAAAACGGCACTGCACGGTCACGACACGATTCGTCGGCCCGATTTGAAATCCATTGTTTTTGCGCTCCAATTCATTTGATTTTCTGTTTCAAAAAAATCG
>JALIZF010001838.1:0-155000 GCA_029948255.1 Telmatactis stephensoni
AAATGGACATAATTTTGAACTTACTTATTGATCTCGTGTGTAAACATTGTGAATTGCCACCAGAAAACCCTTGATTGTCTTCGGAGTTTTCGTCCCCTACAGCTCAACTAGGGTAACACTTGATAGGAAGCTTAAGGTCAAAATTACTAACCATATACCTTTTGACCGCATTTTGCCGTAGTTTAATTTCGCTAATAACTGTGTATTTGGTATCAAAACACGCCTAAAATAGGAATGACGTATTCGAGTTTGGCGGTAGTTATTGAATTACACAATTACCAGGGGAGTCTGGGTTATTTTCTATCGTGTACCGTCACGCACTCATACATCGCTTTGTAAATTTTAGCTCCGATTAACCACAAAGAATCGCAAAGGCCGTGGGTTTAGTTTTATTATTTTTTCTTGAACTACTAACTGATCTATTCCTTTGCATTACTTTATCATATTCCGTTGGTAGGTTTTTGGATTTCTTCACACTAAAGAGTAATTCACAAAAATATAGCAGAAATCGTGCTATTTGAAGCAGTTTGCGGCCTGTAATACGAGCCTCATACGCGATGCGTGACCTTTCGTACTTTTTGTTAAGCGTAGTTTGATATGAAAAAGTTCAAATAAATAGTATGGATAAGGCTTTTAGCATTTGCTTTGGTTTGTATATACTCTAAATTAACCCTTCATTTGAATGTGAATTATAAGGGTTTGCAAGCTCAGTGGTCTTTATTACAGTGATCGTTATTGAAATCCAGTCAGATGTTATAATTGACTTTGTAGTGGTTCATAATTCTCAGAAATAGAAAGCGGAAATCTGCAAAAAATGACTAGATTCATAAAAGTTATCCATTTCAACATCCTAGATATCCCAGAACATCACATATTTTGATTTTTCTGCAGTCTTAACAATATTTGTGGCATCTTGGCTTTTTAACTCGTGGATTACCAATCCACGAGTTATTGTGAGGGGGCAGGATAAACAGATGTGTCACTCACTCACTCACGCGCTCACTCACTCACTCACTCACTCACAAATTTTAAACTTTTTGAACCCGAATTATAATGAATGTTTAGCCCGTTTTTCAAAGCTGTATTCCAGCCCTTGTCCGCCATTAAATCCTGCTCAAATCTTTAGTCCCCAGCATCGAAGTGTTCGCACTTGTCTTACTCCTCAAAGATGACTGATGAATGAAGAGCATTGTCGTTTTACATTCTTAACCAATCAGGAGTGCATGACGTGACCGACTGCGCAAGAATGGCCTTTTCTCGAGACGAAATCACACAAAAGAAAAGAAAAACATTTGCAGTTTATTCCTCGGATTTTTTTGGCTTGAAATTGCTGCTAAGGCTAAGAATCACACAAAAGACACTTTATGGAAATAAAAAATACTAACTGGGGATTAATCGAGTACCTTAAGGCCAGGTTTGTGGCCAAAATCTACAAATATACCTATTTTGGTTACTTGCAAATTACTAAACGACAATTTACCAAAATGGTCCATGAGCAGACATCCTCCTACTGATCAACATTGAGTGATGATGCCTATTTTATGAATTTCGGTGGTCACGTGACCAAATCTCTCAAGATCTCTTGAATGATTGAATGAGAAATATAATTGATTTGCCCCTATGTGTGTTCGTTTAGTAACATGTAGGGTGAAATTCGTAGGTTTCCAGCTCAAAGGAAACACTCTGAGTCGCGGAAGCTTCGTTTAAAGTACTCCATTTAGAGTTGATATTTGGTCAAAGTATTGGAGATCAAGCTCAAAATAACAGCCCATTCTGAAGCTCTTATTTAAGTGTATATTTATATCTCGAGTTAAAAGCTCCTCTTCACATTGTTTTACTGCTGGAAGAGTCCGTCTCTGAAAGCTATTTTCTTTGTTTTCGGCCATCTTGCATTCCTAAAGTTCCTGGCTTGCGTTCGCAGTCGCTCCAAGGTGATGAATGAAGGCATTGTTTTTTTACGTTCTTAACCAATCAGAAGTGCCTCAGACGAAATCAGAAAAAAAAAAACATTTGCAGTTTATACCTCGTTCCCGGCCTACGCCTGGGCACGAGTAATTATACAATACAAATTTACTAGAGTTTTTCATCACTAATTTACTTGAACTTCAACAACAGATTCCTCATCAGCATCTTGGATTCCTCGTCATCATAGGGGGAGCATGGGTTGCCGAGCGTTGTAAGAGCCCCGGGGCATCACATGTGACTTGAGTTTTGTTGTTCGTTCTCTCTCTTGCTTTGAGGTTTTTTGTTTTTTGTTTTTTGTTTTTTCTGCGGGTATTCCGGTTTTTCTTCCCCATTAAAAACGAACTATTTTTGATCTAAGTGTTGCTTCATGATCAGACTGACATGGGTCGGATGGTGGCTGCTACGTGCGTGTATGTGTATTTAGCTGTATAACTGCCTTCGTAATGAAAGCGCCCTTATATACCATCGACTCGATCACGTGGAGCTGTGACCTTCGTAATTCAGTTCTTGTTCTGCAAGGAGGGTTGATTAGCTACCCCAAATTTATTTATCTGTTGGTAGTTTTGTGTAACTGGTCGAGCCTTTAACTTTTGACCTTTGTAGACCCTTAGGCAAACTAAGCTATCCTTTTTAACTCGTGGATTGCAAATCCATGAGTTATTGTGAGGGGTCGAATATGCAAATGAGTCAGCTTAGTACTTCGTGTATGACAACATGAAATGGCACTATTCAATCTATATCTATTGTCTAACTAGAATATTGCATACATAGGGTAGTAACCTATTGTGTCACTCACTCACTCATCACTCACTTTCCTGTAAACTTCCGTCTGTGAAACTTTACTTCCGGCCTATTCCCGATAATAGGATACGGTGATAACTTCTGTTATAATATAATAATATTGCAGGCTCGTAACATGATATATGGGATCAAGCTCCAAATTATGGCCAGGATCAGGGATCAGAGACTAGGGCTCAGGGATCAAATGGGTGGGATCAAGGATCAGGGACATTGGATCAGGATCAGGGATCAGCTCAGTTTTTTGCAACCAAGGATCAGGGATCAAAAATTTCTAAAATATGAGCTCCAGGATATCAAATTTTTCGCCGAAAACCCAGGATCACATTCAAGACGAAAATATACCATGTTTAACTCCGAGCCTGGTTAATAGCAGCCTCGAGAAGCTTTTGACCGTTAATGTAAACTGTTTTAGATTTGTGTCGTACAAAGCAACACTGAATTTTTAGGAACACGATCTAAGCTCGATGTCGACCCTCGACATTATACCTCGTGGTCTACATGTTACACGGGTCTCATGACACTCCGCGAA
This sequence comes from Telmatactis stephensoni, assembly GCA_029948255.1. Lineage (NCBI taxonomy): Eukaryota > Metazoa > Cnidaria > Anthozoa > Actiniaria > Isophelliidae > Telmatactis > Telmatactis stephensoni. The sequence continues at coordinate 3,296 of JALIZF010001838.1, forward strand.
GATAGGCAAAATGCCTATAGATCTGAATAGATAATTTCTTATTCCTTGTCACATTTTGTACTGAACTACTCTCAGCTCCCTCTGCAGCTTGGAATTCGTCATCTCCAAGTTGAGTGTTCGATTCTTGGATGTGAAAACAATCGGGACTTTAATTTGCAGTCGCTGTCTTCAAACAACATCGTCGCAAGTCCAAAATCAAAAATCGTCGCCAGTCCAATATCAACGAGCCATCCAAGCATTTAGTGTTTGTGCTCTATCAGCACGAGAGTAAATGTTGAAATAAAAAGCAAACAAAATCATAGTTTGAGTACGAACTGTGCCACCTGCCGAAAAAGTAAACTGGCCGTGCCGAACCGCTACGGCCCCGCTGGCCGAAACGGCATCAAAAATGCGTATTAAGTTTAAGTTTGGTGGCTATCATGAGTACTTTTATGGAGTAATTTATTTTATTAATAGCGATATTTGGTTCATAGAGAAACTTCTTTCATAATTTGTACATATTTAACAGATGTAAGGAAGTTACAAACGTAAATTAGCAATATGTACAAAAAATATCATCTTGAAAACAGTGAATTGCTCATTAGCTCAAGCGGTTCGTTGCTGGCTCGAGTTCCGAAGGTCGTGGGTTCGACTCCCGGGTGGTACATATAATTTTCTTCTTTTTTTTTTTCTTTTTTATCTTTTTTCTTTGCTTCGTTATCTTTTTCTTTTGTTCTTTCGTACTCAAGTCTATTATTTTTTTGCTAAAAAATTACATTAGCTCATATTATTAATGATTATCCAACTGACTCCCTAAAAATTCCTTTAAATGCTTTACAGGTGGGCCCAAACTTAATGTTTAAATTTGTGAGAGCAATGATCTATCATTTAAAGAAATATGTATTGCTTTAATTGATCTATAATTTTGCCTTCAAAAAACCTCATTATTTAACTAAAATTAAACTAATTTAACTAAAGGGGACAATCCACGAGTTACTTCGCCATTGGCGGATTGATTCTCTTCTTCTCCCTATCCTCTCCCAAGTGCGTTATCTTACCATCCAAAACTCATGATAATAGTCCAACGACGTAACTTTGGAGTTCGTAAGAGATCCAGTGGTGTGTATCTCTTTGTGTTCGAGGTTCGTTCAAGTTGATCGTTGTAGATGTCATCTAACATGGAACTCAGCAGCTCTGGATCACATGGCTTATCCTTTTTTCCTCCATATTTAATGATGATTTTGTGGGCACGTGCTAGTTTCCCTTTAACGACAAGCCAGCGTGGAGATTCAGGATAAACTCTACAAAACAAAAGTACTTGATTTTTCTCAGTAAAATGTTTCAAAGTGACGGTAACTCATGCAAATATGCTATCAAATGGTAACCAAATGGTAACCAAACGGTTACCAAATGGTAACACCAAAATGATAGATGAGCGTTTACGAATATAGTCACTTTGAAAGGCGTTTTCATAAATGAGCGTTTACAGTGAAAACGCCAGCGTTTTCGTATGGACGGGACATGTAAACGTTCAAAAGCTTAAGGTATTTTGAGAAATACGAATTGAGGTCAAGTTGATAGAGCTGCGCCTTTTCATCTTTTGTTTATCATTTCACTTATCTTTAATATAAAAATTAGGTACTACCTAATAGCGGAGCTCCCATTTAAATATAAAAATAATTTCAAATACTTTGTTTTATTTTTTGATGTTTTTGATTTAAATGAATTGGGCTTCCTGTGGTAATAGGCAAACAAAGATTGCATTTTGTTGTAAAAGTCGAAATAAAGATTATAGGTCAAGCTTTATTTCTTGCCCTTCAGTCTCCTGAAAATTATAAGGCTTTCAGCCTCAGTCACCATAGTGATGCTTATTCAGATTCAGTCAGATTTTATAATTGACTTTGAAGTAGTGGTTCATAATTCTCAGAAATAGAATGCAAAAATCCCTCAAACTGATTTCATTCACATAAATACTGTTCAACCTGATTTCAACATCCTTCAATTAAACAATTTAACATTGCAGAACATTATATTTAGATTTTTCTGTCTTGACAGTATTGTGGCATCTGGTTTTTGTACTATGTAGAATAGAATGACACAGATAAATAGTTGTCTTTACACAAAACAAGAATTCTCTCTTCCAGGTTAGCAGCAGTATAGTTTTATCTCGATCGCACCCTGTGATTTACAGGGCCTGCCTGCATAGATCGAGGGGTGTCCACATCGGGGATTCTCTGCGCCATTTTGGCAAAAAAACTGCGATTTGAGATTAAAATAATTCTTTATATATATGGACGTGATCGACTGGTTATTAAAAACTGACTTAGATGGCTCTTTGCCTCCCATTGCCTCCAGAGAAATAGCGCGGCTCAGAAAAAGTGTCATTGATGACACAGATGCAAATATTGTTTTTACAACGTTTATAGAGAAAGATACAGATGCTTCGATGACCGAGGCGCGCGCGGAGGAAATTATAGATAAACTGCCCGACGGGGATTTTCGTCTTCAGTTGGCATTTATAAAACACGATGGCAATCGGTGGGTGATTGAAAAAGGAAGAAACCCCATTAGAGCCAGTAACAGAAAAGATATATTCATTTTAAATAAAGATACTAGGCCCGGCGCTTTAGTGGGCATTGATTCTTTGTATTACGACGAAGCTTATCCGGTTACTGTTGTGATTTACGAGGGTTATAAATTAAAAGAGCCAGACGTAAAAAAGCTACAGCCGATGAGGCATCCAGGTAACTGTGTTGCCAAACTTATTAGAGAGTATTTCACGGATTCGACAAAGGGCGGCGGATGTTTGACTGACGCGCGTAGAAAGGCGATACGACAGTGGGAATGGAATACAAAAAGGTCGGGCGGGACTATAGAGGCGATTATGAAATTAGAAGTGGCCATAAAAAGAAAAATAGCTGTGTTAGACATTATGGGCGGATTTATCTATCCCGGCACTACAAAATATAATGGAGCTGGACCGGCGATCAAGATTTATCAGCATAATGGTCATGCGTGGCGAGATGTGAGATTTCCAAGGAAAAAGAAAGTTGAGGTCTATAAAGAAGTAAATCCACTATGGACAGAATTTGATATCGACGGCAATATTCTTTGTGACGGCAGTGATTTTATTAAAGAGAATTCTATTTGGCTGTTAGATGCGGAGGGAACACAGTTTATTACGCAAGATGGGACGCTTTATCGGCCGCAGGTAGAAGATGAAAGAATAAAGAAGGCCTGTGAAGTTTTGGGCGAGGATTTTAGAGAAGAAGTCTTTTGTAGTAGTTCTTTGGATTTTGTAGCGGCCAGAAAAAGAAATCATTGGAAGCCGACGCCGAAAGAGTTGCCGGAGATTGCGCTGGCGTGCGTAGAGCATGGACACGGCGGACTGTGGAATATGGAGTATAAAAAAGAAGATTATGTGTCGCTGGACATGAAACATTGTTATCCGGCCAGCTTTAAGGGCCTCGGTGATTGTAAGCCGTTTTATCAGCGCTTTGGACATCCGGATTCTCAGTTCTTTAGAGTGGCTCTGGATGGGCGTTATGAGGCGCCGGCGAATGGGTTTGTAAAGTTAACGACGTGGAAGTTTAAAGAAGATCTACATCCTATTATTTACGCGTGGTATGGTAAGCATATTGAAGAAAAAGGTTGGTTACCGGTGCCGTTGTTAAAGTTCTTTGAAGAAAATGGTCTTTTAGAGTACACGGCGCATGAGGCGATTCTTTGCCATGGTGATAAGACGCAGTGGCTGCCTGAAGACAACCACGCGGCAAGGATTGTTATTGGCAAGTTTACTCAAGGGGCCAGAGCGGGAGAAAAACATATGCAACGGCGGCTGGTAACGGATGATGAAGAATTGAACTTTCTAATAAAAAAGGCGCATGAAGAAAATACTATGGTGCGGGTAGAGGATTTTAGTGAGGGCAAAGTGTTGTGTTATTACCACGATTATAGGGCGCAGTATTATCATTTAAGGGCGTCGATGCTGTCTTATGCTCATATTAACCTTTTAACGATGCTGTTAAGGTTTGATAAAGATGATATACCCAGGGTGGCAACGGATAGTTTGTATATTCGGCCGGAAGTTTTAGAGAAGATGAAAATGTATTATGTCAAAGATGAGATGGCTGAGAGCGGGCAAGTGGCGGATTAAAAATGAAGAGATGAGGACGTGGCGGGAAAGGGTAAAATACCATGGGGCGCATAGAGAGGGCAATAGAGAAGTGACAGAGAAAATATGGCCTAGTGTTAAAGATCCAATAAGCTATAAACGGGTTTCGTATCTTTATGGGGCCGGCGGAAGCGGGAAGACGACGAGAGTGTTAAGGCTGTTTCCGAAAGTGAAAGTGCTGACGCCGACGCATCGGTTGGAAAGGGAATTGGTGGCGCAGGGGTATGATGCACAGACTTATCATAGCTTTTTCAGATATAATGGAGAGAAATGGGTTCCTGAGGCGATAAAAGAGATACCGCCGGTTATTCTTTGGGACGAGATTTGTACGGTGCCGCTGCCGATGCTGAAGGAGTTTGTAGAGTTCTTAAAGGGGAAAACGCAGGTGATATTTGCGGGCGATCCGTGTCAGCCGCCGCCTATTGCGGGAGAAATGCCGCATGAGTGGTTAAAGGAGTTTTACCATGAAGAAATAAAAGCCGATTATAGAAGTAAAGATGAGAAGATAAAGAAGTTTAAAAGGGCATTGAGAGGTTTAACCGATGTTGAGCAGTGTAAATGTATGAGGAAAAATATGAAGGCGCGGGATTATGAGGTGTTTTTGCAGGAGTGGCGGCCGACGGATTTGGTGCTTAGTAGTAAAAGGGCGGTGCAGGCGAGAATTGAAAAAGATCTGTTAAGGCGGCATCGGGAAAAGTTTACTTCGCATTTGGTGCCGGTGTCTTATAGGCCACGCGATACAAGACAAAAAAAATCAATTACGGTGCCTTATACGCAGGTGATCTTAGAAAATGCTGTGACACACGATAAGGGCTTGGGTTGCCGCTATCTGTAGTAGAAAAGGTTATTTCTTCGCCGGACTGGCGGTTAGGTTATTGTATGACAGTACACAGTGGCTCAGGGATTAACAGTTAAAGAAAACTTATGGATTATAGACCAGCGTTTATGCTGGAGTAATCTTATTTACACTGCAGTTAGCAGAGTTGAATACTACAAACAACTAAAAAGAGCGTGGGGGTCCGCAATTACGGTACGATAACACTCCGCCTGAAGTGGCTAAAGCAAATATACTTAAGAAATTACAAAGGTATAAGAGAATTGATGAGGAAAAAAATAAGGTATTTGACCTCACAGTCGATGATGTTTATAAACCCAACGCAAGGTGTGCTAAGTGTAACATACCGCTACTCTGGGATTTTGAACCAAACGACGATCAGCAATTTTCTGTGGACCGTTTAAATAATAAGAAAGGTCACTCTGTAGGTAATATACGTTTGACGTGCTTAGAGTGTAATCAGGCGCGTGGTGCAGCACTACTCTGAATCTTTAGGAACGATGAGCAGCTCTTCTTTAACAAATCCACGGCTTGGACCATCTGTTAAGTAATACAACACAGGCTGTCCTTCTTTTGTGACGGACTTTCCAATCTGGTAAGTTTTCAAAGACCAATTAGGATCCGTAGCTCTTTTGGATCCTCCTTCCTAATTCCCCAGGCTGATACAAATATCTGACTGTTATATTCTGTGGCAATTTTTTTTCTTTCATTCCTACTGCTCTTGAACTCCTAACGTAGGATTTGTGTTCGACGTGTTTCTTTTTTATGGCATCCTTAGGTTTCATTCCCGTTGCCCTTGTTTCCTCATTATTTAAAGCCTTAATGACCTCTGGAAGTCTCTGCACCCACTCCCTGTTGCTTTTGGATGGATCTGCTAGTTCTTTCCAATACTGATATCCAAACAACCGTTCCGCTAGGGTGCGATTAAATCTTTCAACGAGGCTTTGACCCCTGTGGTACTCTGCTTCAGCTCTCCTGATCTTAGTATCGTGGTCTTTCAGCGTTTTAGTGACAGCGCCCATGAACTCTGTGCCCGCATCTACCTGCAGCAGCTTTGGCCATTTTAAAACGCGCTTATAAATCTTACTTAGAGCCTCGGCGACTTCTCCAGAGTCTTTGCTGGTTAGGGGTTCGGCGTCTTTGTATCGGCTGGCGATGTCGACGACCGTTAAAGCATATCTGTAGGTTTTTCTTCTCACCTTATCGTGCGGCAAAAAAAGTAAATCTGCCTGATGAACTTCGTTGGGCACATTCACAGTGAAACTGGGTCTGGGAATATACTTGGGCGCGGGAAGATAAACCTGCCAAAGGGTTTGTTTTTTTAACCAGTTCTTCGCTGTGTCTTCAGAGACTCTAGCCGCTACAGCAAGTTTCTTGATGGCCGCTGCTCCTCGCCAATAGCCTTCGGGCCCATAATAAATCCTCTTAAGTTTGTCTTCGACGCGGGGCATTATATTTATAAAAACAAGGCCATCAAGTTCGACGTAAAAACAGAAACCTCTCCACTGGCCACTGCGATTTGGACTCGAATAGTTTGCGGATCCAGGATGGGGAGTTGGGCGGAGAACATACCTGTTTGTTTTATTGGATAAATAGGGATTGTTCCGACAGTGCTTTCGCCTGTTATTCGAATGCTGGCTTGTCCTTTTAAATCGATGTTTAGGTTACAAAAAAGAATGCCGCTTTTAAAACCCGCGGCGTTTATTTTTAGATTTTTGATGTCCGTCCAAAGCGGGCTATTATATTTGCCTCCATCTGTGGGGTTTTGTTTAACTATTAATTGAGTTGCCGGAATCAGATAGGGGTTCATTATATAAATTCCAAGACAAGACTAATTTGGCGCCTGTTAAAATCGACAACCTTTCCATCGACTTTGACGGTGATATTTACTTCTGTCACCAAGTCGCAAATATCATAGTCCAAAGAAATGGGGCGATATTCTACTAGGTCAAATGGATTGCCCTTGGGCGGGAATTTCGTCATCACATGAGACAGTTTCCCATCGTCGTAGCTCTGTACTAAGTCGCAATGGATTTCATAGTTGTAAGGAATTTTCCAATGGTATTTATCGCCGTCTTTTCCTAAGAGTGTCGTGATGGCCGAGTTCAAAGAGGTGCCGGATGGCACGGTCATTGTCCATTCATGGGGCAGGCCTGTTGTTAAAGCGACATCGTGTTTGGCGAGTTCTTTGGCCAGAGTCTGAGGCTTGTAATGCGAATTGGGAATGCTTTGAGCAGTTTTATTGACTGTTACAACGCCGCCAATTAAATTATACCAAGAATTGTACAAAGAGCAACTTATGAGCCGAACCTTGTGGGCTTTGATCGGCGGGCTGAAATAAGTTATAAAAGGATTCTGGTCACTGTGTAAAAAGACGATCATATATAATAGGCCACGGCGCCTCCGATGGCCAGGCCTGAAATGCCTAGAAACATTAATTCATTATTTTTTTGCCTTTTAGAAGGTGTGTAATAATCTTTAAACTGCGGTGGCTTTTTCAGAGCAAAGTGAGGATGCGTCTGTGCGTAGAGCTTAAAGGCGTAATCGGTGTTTTGGAAATTCTTATCGGCCTGCATTTTATCGCGGTAATTTTCATCTAACCAGTCGCGGTAGGCTTGTCTTTTTTTATTATAGGCGGCGAGGGCATTTTCATAGGCTTCCATGGCCAGATCGTGGCGTTTTCTTTCGGCGGCTAATTCATTTTTACTGTCGCCGTGAATCAGTTTGTCTAAATAGCGGCCGCCGTAGTTGGCGCCTGTAAAGGCTAAGGCTGCGGCGATGCTTCCGGCGATGACACTAACCATTATATTTAAAAATTAGATACTATTGGGTATGTATTTTTCTTTGATCAGGTAATCTCTCACAGCGATACTGCCGGCGACGGCGGCGGTCATCTTAACGTAGTTCATTATGCTGCTGCTGGGATCGCCAGTGAAGGTTTCTTTAACGACCTTTTTGCCGACCCAGCCAACAGCGGCGACAATGGAGGTGAGGACGGCGGCTTCTTCAACGGTTTTCATTATTTTATTGGACATGCTATATTAAAAAATCGAAGATTTTTGAACTAAATCACAGATTTTTATTCCATCTCAGGGATCTTAGAGCGCTTTTTTTCTTTAGGCTGGTGTATTACGGGCTCAAGATGCACAGCGGTCTTCTGTGATTTCCACTGTAGGTATAAGCTGCCCATGGCCACTAAAAGGCCAAGGCCGCCGATGACGTAGCCCGGATTGATATCCCAGCCGTCACTAGATTCCGAAGAAGGGTCTTTTTTGGCTTTATTCTTTTTATTCAGCTCGGCCAGCTTTTTTCCCGCCGCTACTCGGCCGGGTGCCTTTGGCTTGGTGATCTTTTGTTCGGCCGCGGCGGGGGTAGTAGTATCTTCTTTCTGCTCGGTGTCACTCATATATTAAGGACTTGACGACTTATCAAGTAACTTGAAAATGACTTATAGCGACTTGTTAAGTAACTTGGAAAATGACTTGTCGGCGACTTGTCTAAGAACTTGACTCGACTTGATCAAGTTCTTGTGGCGGACTTGCGGTGACTTGCGGCTGACTTAGTCGTGACTTCTTGAAGTCGCTCCAAGAAGTGGTAAGTTCTTTCAAGTCAAGTGTTGGGCAACGTGAAGTACAGCACTCGCCACTGCATTAACTTACCACACTTCAAAGACAACCACCCCACAAGTTATCTTAAGTTCTTGGGCAATGACATAGTCTTCTCTTATGTCCTTCTGAAGTTGCTCTACGTCGTCTATGGGCAGCGCAAGTCCCAAAACCTTAGTGGCTAGCTTAATGGCTGAGTCGGCTAACGGCGTCTGTAGTCTTACTTGCAAGGGCAGCCTCGTATCTTTTGTGGAACTTCTTGACTTCCGCCTCGGACAACTTACTGACGTGCTCGTGGGTAAGCTCTTTACCAATCATTTCTTTACACTTCCCAGAGGACACTAGGACGTTGAGTTGTTCTTTGAGGTCATTTTCATCCAGCTGTGTGGGAACTTCATCAAGGATCTGCTCAATCTCCATATATTTAAAACCATACGTTTTTAAACTATATCGACGCTATATGGATATCTCAAAGAGAAGATCATTTTGGAATGCTGATGGGTCTTCAAATGCCGCATGTATTTATGTAGTTCTTCTTTGGTGATTTCTCCACCATAGTCTGAAAGAATGGTCTCCAAGTCGCTTTTACTAGGAGTGTAAAATACCACCAAAGCACCAATGTTTTCCCTGAAGGGCTTAGAGACGCTTGTCAACTGCTGCGAGAGTAACCGAACAGAGATGTTGTCGTGTCTTCCACTAAATGCTAGCTTAATTAACTCCGACGTGCGTTTCTTAACGTCGTCACCACAAGCAATGTCATCAAGGACGAGCAGTGTCTGTGTCGTGTGGAAATGCTTTATGCCAGAACTTCAAATGGTTAGACAATCGTCATGGTCTAAAATGTCTACAAAGAAGTCATCGTCTTTTGTGCCTATACCGCTCCAAGTTTTGTTATTTACATAAGTAGGACAAAGGAGTACAATGTAGTCAAACTTGTATCTAAAAGGACCTAAAAGTTATTCTACGACAAACTGAGTCTTACCGCAACCTGTGGGTCCTACGATAAGAGCATTAAAAGGAATATGTTCTGCATTCATTATATATGAGTGTGGAGCAAATACAAAGGGCTGCTGAATTTATACGAGAAAAAAGAAGTCTAGAAGAGCAGGTGTTGGATCTGCAAGAGGCCGAGGTAGAGCGGCTCAAAGAAGAGTTGGCGGCCAATAAAACGGCCGAAAGGTTCTCGGCCTTAGTGACTCTAGGCTATGTGGGGTAAAGAAGCCTGTCGTCGACTTTATGAGGCTTCCGAATGTAGTATATATGAATCCCTTACGGCCCAGGAGCAGATTGTGTTTATGCGGCTTTAGATACCGAAGCAGATTATAATCTGGGGTCTTGGCAAAATGTGGCCGGATTGAGCGTGGATGTGAATTATCCCGGCCGAAAATTGATTCTTTGTAGTATTTGTATTAGTACCGAGAGCCATGTGAATGCGGGATTTCAATTTGTGGATCACGACGGGAAACCCTTTCTACCTATGCGCGCTAAGACGAATAAACGAGAGCCGGCCCATTTTTCATTTGAACCGCCGATCAACTCTACAGAGAATTTAAGCGTCGTCACGTTTCATATGGTGGCCGAAGTGAAGAAAAAAGTCCAGCTTCAAGTGCGGGCCGATGACTCGGGCAAACTTCGCGTCAATGGAATTGCCGACAAGAGAGATAGGCCTTATAATCACATGACCATTAGCACTCTGACGGTTCTTTCGCTATAAAAATATAATGGAAAATCCCTATTCCACAACTCAAGAGGTGAGTTATTACTTAGCTGAAAAAGAATATTTTGAAAAAGATGAGTGGATGGATATTGATGGGTTTTTTGTAGATGTTGAAGGCTATTATATCATTCTTTGCTCGGTTAGTATTAACACCGGCAATGGCGCCAATGTGGGCTTTAGTCTTGTCGACAGTGGGAATCAGCCCATAATACCCTTCAGAACCACCACAAACAAAAGGGTGCCAGTTCATTTTTCTTATGAGCCATGTACTGTGAGCGGGGAAGATTTGACACCTGTGACTTTTCACTTAGTGGCCCATTGCAAAGGGCTGGTAAAGCTTCGCCTTATGTCAAGCGATGGCGGCACTCGACTCAATGGTGCGTTTGTTAATGGAAAACCTGCGGCGGACAAGATCTACAGCCACAAACCCATCAGCGTTATGAGCGCCATCCCACTTTGTGGAGCAATAAAACAAAAAAATAATACTATGGCGCCACAGCCCATCGGCAGGGCCGCCTTACCACGGGTCGAAGAAGAGGATAAAAAACCCGCACCCAAACACCCCGGCAAAAAGCCCCCAGGACGCACATCAATGCTTTAGATATATGGACTGCTTAACGTCGTCGCCGTCGAGTGATTGTGTCATTCCCGAAGAAGAGAAGAAAATGCGCTGTTTGCACTGCAATGAAATCTACAGAGAAGCAGAGTTTGTGGGCCACCGCTGTACGGCCGATCTAAAGGCCCATCGGACTAAAGACGATGGAATTTATCAAGGCGAGGGATAGACTACGAAAAAAAAAACTTCTACGGCGCTTTAACAACAGTATGTATTTTTGTATACTTATTCTAAAAAAAAGTTCTACGGCGCTTTAACAACAGTATGTATTTTTGTATACTTATTCTAAAAAAAAGTTCTACGGCGCTTTAACAACAGTATGTATTTTTGTATACTTATTAAGCCCGCCGTAGTATTTTTTTAACATTTTATTGACATACGAGGTGATCTAAGTGATATTCTAATCTCTGTTTCGAAGAAAATGATTTACCGCAGCAGTAACAGCTGTTGTACCCATAATAACCCTCTTCTATAATTATATCTTCTTTGGGCTGGCGGTCTTTAACAGGAAAGAGACAGCCCATTATATGTTCTTCAGAGTTTCTAACGGCGCCGCAGCCACCTATATGTTCAGAAGACCAGTAATTAACATTTTCCCAGGGCACTCCTTCTATCTTATCAAAATAGGCACCCGATGTAAATCGCCGGTCAATGGATTTTTTTTCTAAGACAAGGGCGCGTATATAATCTTCCCGGCATTTGCATCTGAAGAGTAAGTCGCCGCAATTATAACAATCTACGTCGTTAAGATTATATTCTTCGTTACACCTACTCTCGTGCCATTCTTTATCGCCGCAGAAGTGATTAAGACACTTTTCCATATGCTTTTCGAGCCGTTGTTTACAAGAGAATATCTTTTTACAAAAGCCGCATTGTATTACTTTAGGTTTTAAACACACCTTTCTTTCTAAATGGTTTTGTAAGCTCTGCGGCCGGCAAAAGCTCTTTTGGCAGAGGTGACATTTAATGCCACAGGAATTGGTTTTTATATGTTGTTTAAGTCGCGCGGCAGAAGTAAATGTTCTCTGACACTTTTTACACTGTTCCATATATAGATATAAATAAGTTTACAAAAAAATATACAATTGTTAAATCCGAATAGAACTTTTTTTTCGTAAAAGTCTACAAAAATACATACTGTTGTTAAATCCGAATAGAACTTTTTTTTCGTAAAAGTCTACAAAAATACATACTGTTGTTAAATCCGTTATAAACTTTTTTTCGTAAAAGTATACAAAAATACATACTGTTGTTAAATCCGAATAGAACTTTTTTTTCGTAAAAGTATACAAAAAAAAATACATCTCTCAATGTGATTTTTATAAGGCCTTCCCGTGTCAACGGCGTCGAGCGGATATTTTACTTTTCAAATGAGATTCAGCGCCCGCATCTTTTTATTTGTTTATGAGATTCAAGCCGCCAAGCGGATGAGAAAGTATGATTACAAGTGTCGCATGTTGTATTTGGCCGCTTTTTAAGACAGATTTTTGCCTTGGTATGATATTTAAGCCTTTGCGGCGTAGTAAAGGTCTTATTACAAGCGCCGCATGTCAAGTTTTCTTTAAGACATACCTTTTTTTCGATATGATATTTAAGCCGTTGGGGCGTAGAAAACGTATGATTACAAATGTCGCATGTCAAGTTTGGTTTTTCTTTGAGACATACATTTTTTTTGATATGATATTTTAGACTCTCAAGGTAGATGAAACTCTTATTACAATCGGCGCATGTCAAGTTTGGTTTTTCCTTGTGACATACTCTTTTTTGTAGATGATATTTTAGACTATCAATGGAGGTAAAAATCTTATTACAATCGCCGCAGGTGGGCCTATTTTTAAGGCAGACCCTATTTTCGACATGGTAATAAAGATCATCAGTATTATAGAAAGTTTTTGGACAATTTGGACAGTTTTGCATTATATAATAGAAAATATTTTAACCTCAAATAACGATACGCCTTAGAATAAAAAAAATGCCCTAACCGGCACTATATAGTTTTTTTTACTTCAACATCCCCCTTCGTCAGTGGTTTTTTCTATTTCAAAAGGCCCTGGTGAAGTAAATACATCATCTTCGCCTTCATAAGATGACAAAGAGCTGTAGTCGCTGTCTGAAGAACTTAAAGTCCATTCTTCGCCGTCAATGTAAATCTCTTGGAAGTCGCTCATTATATATTAAAAAATCTTTGATTTTTAGGAGAACATATCTTTCTTTTCTATTTTGACCGCATTAAAGCTCCAATAGCTATTATTACGGCCCTTTTTAAGCCCATTGCTCCTTATATGAGTATAATCTTTGTCTTCTAAAGTCTCTTTCACCCGCAGCGGCGCCCACATAGTATAAAGCTTATTATCGCCATCCTCCAGGGTCAGCTTCATCGTCTCGGCCGCATGTAACTCATAGACATCATAGTTCACAATCTTATAAATGCGCCCGACTTCTAAATCGCGCCATTTTGTCATAGTTTCGGCTTCTTTGATGGCTTTGTTAAATTCTGTGACGCTGATCATTATATCATAGAAATATTTTTAACTTTGAACCCGATGTATAACTTTCATATGCACCGCCAATGTTTCTTCACTTTTAAACCGCCGCGGACACCGCGGGCAAGAAATCCTAAGGCCGCTGCAGTATTCTTTGAGGGCATCAACAATTTCATCATAGTCGTGGCTGACCAAAGTAAGATAACCTTGCTGTTCATATCTTTGTAATGATTCTTTTTGGGCTTCAGAGACCTCACCAGTGCCCTTAGGCGTCTTTAATTCGATACAAAAGCCGTTATAATTTTTATGAGCATTTTGCACTATAAGATCCGGCTGCCCCTTTTGATAGCCCTTTTGCCAACTTTGTATTCTCTTTTGCTGGGTATCTTGGTTTTCTCCGAGGCCGGCGACGAGGATAAGATTATGAAAGCGGCGGATGTAATCTATTACTTTTTTATGTAAGTCAAACTCATTTTCGATCTTAAAACAAGTGATGGCCCTTATATCTTTTTTCAGCTCATAACGGCCCGTTTTACGAATCTGCGGTAATACTTCTTTAAACACCCAATCTTGAAACTCTTGAGCTATCGGCAGCTGACTACTAAAGATGAGCTGATAAAGCCCCGGCTCTGTGATATAAACGGTCTGCGGGTGGTCAGAGTAAGGGTCACGATTCGTTACCCTTAGTTCAGACAGTGATATTTTGTATTCATCTCTCACGTGATCTATTATGGCCTTTTTTGTATTAGCATATCCAAGAGCCTTGGCAACATCTTTAGCTTTAAAATACAATTCATCTCCCTTTTTGAGGGTATTGAGTTTTAGATTTAGTTTTGGGTTTTCAAAGACGCGTAACATTTTTTATACCTAACGGATATTTTAATCTTAAAATCGGGTCTTATATTTTTTTAATCTTAATAGGCAATGGAATGAAGTTGATTACCTTCTATGTTCATTTGCGCATCGCCGACGACAAAGATGTGGCAGTTGATCTTGTCATCATTGCCCGCGGCAGAATTTGTTGTGCGTTTTATCTCCAAAGTGACGCCGTCTTGCGTGCTGACCAGCTTTAAGCCCTGGCCGTGAATATCATTGTCCTCTGAGGTTCTTAGATCCACCCACAGGGCATATTTATTGCCATGAAAGAACTGCGCGGGGCTTATGTGGTCGCCAAACCGTCTTACTACTTCTTTGTAAATGTCGGCCGGCTTTAATCCCTGCGAGTAAATCTTATTAGGAACGCCGTTGATATTGACTTTGACGTCGGTAATGTTCGGATTGACAAACTTCTCTGAATCTCTCTGGCCGGCCGAAAACGGCTTTACGAAGAGCAGCAGCAGCCCAGACAGAGACCTGCGGGGTATATTCACCGTTTCGGTAATTAAATCTTGGGTCTTGTCTAGAACGGGGATGGTCTTGTGATGATGCACGTGGTCATAGAGAAAAGCCTTGCCAGCAGAGTATTCGGCGGCGGCACTGCGGGCTAAGGTATCGCTGTGAATGGTTTCATACTGCAGCTGTAGATTGGTCATGCTGTAGTCGTGAATCGCCCCAGACAAAGCCGAGTCAGTGCCCTGCAGTAAGTTAGTGGTGTCCGCCAGCGTCACTTCAAACTGCATATCAGATGATAAGATTCTGGGGTAAAAGACACCATGGGTCTTCAGAACTTCAAAATCCAAAGGGATGACATATTTGGTGCCATAGGCCGTTGATAGCGCCGTAGCTTCTGCATCGCTTCCCTTATTGGATGAAGCACTTCTCATCTTTCTCAAGGTATCAGTGCCAACGCCCTGCTCCACCAGCACATCTCTCTCTTTGGGCAACATGAATAGATCTTTGTAAGTGTGGTAAAGGTCATACCTGTTGAGATCCAAAAGACATTCTCCGGCAAATTTAACTTTCATGCGATTGACGATGTTGCGGCCTATGTTGTTAACGCAATGGCGTTTGTCGGCCGTTGTTGGTTGTATGACCAAATCAAACCGCAGCGCCAGGGTGCCAGGCACTAAGAGAAGATTTTCCGAGAGCGTGGGGACGCTGACGTATAATGTCTCCCCTGGGTTTGCACTAGAGGGCGTAAAAGTAACGCGATGAAAAGTCCTTTCAGCCTTTAAGCCGCCGGTCTGTTTGGGCAGAATACTGGGATCTATCTTTGAGCTGATCATTATATATATATGGAAGGCGAAATAGATCCTGATTTTGACCCCGCCACCGAAGAAGGTCAAGAAGATATTAACGACGAAGAATATGAATCTTTTATCCCAAATGATGACGTGGAGAACCCCCAAGGCCTTTTTGATAAGCTTAGGCGTAGGTTTGGAGACGAGGCTCGATCCGTCTGGCGGTCGTTGGGTGAAAAGTGGAAGTCACGTAACCAGGGTCGCCGACTTCCTGAATACTTACAGTTGAAAACGTTTGACGCGCTAGAAGAAAATGAAATGGCCGACCGGCTGCTCGAGAGCCCCATCGAGAACGCCAAAGAGCGCCTCTCCGAGCTCTACGAAAACTTCAACTTTGATGAGGTAAAACTATCTGAGGATCGGGGCCAGGCTTACATCTCTTTTCCAAACGAAAAGAAAAAAGACGCCTGGACTAAGCCACAAAAACTTTTTACTAAAGATGGTGAGGTTACAGAAACGGTAAAGGCGCTCAAGGGATTTAAAATGGCATCGAGAGGCCTCTTAGAGCTATTGGAAGAGCACAATGCAAAGATCGCATTACAAAAGAGAGCCATCGACCTAGAAGATCAACTAGGCGAGGCCGAACAAGCCCTTGCGGTCAAAACCCAGGCCCTGTCTAATCTACAATCCCGATTTGACCGCGTCCAGGAAGAATACGAAAAAGCCTTGGCGGCCAACGAAGAACGCCACAACCTAGAGACAGAAAACTTCCTCGAAGATGCCGAACAACGCTACAATTCTGTTTTAGAAGAAAGAAATATCATTGTCACCGAGGCCAACAAAGCCCTGCGAGAAAGAGACAGGGCCCGCGCGGCGCTAGACGAAACCACCCAAGAGTTAGGGATGGCCAAAACTGACGCCGCCACCCTTCGTTCTGAACTCGAGGCCTCGCAAAGAGAAAAGGCCGAGTTAGAACATAGAGTCCGCACCCTTGAAGGGCGGCTAAGGCAAACGACACAGGCGATAGAAGATTTAGAACATAACATTAACGAAAAACAACAAATCATCAACGACCTAAATCGCCCTGAAGAAGAACGCACAGCCGCCCAAGAAGAACTAACCTCCCTTCAAGAAAGAGTCGCCGAGCTTAAAAAAGAAAAAAATAAATTAGAGCGTGAATTAGGCCTCACCACCAAAGAAAAAATAAAACGCATGCTTTTAAAATATGGCATTCCTGCGGCCTTTGCCGTGGCTATAAGTAGTGTCATAGGAGTCATATTAACCTCTTTAAAAGGTGTCGGCGCCGGTGTTAAAAAAATAGGTCAAGGCCTGACCGCGCTAGGTAAAAAAATGGCCGCCGCCGTGCCAGGTCTATTAGGCAGCGTCTTATCTTTGGTGTTGAAGACCGGCGGCGAATTGCTGAAGTTTGTCGGCAACAATATTTGGATTCTTGTCGTAGCTATAGGCGCCGTACTTTTAAAGAAGTTAAAGATATAATTACCGTAGCATAAAATAGCCCAGCCCCACCGCCGCCGCCGTAATGCCGCCCTTTAAAAGATCATGGTCGTATTCTTCTTTTATAGTCGGCAGCGGCTTAATAGGCTTTTTCTCTGGTGGGCCGTGGGTGGGTTTTTCTTTCTTAGGCGGTGGCTTTTTCTTCGGCGGCTTATCAAAGCGTGGCACTTTACGCTGCTTCAAATCGCCGTTGATGTCATTGATGCCAAACTTCATCACCTCAGTAGCCTTTTGTAAAAGATTGTTATAGCCCACGACAGAGTGAGTATTAATCACTAAATCGCTAGGCATTAGCCAACAGCCTGGGGCTATGGCGTAGTCTAAGCGCACTTTAGCCTCTTGGACGGCAAACTGATACCTTTGTATGCTCTTGGCAATGTCGTTTTCTATGACGGCCGATTCAAAGAGCACTAAGAACTGTTGTTGTGTTTCTTGACTAGCACCACCAGCGGCTATGATGGGCGAGCGTGTATCTACCTGCGCCCCCAGCACACAATAAACGTAGGCCTCTATGCTTCTATTTAGGCGGGCCAGATTTACCAGACCTTCACCTTTTTGCAATACAAACCAATCGTATTGTCTATAAGTGCGGGCATCTTTTAACACTTCTATCTCAGGCCCGCCATATTTAGGCTTACCCTCATCTCTAAATCTATTCTCAGGGTTAGGCCAGCCGCCTTCTTCTATGTTAAGCCCTGCGTAATCGTAGCCATAAGGATCGCCAACGCCGCCATTGTTGGGCGCTAAGAACCTAAAGTCCTTGTGGATTTTAAATTCATTACATAGCCTCTCAAAGGCCGCCTCTTTATAATGTGTGTCGTAGGCATCAAAGCTAAGATCGCCCGGCAAAGGCGCTCCCAATTCATGTAGAATGCGGCGAATAGTAAAAATTACATGAAACTGTAAAAAAGAACACCGCTGTAGCATATCTAAACCCACACCGCAGCCCGCCGTCGCCGCCCATACGGCAAAGTTTAACTGTTGCGCCCAGTAAGTCATACTTGGCCCTTTTAGCCATTTTTTTGCCGCCGCTGCAGATTTAAATTCTGTCTCACTCTTTTTAAACACGTTACGAACTTTTAAAGGTATCTTTTTACCCGGCGCCACTTCTAAGGTCAAATGAGAGAAATTAGTCTTAGGAGGCATCGTGTGCCAAGCCACAGCGGGCACTGGGTAATGTATTCTAGCGACTGTAAAATCCTTAGGCCACGACGATGGAGATATCTTAACGGTCTTGTTTTTAGGATCTCTAGGACCTAAGGCCTTTAAAAGCGCCGCATTTAATTTTGCGTCGCCATAGTGATGCACTGCCGTTGGAAAAGGTCCATCTGGCGTAATATCTTCTCTAAACACATCGACAGCAATTCCATTGTATTCGAATTCAATACTCTGAGGCCCGGCAGAGAACTTTTTAAAATCGGCGTGCGGGTAGGCCGTCCTAAATCTGTGCCATTCGTATTGTACCATTATATATAATGACCGATGTGATACGAGAAGAACCCTCTGCCCCATTATACCCTGTCATATCTGATGGAGAAAGTTTTCGACTTCAAAAAATCAATATGATCCTTTCTGAATTAGGCGCCGAGGTCAAACATTACGACGGCGTCCGTAAAAAATACAATAAAACACGCTCCGTGACCCATGCCATTGCTTTATCTTCCGGTACTTTATCAGCCCTTTTAACAAGTTCGGGGATTGCCACGTCTTTAACGGGCCCCGGAATTCTAGTAGGAATCCCTCTAAGCGCGATTGGGGGACTCTGTGGAATTATTTCAGCCGTCGCCACGGTAGCGACTAAAAAATTAACCCAAAAGGTTTCGAAACATGAGAAAACAACAATGTTATGCAAATCTAAAATAAATACAATCTCAGACCTCATTTCGAAAGCTCTACATAATAACAGAATTGATGAGAATGAATTTGCTTTAATTATGGCCGAGTCAAATAAATACGAGCAATTAAAAAATGAAATACGACAAAAAAGCGTCGAAGTTTTTAAAAAAGACGATCCCGAACTACGCAAGAAAATCTACAGCGAAGCCATGCAAGAAATAAAACAAAAACTAAATCAATAAATATTCACTTCGAGAAAAATCCCATGGGCTTTAATTTGCATATTGAACGTCACTCCGCTGTCGTCGGTACTGAATATGCGCAGTGAGGCATAGCAATGACTCCCACACGGATAATTTCATCACGAATTTCGGCTATAAGTAGGTTATGAAAAAAGTATAGTATTGTCTGAGAATGGCGGTGTTGAGGCGGGCGGACTTGAGATCTGAGGGGAGTCTCGAGTTCGTCTGCGTTCAGGCTGCCATTCTCAGACCCTTGGTATATAGTGAATCCCCTCCACTATATACCATTGTACGGCCGGCAATTAATATAAAACCGGTCGATATATAGTGGTTCAGCCTCGCGATGAGGAGTTCCACAATACAAAGGTGGCCAAAGTGTCACAAATCAAATACAAACAATGAAATACAAGTGGCGGAGGTGTCACAAATACAAAGTCAAACAAAAATACAAAAAAATATGAAATTAAAATACAAAGTCAAAAAACCCCGTCGGGGAATACGCATTAGCTTCCGAGTCGATCTATTCCCCGACGGGGTTTCTGGCCAAAAAGCCAGTTTTGCTCTTTTTTATTCTCAAAGGGGAAGTCCCGATGAGTCATCAACCAGGAATCCATCTCAATAGGGGGTGGTTGGGGTCGATGTCATAAAATATTTTGTAGATGACGTCAGGGTAATAAGGGATTTCCCCCCGCAGCTGAATAAACATACTCTCGGCCCTACGCATAATTTGCATAGAAACGTCGGGAATTTTTTCTCCGGTTATTTCTGACAAAATATAAGAAATGCCATTATTATATTTTTGTAGCTTTAATTTTTTTAGAGTCTTTTTCAAACCCTGTGGCGTGGGTTCTTTGAGATGAGCTTTTATCTGCCGTAAGGTTTTCTTATCAACATAGACTGGCTCTAAACCTAAAATAATTCGCATCCACTTTCTAAAGTAAATAATTCTCTTATATGGCGTCTTTTTACGACCGCCGTTAGCATAACATTGACCAAAGGTAGCACAGGGCACCGCATTAAAAACTATACGGCCACAGATTTCACACACGGCCGAAGTGTCTTCTTCTATGGTCATTCGCCTACCACAACACTTTAAAGGCCTCGGCTCTGGGGGCTTAATTTCACGTCGCAGGCAATTAGAGCAAACTGTATACTTTTCGTAATCTACTTGAGGGGCATTGCAACACATTATATAACACTTATTTCTTTTACTCTCCAGCAGCAGTCTTTTAATCACTTTGGCCAAAAACACCCTAGAAATGGCGCAGAGAATCCCCGATGTGGACACCCCTCGATCTAAGCAGGCAGGCCCTGTAAATCACAAGGCGCGATCGAGATAAACCCTTACTGCTGCTCTACGCCAACTTTAACGCAACAATGTTGCGCTAACATGCGTAACCACGCGCCATGTTACACTACGCTAACTTTAACGCAACAATGTAGCGCTAACACGCGCAGCCACGCGCCTTGTTACACCACGCCAACTTTAACGCAACGATGTTGCGCTAACACGCATAGCCACGCGCCATGTTACACTACGCTAACTTTAACGCAACAATGTCGCACTAACTCGAGTAACCACGCGTCATGATACATTACACCAACTTTAACGCAACAATGTTGCGCTAACACGCGTAACCACGCGCCATGTTACACTACGCCAACTTTAATGCAACAATGTTGCGCTAACGTGCGTAACCACACTCCATGTTACACTACGCTAACTTTAATACAACAATGTTGCGCTAACATGCGTAACCACGCGCCATGTTACACTACGCTAACTTTAACGCAACAATGTCGCGCTAACACGCGTAACCACGCACCATGTTACACTACGTCAACTTTAACGCAACAATGTTGCGCTAACACGCGTAGCCACGCGCCATGTTACACTACGCCAGCTTTAACGCAACAATGTTGCGCTAACATGCGTAACCACGCGCCATGTTACACTACGCCAACTTTAACGCAACGATGTTGCGCTAACACGCGTAGCCACGCGCCATGTTACACTACGTACGCTAACTTTAACGCAACAACGTCGCACTAACTCGAGTAACCACGCGCCATGTTACATCGTTGCGTTAACACGCGTAGCCACGCGCCATGTTACACTACGCTAACTTTAACGCAACATTGTTGCGCTAACGTGCCTAACCACACTCCATGTTACACTCGGTCAACTTTAACGCAACAATGTTGCGCTAAAAGTCGTAACCTAGCTAGTATAACATTAAGCGAAACGTATTTTTCTTTCAGGCTTCATTCGCTCCCGAATCAGAAAATACGGGTTCCAAGTTTGACGCACGAACGGGACGACCGGACTTGGGCGGTACAGTCAACTATTTCTTCCCGTCTCCGCCAAGAGACCTCCTCCTCCAGTTGTAAAACCATCTCTCGAGGCTCTAGGAAGAAAGCGTGATGGAAGGCAATTACCTTGTAAGTTAGTTAACTTGGATGTTGGAAGCCGCGTTAGGTTGTTTGGTAGCCCCCAGGGGTCGGTTCCAGAAAGGGCGGTTGGTATTAATCCAGAGTTTGGTTTCAATGAATGGTTTCTTGAGATTTTTTTATAGGAGCAAGGATGGCACAGTTGGTTAGTGCGCGGCCTTCGGTGCAAGAGGTCCCTAGTTCGATCCCCTGATCTCACATCCTTGTTTCGACTTCTTTCCTTTCTGTGTAGCTTTAAGTAGCTCTAAATACCCTTAAAACGGAGCACTGATAGAAAGAGGGGAGTAAAATGAGCGCACCGTCGACCTCAAGTTTATCAGTTGAATTACTGTCACGAGTTATCGACGTTAAATATGGTCGCTTTACTTTACTTTATTTTACTTTACTAATAAGCCTGAATTAGCGCTAATCAGGCACAAAAACCTAGGCCAGAGCCCCAAGGGATGACCACGCCTATGTGTCAATACAAGTATTGTATTGTACACCTCAGCTCATTTGACCATTTCTTTTTTGCAGCTCACGAACTGTTTACAAGCCAGCCCTGGAGAAAACCTGTCGATTACGACTCTGATGAAGATCTGACATGAGACCTGCTCCAAAGGTCTTTAACTTGTACATGATGAGTCGAGAACTCGAGAAGAGTTCGGTGAAATAGAGAAATGTTCTCTTCCGTCATAGATTTGAAGAGATTCACAAGTTGTACCTGATAGTACTACATACTGACACCTCTCTCCCGCTCTGTCAGAAAAGTAGAGAACATTCCTCGGGGAGAGTCACAGATCCTCTTGCAGATTGACGGCAGAGACGATTCGCATTCCTCAACATTAGAAGAGCGAAGTGGAACATATTATTGTAGTTATACTATACTAAATGAATACAAATCTTGACTATTATTTATATGATGTACATAGTAGAAACTTAGTCAAAACTCTCTAGCAATGAGCTTTTATGAGGTATTTTTAATTTCGTAAAACAGGAAAAGAATTACCTTAGCTGGAAAGAGCATGTTAAAATTAGCAAGACAGTGAAGGAATTAAATCCAAAACTCGCGAGAATATGAATTTTTGAAAAGTGTGAATTTGTAAGAAAACCTTTGAGGCATCTCTTGCCTACCATCTCTTGCCTACCTCTCTTGCCTTGGAAAATTCATATCTTTGTGAGTTTGAAAGTTGCTTCATTCAAACTTCACAGTTTTATTAATTTTGACGTGCTCTTTATGTACTGTGACTTTTGGAATTGCATGATAAAAGCTCATTGATTCAAAAAAAGTTCAGTAGTAAGGTTGTGGACCACCTGCAGATTGTCCCAATAAACTATCACAAGTGTTACGGTACATAGTATTGATCAGATAAGAGTTTTAATTGAGCTTTCGCAGTGGACTAGGTATGCCACGCCCTTCTATATACTCACTGTGTTTTCAACACTACAGAGCAGATTTCGCCGGTATTATAAAATAACTATGATATTACGCGCTCTGATTGTCCAAAGGACGCGTGTTGCGCGTTCTCTAAGAGAACACACAGCACGCGCGCGCACATTTTCAAACTTTCTCCAACGATAAAAGAAAATAAAACTTCAATTGTATTTTATAAAAGAAATAGAAAACTCGGCAGCAGTGCTATGTTGAGTTATAGAAGCACTTGGGAATTGTAAGAAGACTCGAGAAGTGTTGAGAAACACTTCTCTCGTCTTCTTACAATTCCCGCGTGCTTCTATAACTCAACATAGCACGCTGCCTCGTTTTCTATTTCTACATGAATGTGAAAACGGCACGGTCACTGCACGGTACGGTTATGGCGGAATTTCGAATGTTTTTATAGACTTTACGGCACTGACACGGTCACAGTACGGCACGGTTAGTTTCACACTCATACGAAAATCGCTCTATAATGAAAATGTTGCATCCTGCCATCGGCGCGGCAGTTCCAATCCGGGTGTGGGGCGTCTTTATTGAAAACTAAAGGAAATTTGCACAAAAAAAATCCTGCAAGATAACTAGGAATTGCACGCAAAAATTTACTGGCAGTGTTAAGAAAGAAAAATAGTTGTATCCTCGGAAAACAGCCAATTTTTGGATTTACGAATACCCACGCTTTGTTTATATTTTGCTCCCTTTTTGTTTCCCTGCGCTTGGGATGCCTGTGGAGGGTCAAAAGCGCGGCTACAAAGGAGCTGTTCCCATGATGCTCTTCCTCTTTTAGCTTGGGAAAATGGCTCTCGAAAGGTTCGTGAAGAAGTCAAACAGTATTTTAATCCATGGCATCCGTAATAAAATCACTTGTTCTTGGTGTTATCTAGCGCATCAATACAAATTTCAAACTTCTAACTTTCCTCTAGTGTCTGTCTTTTTGTGTTTGGAAAGAAATATCCGTATTAAATGCTGGATTCAATGACAACAGCGAACGACGTGAAAGTCTTTATCGATCGATTCGAGAATTTTGACTCGAAATTTTCGCTTCGGAGGAACATAGTTAACTTAATCGTAATTTTCGTAAAGTTCATGAAATGTTTTAAGTAGCGAATTGTAAATTCTGCTGTTGTGTGTCTTTATGCAAGGTTTTTAATGGCAAATGTTCAGAACAAGTTGTAGAATATTAAATATTCGAACATGTGTCGATTGGAATCGTGTAATGATCACGATTTACTGTCTAGATTTTACAGTCTGATTATTTCATGACTAAAACTATTGCTTGATTTTCAGGGAGAAGGTTCCACGAGTCCCTGAAACTTTACTCAAGAAGAGAAAAACTCTTGAGAAGGTTAAGGCTGCCCGAGAAGCTGCAAAGCTCACCCAGAAAAAGGTAACCTTTTCGCGAAGTCCTGATTTGTTCTTATGATGACAAATTATCCAACGTGGCATCCAATAGGTTGGCCCCTATTGGCTCTGCCTCAAATGGCACAGGAGCTGAGTGTCTAGAACACATTTTCTTGAGGTCTATTCCCCTACCATGACGTTGGAGATCAAAACTACCCCCAGTTAATTCTGGTTTGGTGTGGTGCATTGCATATTCCTTGTGCTTCCTTGAGTCACTCTGTGGCAATTACTAGGGAGATAAACCATGCAATGAACAGAATTTCATGTTAATACAATCAGTATCAATAAAGATTTGTTTATACATAAAAGTGTAAAAATAAGCGAGACTAGGTTACGACGTTTCAATGTCATCCTAACACCATTATCAAGTAATGATTTATTAAGATTGGACAAAATCAGATTCCATCAAAGCAAAGCTGTTTACATAAATTTCCACATCGTTATACTTATTATTCTGTCCAATCTTAATAAATCATTGCTTGATAATGGCGTTAGGATGACGCCAAAGTGTCGTAGCCTAGTCTCACTTATTTTTACAATACAATCAGTACTGCTCTTTTGATCTTTCATCACGAAAACTTTCAAGATCACGAGTATTATTTGAAAGATGCAGTTTTTAGTTGTAATCTAATTATAAATCATATGGAATTTTTGTATCGTTATTAGCAAATGAAGTTTCTGGAGGTTTTCTCAACAAACGTACTGGTGATAATTTGTCAATAGACCTTTCTTGAATTAGCATGACTGACCACATAACAGTAGATACAAGTTGAGGATAGGATTTACAAATCTCTACAATTACTGAATTTTGAAGACCATAGCTGATATATAGCTGATAATAGCTGATATTGTGGAAACACTCTAATGACTCTATACAAAGGTTTCAATTTGAGGTTATCTGTCCAAAAGTACAAAAAAATGTACACAAGTTTGCCTGATGGCCTTGACCAGAAACCTTTGTTCAAAGTCATTTTAGTGTAATGTCAGTATCAGCTATTCTGGAACTTGTCATCTTGTTAATTAGGTCCAGCATAAGAAGAGAAAGGAAATCTTCAAGAGAGCTGAGCAGTATGTCAAAGAATATCGTCTAAGGGAACAGGATGAACTTAGAATGAAAAAGATGGCCAAAACGCATGGCAACTTCTATGTGCCTGCAGAATCTAACCTTGCTTTTGTCATCAGAATCAGAGGGTAACAATTTATACAAATAATATAACAGGCTCTATTCCTTATTTAGAATCCAACGTGGCATCCAGTAGGTTGGCCCCTATTGGCTCTGCCTCAATGGCACAGGAGCTGAGTGTCTAGAACACACTTTCTTGATGTCTATTCCACTGCCATGACGTTGGAGAGCAAATCCACCCCTAGAGTTCTCTCTGGTTTGGTGTGGTGCATTGCATATTCCTTGTGCTTCCAAGAGTTACTCTGTGACAATTACTAGGGAGATAAACCATGCAATGAACAGATTAAACAATTTATTGATAATTGTCTTCTATATAATGTCAAATACAATTTTTGTTTAGCATTAATTTAAGCTGAGGTGGATTTAACTTTAATAGCTGCTTTTGTCTTACTTTTAGTATTAATGGTGTCAGCCCTAAGGTGCGCAAAATCCTACAGCTTCTTCGTCTCATTCAAATCAACAATGGAGTGTTCATCCGTTTAAACAAGGCTTCATTGAACATGCTGAGGATTGTCCAGCCCTACATTGCTTTTGGGTAAGAATGTTTATATCAGAATGAAATACACATTTCTATTTCTGTGAGTCAAAACATCTACCAAACTATAAGCACTATGCTGGGTTAAAAGCAACAGGCACTGTTATAGTAAATTATATATGACCATCAAAATATACAGCAGTGTTTCAGAGCAAATGGTCACAGCATTGCATTTTGTATCGTGAATCTGACTGTGTCATGATCCATGATGTGTCTGTCTTTCACAGCCATACATATTGTTCATGTACTTCAATGTGTATAAAGTTACAGTGTCGAGAAGTTTCCATATGACTGTGAAAATGGCACAGTTATGATACATTGGTTATGGCAGGAATTTCAAATGTTTTTATGGACATCACAGCACTACGTACCATGGTCACAGTCTGTTTCACATTCCTATAACAAATTCCCTATGTACCATATTATTATTATTATACTTGTTGTACAGTTTTCTAAGCTAGAATCATTTTTCTTACAGTTATCCTAACTTGAAAACAGTCCGTGAGCTTGTCTACAAGCGAGGTTATGGCAAAGTTGATGGACAACGTGTTGCCCTCACAGACAATGCCATTATTGAGAAAGTCTTGGGAAAATATGGAATCATCTGTGTTGAGGACCTTATCCATGAGATCTTTACCGTCGGTGAACACTTTAAAGAAGCTAACAACTTTCTATGGCCCTTCAAGCTAAATACACCTAACGGGGGCTTCCGCAAGAAGACCACCCATTTTGTTGAGGGTGGCGACCATGGTAACCGGGAAGACAAGATCAATGCCTTGGTGCGCAAAATGAACTAAAGCCTGTAAAATCTCAACATGAAATAAAATGTTACCATCTTAGTATTGAAATGGTGTTTTAGTCTGTGTCATTGACATAAACATACTCTTACTGCATAAAGCTCAAAACTGATCACTTTTATTCACTTACATTAAATTGTCTTGTTAAAAGTAAAATAATATATAAGGCAGATCCTTATGGTATATCTTATCTTGGATTTCAAGCATTAATCCCTGGAAAGTCAAAAGAAAAATGAGCAGCAGCTATTTTGAATGAATCAAGCAATCCCTAACGACAAATCTTTTATTGAAGTTCATTGAATATGACTGCTGTGACGTCACTTGCAACTAAGCAAATGTGTGATGCTATTCTATTGGATACTTCTGAATAAAGGTGAAACTCCTAGGAGATTGTTAACATTGAATTGGGAAGCGTCTCAGTAGATTTTCTACTAGTTTTGGTATTTCTTTTTTACGGTGGCCCACGGGCAAAACACAATGCAAAATTCCTTTGAAAACAAAGTTTTATGGAACACAATCTTTCACAGAACAACGAAGTCTCGTGGAACACAACAATCTTTCACTGAACACAACAAAGTTTCGTGGAACACAATTTCTCACAGAACACAAAAGGTTTCACAGTTTCACACGCAACTAAAATCTTTCACGGGGCAACACTCTTAAGTTTACTCTTTCACAAGCACAGCTGCCACAGGCTTCCCAGTCTGATTATCTGAGGATATGTCTAGTAACGGTCATTTCCAGGTTGAAAGCCAAATATACCTGTTAGAAATGCTCTCAAAATGACAGATTTTTTCAAACATCATGGCAAATATTGAGTTCAAAAATAAAGATTAATGCTTATTTTTAAGTCTCGGAACTCAGGGATAGCTTGTTACCTCTTTCCCTCATCCCTCTCCTCCCCTCACCCCTATTTGCGTGTTCAAATGGAACGTTCTGGTGTACGTCGATCAGGTGGCACATACAGCACAATCGGAGAACAGTGAAAACGATAGCCTGGTTTTCACTATCGAAGCAAGACAACGCCAAGCACGTGTTTTCACTTGTAAATGTAGCGACGCAAGCATAAAGTAACGCTAGCGCAAAAGAACGGAAGGTTTTATTTTTCTCGTCATCTTTCGTTGTCTTTCGTTGTCTTTCGTTGTCTTGCGTCGTCTTGCGTTGTCTTGCGTCGTCTTGCGTCGTCTTTCAGTTGTCTTCCGTCGTCTTGCGTCGTCTTGCGTTGTCTTGCGTCGCCTTGCATGCGTTGCGTTGAGTCATCGTGCGTGGTCTTGCGTGGTTTTCCGTTGTCTTGCGTCGTCTTGTGTTGTCTTACGTCGTCTTGCGTCGTTAGCGTGAACGTTAACCAGGCATTATGTCGTGTTTTATCCCACACCATAGGAAATACAGCCAATCAGAAAGCAGGAAAACCGTTGTATATTCGGCGTATTCAACTGTCTCTTCCAATGAGACATTGCCATTATTTGCTGTATTTTCTATGGTGTGGGCTTAGTGTAGGATAAAATAATTGTATGTATTTACTACCTGACGCATAAAATCAAATCAAAGCGATTTGAATTCATGCTACGGGGACAAATTCTAATGTAAGCCAGGAATTTTGTAAGAAATGCTTTCCAATTTTATTATCACTTGCGAGAAAAAAGTCCTGATATTCGAAAACAATAGGAAAAAACGTCCAGACATTCGAAAAAAGAAAAGGAAAACAGGAAAAAAGAAAGAAATTTGTAATGTCTAGGGAATGCACATCACAGAAACAATGCAGTAAGGTATATGAATAATTATAATTAAAAATAAAAAATGAAAATGAAATTTATCAGAAAAAATATCAAAAACACCAAACATTTAAAAACAAGTTCAAAAAATGTAATTTTAACTTAAAGCTTGGGAAAGAAACGGAAAAAATGAAGAAAAAGAGAAGTCAGAAAAGAATCCGGCGTCGACGAGGATCGAACCTGTAACCCCTTAAAGAGCACCCCCGGAAATAAAATAACAGACTGAATGAATGACTGTAAAAAGAAAAAAGAAAAAAAAATTTTGGGACGATTCTCCCGAGACATTCTGAGAAGCTGAGACATCGAATCGACTTACGTTACGGATGAAGATTTCGGCCCCATCCACGCTATCCCGGTGCTACATATTACAGTTATCTTAGCCCGAAGGCCAGGGAGGGAGACGATATCCGGACCCTAATCCATACCTTTAGATATCACCTTAGACCGCTGCGCTACCTAGACACTTAATAAATTAAATGACTAATTGGGGTAGTCTATTCGGCGAAGTTTCATTGTAATGCTAATACTCCCCAGGGAAAGAAATGAACCAATCAGAGTCCAGCTATCAAAAAATAACTGTTTTGTAAGTAAATAGAAAGAGAAAATAAAAGAATAAGTTTTCAGGAACATCGAGCTTGTCTGCATTGTTTTACTCCATCGATTTGTCCCAATTCCCCAGGGAGATAGAAGAACCAATCAAAAATCAATAAATTTCCATGATTATTTTAAGTACAGCAAGCTTCAAGCCGTTACTTATGGATTTTTATTTCCGTTGCAAAAGTGAAATGATGGGCCTCACTGAAGATGTTCAGTTGGAATCCACGTTTCTTATTTCAGGAATATCCCTAGAGCGTAATCAGATTAAGAAATCAGGCAAAGGTAAGTTCTTTTATAAGTAAAATTTGGATTGATATATAAGCTCGTGGTTATGGGTTTCCTGTGGGATACATTTCCGAGGTGTCCTGAAACCACGTGGTGCAAAATGGCGGACGAAAGTTGTTGGAAACAGTAAATAATTTGTTAAGTTTATCTTCAAATTTCAAGCTTAATTTAGATCCCATTTGTTCTTTACCAACGTCAAATCATGGCTTCGTCATCTGAGGTTCTTTTGAAATCAAAGTGAGTTTAAACAGCGTTGCGATTCGACTTTTTGATGTGAAAACATTTTGTCTGTGTTATATTAGCATGTGCCAAATTTAAACTTAATTGTATCTCCTGAAATCTCTCTCAGCTTTGAAGTGACCTCAAAGATCGAAGCTCTTTATACTGGAGGAAAAGTGCAGGTAAGACGAAGAGATATCTTTGCGTTGGGTTTTAGGTTTACTATTCTAAATCTTTCATTGTATTTACAGTTTTCATCAGATGAACAACACGTTTTCTGTTTATGTACTGAAAAAGTTCAAGTCGTAGATGTGGATAGTGGTAAAATTTGTCATTCGTTGCAAGAGGTAATATATATTTGATATCTCACTTGTTTGTGGCTCAATTTAATAATACAATCATACGGAGTGCAATGTTTATATAGCCTGCATCATATCTGGAAAGCACTCTCATTTAGTCTGCATAACAGCAACACAAATTGTTCCACCATTTTTCTGACTTTGTAAAAGCTTATGATTGACTAATATAGTGCTGCTTGTTGTTGCACTAATTGCAATGCTGCTTGTTGGCACTAATCCGAATTAACCAATCACAGATGTGATTGTTATTAGAGATGTGATGTAGGCTAGGAGTACATGTGTACTTTATATACAGCACAACCAGTAGTGAAACCACTCTTTAGGTTGGTAAAGTGGAACCTCTTTAAAGGGGACCAAATAACTGTAGATAAGACAGTGTTCATAATAATACAGAGATTTCCACTTTATAGAGGTTCGTTTTGCAAGGAAATGTACTGTAGAGATTTGAGCTATTGGGGCATAGAGACCTGTTGTTAGCGACTTGTCCAACTTATGGAGTTGCCTACAGAGCCTACATGAATGCTAATGTTTAAAGAATACACTGCATTCATCCTAAAGTGATGACATTTGTAATTTCAAATTTACTCAACTGGCTTATTGACCGAATCGAAAAGTGGCGTCCAATTTGAATAACTATTGTTCTTGGACTGACTAGCCTCATGTTCACGTGGAAACACAAAAGCATGTTTCACATGAGTAAGAGGCCAGTCAGTCCAGAACAATAGTTATTCAAATTAGACACCATATTTTGATTTGGTTTATTTTCAGTGGTAAACAATGGTGTTCTCACTGAATATGGTAGAAGACAAAGTTATTTTAATTAATTCAAAGTCAGACTGAATAAAAAGAAATTGCTAAAGATAATTCAATGGCATTGTAAATTTTGCCATGCACAAAGCATACATGCAGAATATTAGGTTAACCGTCAAAATTGTGACAGTGTTAACCTACAAATATATGATTTTTTATATGAGTTGCTGAGATTGACCTTTATCCTCCAAGGTGTAATCAAGCATACAGGGGTTGGATATTTTACAAAAAGAATTATAGTGTTTTAGTGCAGGTTCTTTCTTCTTCTCTCTTCACTATCCCCTCCACTTTCCCATTTTCCCTTTCCCCTCCCCAGGCAGGATAATCTTGTTTTCGCTTTGCTCTAATCTGTTTAATGTTTATATAGCCTGCATCATATCTGGAAAGCACTCTCATTTAGTCTGCATAACAGCAACACAAATTGTTCCACCATTTTTCTGACTTTGTAAAAGCAGTATGATTGACTAATATAGTGAAAGAATTATAGTGTTTTAGTGCAGGTTCTTTCTTCTTTTCTCTTCACTATCCCCTCCACTTTCCCATTTCCCCTTTCCCCTCCCCAGGCAGGATAATCTTGTTTTCACTTTGCTCTAATCTGTGTGTACATGTAGCTATGGATACCTGTCAGATGGAGTTGGATTGTTAGTGTTCATTGATAAAAGATGTTTTAGGCATAGAGTTGAGTTGTACTATTTTTCTTTTCAACATTTAGGAAGGAGATGTCATATCAAGTTTTGCAGCTTCCCCTGATGATCAGGTTCTCCTCTATTAACAAATCATTACTTTATGTATTATTCTATGTGTGGATAAATTAATTATTTTTAATATGACTTGTATAACATAAATTTGTCTTCATCTCCAACTCAACAGTTTTTAGTGACAGCAAGTAAAAATTTGTTATTAAGACAATGGGAATGGAAAAATGAAAAACAGATAAAAACATGGAAGGTAAAATACATATTATTTTGCTATTTGTCCTGATATGCTCTTGTCAATGAACTGAATCAAATTTTGATGTCTATCTCTTACAGGCTATCCATGTTGCTCCTATTGCATGTATGGTGTTTGATGCAACTTCAACTCTGTTAGCAACAGGTACACTGTAAAGTCAATAGTGTTCCCTTCCCTTCCCTTCCTTCCTTCCTTCCTTTCTTTCTTTCTCCAATTAAACTAACCCTGGGACCTTCTATTCAGATATAAACTTATGTACTTTGTTATCATCTTTACTATGCATTTGCACAGGATCAAGTGACAGTACAATAAAAGTATGGGATATTTTAAAACAGTATTACACACATAATCTCAAGGGATCCCAAGGTGTTGTGAGGTAAAAGAATGCTCAGTCATATCTTTTTGTTAGGTAGTGATACACAGAGAAAGTTTAAATGAGTCTGACACAAAATTATTTAGATTTGAATGTATGGATGTTTGAATGCATGTTTGGGTGCATGAATAAATGAATGGATGAATGAATGAGTAAAGGAATATATTCAATGAATGATTTAATGGATGGATGAATTGATGGACAGATGAGAGATTGAATGGATGATGGATGGATTGGAAACAACAACAACAACAACACACTTTATTGTACCCTCAGTCCTACTATATATACATACTAGCCGTTTCTAACAGAAAGTGAAGTGCGGCGAGCAGTTTAAGTACTCATATACTGTATTACCCAAAATGTTTTCAAACAGGTTGACTAGTGTTTGATACCGGTTGATACAACAACACAAGTTTTAAGCCGAAATGTATAAATACATCTTATTCAAATTTATTGCCTTTTCAAACAATCACAGTCTTTATTTAAGGTTGGTGCCTACTATTGTCAGCGCGCACTGCTTTCTGCGCATGCAAAAACACTGAATTTTTGTCGGTAAAGCAATCGTAAAAGCAAGGCCTTTTTACGACTTTTTGAAAAAATAAACTTACAGAATTAAAGGAAAACCATTTAGCCTCTCCTGTGTTTGAATGAAATTCACAGTTGATAAATAGAACCTGAGTTACAACGCCTGTTTTGACTATCATTTCTACCAGAAACGATCTGTTTTCGCCGCCATCTTGAAAATTTCCCACAATGCATTGTAATTCGCTCTACTTTCCGGGGAGGGCTAGGGAATTTTTGATCATTTTCGCGAATTTTGATCAGTTTTCGCGCGTTTATCAGCAAATAACTTTCTAAATCGCACGGATACCCCTATTTTTTATTTTTGTAAATTGTAAAGTGGAGATTAACCTACTATTTTAAAATACTTTTATGAATTTAAAATTGAAACTTGATTGCAAAACTTGGACTTTTCATTTGGCGGTCATGAACCAAAACAGGTCTAAAACTAGTAAAAAGTCATTGAAAAAAATTGTTATTCTGGTTTTTCATATTTCGTATGGCATTGACAAGTAAGAAAATTGTGTTGTAAACATTTTAGTAAAAAAGTTTGACATTTTTTCAAAATATGGGGTATTTATGATTTTTTCTTTGGGCCTCTAGAATAGGCAGATTTTGCAACATTTGATGGCGTGTAACTCATTAATATGCATGGTGACCCCCAATTTTTTCCTTGGATTCTAGCTCCCTATGATGGATTCTTTGATACCCATGTGGTTTTTGGCCAAAAAAATTACCTTCCCATTAGTAGGCACCAACCTTAATAGCATTCATTATAAAACTAACTGATTAAAGTTTGTTTATAAAATATGAATCGCACCCTGTGGCGGATAAAGAATACTTTTGTATTACAGAGAATCTGATAAAGAATACAAAAACATCTGTCAATTTAGCTGAACTAGTGAGAGCAGTCTGTGTAAATAAAGCAAAGTTTCGATTCACCAGAATTTTTAGCAATATGATGTGGCTGTCTGTGAGATTTTACCTCTTTGAAGAACGTTCGAATACAACTTATCGTCTTGCAGCTTCAACTTAGCTTCGATCGATGAAAAGCTTGTAAAAGAACATTGTCTTCCCCTAGAAATATCACTTAACTTTTTGTGACCTTGATGCATACTTCTAGTAACATAAACAACTCGTTAATAGTTGTGAATAACAATGGTTTACCTCGAAAACATACCCAGCTGAATCCTAATTCATATCATGTCGCCATTATGTTTCTCACATTGTACAAACACAAGTAAATCCGCCTAATCTCAGAACTGCCCTTAACCCGTTGTAACGACCAGTTGTCGTGTGGTGAGTGCAGTTGTCATAATTTTAAGTGATATCCGGTGACCATTAATTCCGATCATTCCAAAGATATTTCGATGACGTCACGAATCATCGTTCACTCTATCCACGTATCTACATAAAGCCGAGTTCAGAGCTGGTCTATAAACACGCCGCGCATGCGCAAGATTAGTATCGCTGCTCGCTTCAGCTCGCAGCAATTAACTATAAAAAAATTAAATGTTTAGCCTGGGATACCAACTTCCAAAAATAACTTTAAAGCTAAAAATGCTTGGAAGTTGGATTGCATTAAGAATTCAAAAATTGTTATTGGGAAATTTGAAATTGAATGAATAATTGAATGGATGGATGAATAAATGAATGAATGAAGGAATAAATGGTTGAAAGGATGGATGACTGATCAAATGGATCACCAAATGATTGATTGACAAATGATTGAACATAGGGATTGATGGAATACTGATTGACATAATGAAGGATGGAATAGATTGGATTATATTTAAAATAAACATTTATGTAGAATGTCGAATGTACAAATAGGAAAACCCAGTCACTTCACATCATTAACAGATCAAACTCCTTGTCTTTACAGTCTTCTGTGCTTCCATCCTGATCCTAATGTCTTGCAACTCTTTTCTGCTGCCGATGACTGTAAAATAAGAATCTGGGATCTCAAGAAAAGCAGGTACCAACCTTGAAAACTTGCAATGAATTATAATAGTTATAGTATAATAGTTTTTCATTGAATGTCTACAAATTACAGAGGAGTGCTAGAGGGATTGGAAGCAGGGAGGGAGGAAGGGAGGGAGGGAGGGAGGGAGGGAGGGAGGGAGGGAGGGAGGGAGGGAGGGAGGGAGGGAGGGAGGGAGGGAGGGAGGGAGAAAGAAAGAAAGACGGACCAAACTAAAAAGATATCTATTATTGTGTGAAGTTATGAATTCTGGAATTATTGTTTTCAGATGTGTTGGTATTCTTGAAAGTCATTTCAGTGTTGTTACTTCACTTGCATTTGATTCTTCTCTCAAAAATATGATAAGGTTAGTGATGGTATCTAGTGTTACCACCAAAATCAGATGGATATTGCACACATACACAGTTGTTAATCACACAAAAATCAGGCAATCAATCAATCAAATAATCAATCAATTCAATCAATTGATCAATCTATTAATCAATCATTAAAAATTAATCAATCAAACAGAAACAATGAATTGATCAATCAGTTAATCAATCAATCAATTAGTCAGTCAATTGAACAATTGACCAATCAATTGATCAATCACTCATTCACTCACTCACTCACTCACTCAATCAATCAATCAGTCAGTCAAACAATCAATTGATCAGTTAATCAATCAACAATCAATCAATCAACCAATCAATCAATTTATTGATTGATCAACCAATTAATCAATCATTAAAAATCAATCAATCAAACACAAACAATAAATTGATCAATCACTCATTCACTCACTCAATCAATCAGTCGATCAATCAGTCAAACTAACAATCAATTGAGCAGTTACTCAATCAATCAACAATCAATAAATCAATCAACAATATCAATTAATCATCAATCAATCAAATAATCAATTAATCATCAATTTATTCATCAATAAATCAGTTGGCCATAATGTAATTGTGACACACATAGGTATTATTGAACCTTTTTGTCTGTCTGAATAACATTTGTTTCTCTTCCAACAGTTCCAGTAGAGATAATGTCTTAAATGTCTGGGATCTTGAATCAATCCATTTACCTGATAGGAAGGCTCCAAGGACCATCCCTTGTTTTGAGGTACAGTAAATTTAATAAACCACATTTATTGGTTTAAAGAAAATGATTCATTAAACAATGCAAATTATGGATTAAAATTTTCTGTCAGTACAAATGTTTGTTAATAAGGTACTGTGTTTCTATAGGTTGGTTTTAGGTGAATTAAACTCATCAGTGGTGATGAGGTTGGCCTTAGGTGCTCTAATGCCACCATGAGATTGCCCATCTCTGGCGGCAAGGAGGTAACCATGGTAACCATCCATGGTCCACCACCTAGCACCTGTCACACTGTGCAGTCTGGAAATTTTATACTTAATACCTGCACTATTTACCACTAGGCTGGGAGAGGAGGGAGGGACAAAACAGCAGCACTCAAGTAGAAAGAGATCACATGATCTGCTGCAGCATCAAGCACATGGGCCTATACCCTGCAGCAAGGGGGAGGGCACCCCACAGCGGCAGCAAAACGTTGACCAGCAGTCTCGACGTTAACTTTGTCTAAATTACATTTAGCCGCATTGAATGAGTGATTACCTGGTATGGGTGGTTTATTGGTTTACCATATGGGTGCTACAGCATATATGCATGTGAGTTGAGTTAGTTGGTCTCTCTCTTTTCGTGAGGGTTTTTCTCCAAATACCCTGGCTTTCCTCCCTTCATAAAAACCAATGCTGTTTTGATCCTGAGCTGTTTTCTGTGGTCAGACTTCATGGTTTGTGTGGTAGCAGCTTAGTGTGCAATTTACAAGCCCTCAACCAGATAATGTTGGGCTGCAAATTATTGTTGTATTACAAATTTATTTATTGTTTTATTATCAAACACTTCTTTGAAATTAACCCAGGTTTGATTTGTCATCACTAGGGTGTAGAAGCTATTGTGATGTTAGATAAAAATCACTTAATTCCTGGATGTGAAAGTAATGAGGATATTTTTGTTACTGCTGGCAGTAAAGGTGAGATAAAAAATGTTGGGCTTTGTGGGTAGAAAGAGCAGGGAGGAGTATACAATAATTATGTGCTGAGGAAAGAACCTTGAATTTCAAAAGATTTCAGAAAGATGAAGGCAAAGATAATATTAATAGCTTGATTTTTGACTTTGAGTTTCACTTCCACCAAATAAAGTGATTTCCCAAGAGGCAGATGTTGCACTTTCCAACACTGCTTTCCTTCAGTCAATCGTAAGAGCACAGAATTAATGCAGATGAGAGGAAAGTTAAAACAAGGAAATGATAATTAATGTAACTATGATCTTTCAAATTGATACAGGGCTACTTAGATTTTGGAACCTTAAGGATGGCAAGAGTGTTCACACATTATCAGTCGCAGAAAGAGATATTGACAGTGAATCAGGTCCTCAGCAAATCATGCATGCTTCTTTGTGCTGTACACAAAATGTGCTGTCAGTTGTGACATATGACCATAACATCATACTTTATGATTTAAACACACTGAAAATCAAGAAGCAGGCAAGTGGAAATGTGCTGTATGTGACAATCTTTGAGGGTTAAAATGTTAAACTAGCTAGTACAGTAGCTCACTGCTTACAATAATGTCTTTTAAAGGTTTTATTTTTTGGTTACTTTGATAAAACAACATGACCTTTTAAGCCTGGTTTTCACAATGGCAAAAGCAAACACAGGAAAAAATGTCAATTCCCAGCTTGGGTCAAACATGGGGCTTCCCTGGGTCTAACCAGGGAATCCCTGTAAATCTGTTCTATTTTTACAAGTTTGGGTATTACAGATTTCCCAAGTAAAATAGAATAGATTCCCAGTGTAGACCCAGGGAAACCCCAAGTTGGGAATTGACATTTTTCCCCTGTTAAATGGAAGCACATAAGCAGAAGCAGAAGCATAAGACCTTTATGTTCTTGTGAAAACAGCCTGATGGAAGCCGAAACAGAAGCCTTACTTGAATGTTAGTTATACCTTTTTTGCATGCTACATTTTTCCATCCCAATTCTCTTGGGGAATGAAATTTCCTTTTTTGAAACCTCCCTAGTAGAATTTCTGATTGCTCTATGCTTCCCTCTCTATTTTTGGTCAGTGCTTCTGGTGTTCACCTCCATGTAAGTGACAGAACCAGAAGCAAAAACATAAGAAAATGGACCGTACCATTCCTTTCTCTTCTGCTTCTCTTTCCACTTCCATCTACATCTTTCTGATTGCCTAGATGACAGAATGCTTCCACATCTGCTTCCATCCCTTGTGAAAAACCTTTGATGTAATGTACTGATCTTTTATTTTGTATTTTGGCTTTAACTTTTTCCGTTTCATTAACAGCTTGTTGGATACAATGATGATATTCTAGATATGTGCTTTGCTGGTTCCTATGGCAACCACCTTGCTGTAGCAACCAATAGCAACCAACTAAGAATGTACAAAATGGACACAATGGACTGCAGGATTCTGTCTGGACACTCTAATATTGTACTTGCTGTGGATGTTAGTCCTGATGGAGAGAAAATTGTTACTGGTTCAAAGGTAATAAGAAAGTAACTAGAAGTGAACAGTCATCCAGATAGCTCAATTGGGAGGTTAGGGGTTCAATTTCCAGCCAGACAAGCACTCGGGGTCTTAAAATAATTGTCGAGAAGGTGCTGCCTTTGTAATTACATGTACAAATGGTTAGACTTTCACATCTTCTCAGATTAAGAGGTAGGCCCATGCATCTTCATCCATATGAGACTCTTCCAGTAATAAGGTCAGCCTGAATGATTAGTATTGAAACTACTGGTGAATGAGACCTTAAAAATCATGTGTTACAAACAGTTGTGGAGCCTATTAGGCAGGTGCTGGAATACACTCAACTCAGTAATAACATATGGAGTACATAATAAAATGACTAAACATGATGTAAAATGACTAGAAACAAGTTTTAAATGCCTAGAAAAATGGATTTACAATTTTCAACTCAAAGGTACCCAGCAAATTTATATGTGAATGCCCGACCTGTGAAATTGGGGCCTTCCCTCCTCTAGTCCTTAGCCTAAATTATCTAAACTCATAAACCTTTCCAGGATAATGAAGTTCGACTATGGAATATGGACAGTGAGAGCCATTTTCACTGCATTGCTATTGGTAAAGGCCACACCCATGCTGTCAGTACAGTTTCATGGTCAAGGTATGAAATTTTACAGCGTTTTGAAAAGAGGGGTACCATCTCCTCTGGGCGGGACTCTGGAAATGACTCCATTGTGTTACTAGGGTACAGTCTGTCCATGTAGACTATCATCTATCACAGATATACATCAGAGACCTAATGTCAGACCTTACTAACTGTGGTTTAACTGGGCTGAACGTCCAACATTAACAGTTACAGTATGTCCAACCTTAACTTCTATGCAACTACTACTAGCCCCAGTAGGTGATAGGTCAACCCGCATTGATATATAATATATGTTGAAAAAATGTCCACTGATGATACTAGACAATGTTTTATTGGTAACTTTCAATAACATATATTTTGAAATTACTGTATATCCAGGGTAGCAAAGGGAGGGGCAATGGGGGCAAATGAACACTATCAATGGACGTGACTTACAGTAAGAGTCTGAAAGCCCCCAATATTTTTGACCTTGCTATGGCCCTGATATCAACATTTCCATTTTTAATGGTTTCATTTTTCTCACCAACAGAACAGGAGATCACTTTGTAGTAAGTGGGAGTCAGGATTTGACCTTCAAAGTCTGGTCTATCCCCCTAACAAATAAGGTATCAACATGCTTTCAGGTACTCTTTTATCCATTGCTTTTCATGTCTGTCCATTTTATTCTTTCTGCAGCACACAAAATACATCAGTCTACCACAATACAAATCATAATCAGTTATCTGTAAATCCTGTCAGGGACTGAGGAGCACCCTAAAAAGTGGTGGGGCTATATAAGAGACCAATATGGGAAAAAGTGGTGAGGCTAAGATTGGAAAATATAAGAGACTAGTATGGGAAAAGGGAAAAAGTGGTGGGGCTATAACACTACCAGCCCCTCCCCCCTCTGCAGTCCCTGCCTGTAAGACCTCTCCCTCAAGTCAACATAAGCTCTGACTCCTGTTGACTTTATTTGACTCTAAACTCTAAAAAACTAAGCATAAACTCGGGTACATGTATATTTGCAAATACATGTGCCACACTCATGCAGCAACTACACAAAATGCATGCACTCAATGTCTCGTTGTCCTGCATAGTCTGCTGGGAATGTCTGACAACCCTTTGCACATACAGGCTGAAACTGGAATTTCAAGCATGGTGGTAAAGTTAACAGAGAAAGCTCATGACAAGGTCAGGACATGTGGTGACATGCACATTATCTAATACTTCAGTTATTTATAAATCATTTATTGATAGCCTACCAGTAGAAACACTCTCACATGAAATTATACTACAGTACATTTAGAGCTAAATCAGTTTACATTGTATTAAAATACAGTTTGTTCTAATACTTGGAATGTGTCATATAATTGTGCCAAAATTAGCTGAATGATACAGATGTGATTGCCATCTCACCAGTGCTATTTAGTAAAGTTTGAATTACATGATTTTTTATTAATAATAATTATAGGATGTTAATTCTGTTACCATCTCACCTAATGACAAACTGCTAGCAACTGGTTCTCAAGACAAGACAGCTAAGGTAATGCTTGTACTTTTATCATCATCATAATTTATAATCATCATCATCTTCATTATCATCATTATCATCACTGTCGTCTAATGTGGCATGTACATCTACAGTATTACAACTTGTTTTTCCCTTCGATTTCAGGTGTGGCGTATTAAAGATGGTGCATTATTGGGTACCTTAAGGGGCCATAAACGAGGGGTGTGGTGTGTGCAATTCTCACCAGTAGATCAGTGTGTTGCCTCAGCCTCAGGCGACAGCACCATCAAAATATGGTCCCTGTCTGATATGACTTGTGTCAAGACCTTTGAAGGACATAGCAGTTCTGTGTTAAAAGTGCTCTTCATGTCAAGGGGAATGCAGCTTGTTATCTAGGTAAATATTTGCAAGATTTATCAGCAAATAAGAGACCCCAAATGACTAATAGGTGCAGAGGTCTTGTCTAAGAAGGCCAAACAAAGTGCATTCTGGTTTAACTTCAGTACAAACAAACACCATATAATTTGGCAACATGAACAAAAGGTGTTTGTACTGAAGCTAGACCAGAATGCATCATGTTGGCTAGCTTAGAAAAGGTCTAGGAAAAAGCTGATTTTCAACTCAACAAAGGATTCATTTGTAGTCTTCTTTATTAACTTGTGTGGCAGTATTACATGTAGTCTTCTTCATTTTCTCTGGTTCCACTCGCTGTAGTCTCTCTCCCTCCAAAAATGACCATTTGTAACATTAAAGATGGATATTCTGTGTTCATCTTTGTTTTACACCTTGCATTATCCTAAATGAGTCGAACACCTCTTCTAATGAGAAGACCTCCCCTATTGAGCTTTCCATAAGCATAGGCAACATGCACAGAGTCAGTAATGCACTGCTCAGCAGATGAGCAGTCCTTGTCTTTTTTCACACTTTTTTGACAAATATGATACAAAGTCCCTGTATGTTTTTAATGAAAAACAGGCTTTACATGTAATTCTTCCAGCCCCCTACCCCATCCCTCCCCCCTCCCACAATGTCCTAATAATTTTTAATAAACAATAATAAATAAATATAAATAATAATTAATGAAATGACATTGTTCTAGTGGATCTGATGGACTGGTCAAACTCTGGACAATTAGAACTAATGAATGTGTCAAGACATTTGATCAGCACACTGACAAGGTGAATAATTCTATAACAAGTTATGGACTGTAAATTGACCTATATCACAAAACTAAATTGATGTTCTCTGCTTTGGTTGTCTCTTTTTCTAAGGTGTGGTCAATAGCAACAAACAAAACCCAAGAGATATTGGTGTCTGGAGGGGGTGACTCTGTTATCAATGTCTGGAAGGTGAATATAAATCTAGTTAACAACGGAAGTACCGTATTGGGTGAACATTTGCTATCATCCATTGCATTGTTTTCTTTTCCTTTCCTTTCCATTCCTTTCCTTTCCTTTTCTATTAATTTCCTTTTTTTTTTCCATTCCGTTCCTTTCCTTTTCCCTTCCTTTTCTTCCCTTATCTTTCCTTTCCTTCTTCCTTCCTTCCATCCTTCCTTTCATCACTTAATCATTCACCAAACCATTTCTCTTGAAACATAGCTTGGGTAGCTGGCATTACTGGGGGTTTGGGGGAGTAAGTAGCTTCTTTTCGCCTTCTCCCTTCTCTTTCTCCCTCCCTCTTAATACCAACTTACACAGGTTTTTGAATCCCTATCAGATCTTTCGTCTCCTAGATTTTTCAGTTCTACTGAGGTTAGTGATTTTTTTTCTGTAACATTGGCAGGATGTAACTAAAGAAGAGCAACAAAAGGCCCATGAAGAGTCAGAGAAGAAGATACTAATGTAAGATATTCATACGTAGAGAAGTAGATACTGAATGCCAAGTATGATGACTTTTATTTCATTGTATCAGGGAGCAAAAGCTATCAAACTTACTGCATGACAAGAATTATACAGAAGCTGTTGGTTTAGCCATTACATTAGATCAACCTTACAAGCTCCTCAAGATATTTAATGGTAATAATAATCATCATCATTATAGTTATTAATGATTTATTAATAATCATCATCATCTTATTTCCTCTGTTAATTGTTAAGGGCCTCCACAAACTAGTGCAAATAGTTGTCGATAACTAGTTGTGATCAAATATAAGTAAACCTATCGACAATAGCCTCCTCCGCAGGCAACTGTTCGCTTTTTCGCTGGATCTCCTGTGTTAAAGACACGCCCCAGTCTTTTTTCTTCTCAAAATTTCGCACAGAAAGCCCAAAAGGTTGCCTGCGGAGGAGTCTATATCGACAACTAAAACAACTTTGTTCTCAAATTCAAATGAGCCCAGATTGTTATCGACAGCTACATTTTTCCAGTGTGTAGATTAGTAATCGGTAACTAATAGTGATCCTGAATAACAACTAGTTATCAATAACCATGCCCTAGTATGTGGAGGCCCTAATTGTCATATTATGTACTTATTGACTGAGTGGGAGGGCCGGATGGAAAAATATTTGGCTCGAGGTCATGCGAGGCCCGTAGGGCATGACCAAGCGCCAAATATTTTCCCATCCGGCCCGACCTTACTCAGTCAATAAGCATTTTACCATATAACCTGATTTTTCTGTTATAAAAAATGCTAAAAATCTCTGTAATACAAATAAAATTATAGCACGCGGAAATGAGCAGGACCGTACGGGTTTTTACGGCCCGCTCGCGCTAAGCCGTACGGCCCCAATCACGTCAACTTTTCTAAAGGTATTATTAAGAGCGCGCAAACAGGGCCGTACGGGTCATATGATAATCAAATAAAATTATAGCGCGCGGAAACGAGCAGGGCCGTACGGGTTTTTACGACCCGCTCGCGCTAAGCCGTACGGCCCCAATCACGTCAACTTTTCTAAAGGTATTATCAAGAGCGCGCAAACAGGGCCGTACGGGTCATATGATAATCGTTTTTCTTTGCTTAGATATGCTAGACGAGGAAGAAGGATTAGGGCAACTCAAGAGCACGTTGAAGGAACTCAGAGATGACCAAATTGGTAAGGAGAATTATTGGCCTCTCCAGACATCTATGTGAGGATGAACCTTTTTCATCCCTATCTGCTATTTTATCCCAGTCATTCCCAAACATCCATCCATTCACTCATTTTTTCATTCATTCATTCATTTATTTACTCTTACTTTTCAGATTCAGTCCTGAAGTTTATCGTTGGATGGAACACCAATGCTAAAAACACATTTACGGGTCAAACAGGTTTGTGACCCCACTCTCCCCTCCCCTCATTAATACTATAAATCATAATCCGATAGCATTTAAATCACATCGTCTCATTCTAAACACTAATGGTTCTTGTCCTGTATAGTTTTGTCGCTGATTTTCAAAACCAAATCACCTTATGACCTATTGGAGCGTCCAAATATGAAAGAAACTATTGAAGCCTTACTGCCATATACAGGTAAAGCAGCAACGTACAAGACAACATGACACGACACGACATGACACGACACGACACAGCACAAAACAACACAGCACAACACAACACAACAC
Organism: Telmatactis stephensoni; assembly: GCA_029948255.1. Classification (NCBI taxonomy): domain Eukaryota; kingdom Metazoa; phylum Cnidaria; class Anthozoa; order Actiniaria; family Isophelliidae; genus Telmatactis; species Telmatactis stephensoni. Next base: position 47,339 of record JALIZF010001838.1, read on the forward strand.
AACACAACAACAAAACAGCGCAACGCAACGCAACGCAGCATAGCACAGCACAGTACAGTACAATACAACAACACAACACAACAGCACAGCATAGCATAACGCAACACAATACAAATACTTTATTTAAAAAGGGACACGAAATTACAGAAACACTTTACTCTCCCTTATAACCCTTACTAATGAATTTTTCTCACTGACATGATTTTATTGCGAACCACTCCTTATAGTATGTCTGACTGTTTGTTTCATTTCTGCATTTTGTAGAAAGGCATTTGAAGCGTATTAACCGCCTATTACAGGTACGTGACTGATACAGTGTACGGTGCAGTGTAGCTCCACCACCGCACCACCCCACACCCTTTTTTCTGAGAAGTTAAGTTTCACGTATTTTTCATTCTGTAGCAATCTGAATTTCTAGAATACACATGGCAGTGTATGAAGTTGACAGCACCCACGGAACCTGTACGGTAAGTCATATACAATGTGACCCAACGTCCCATCACTTACACCCCCCCCCCCCCCCAACACACACACACACACACACACACATATCGATTCCAATAGCTTTGAAAAGGGGAAAAGTGTTTCATGACACGAGAGCTGCCATACTATCTAGATGTTTTTTCATCAGAGAATGGCGGAGAGAAGTCCTTTAATCTTATTCAAGTCATGTTGACCTTTTGAATTTTTTCTTCATGCATCCCTCGTGCGCTAAGACACTTCAACTGTCCCTTATTTCCCTTTGATTCATTTATTTAATCTGAGTAGTTCATGACTTGATAGTTCAGTTGGTAGAACACTGGTCGTGTGTCTTAGGGATTGTGGGTTCGAGTCAGACTTAATTGCGTCATAGATTTTTTTCTCACAATCTCTTACGGCGTGCATTCAGGCACATTAACTTTCCCTTGTTTCTCCTGCCTGCCTGCCTGCCTGCCTGCCTGCCTGCCTGCCTGCCTGCCTGCCTGCCTGCCTGCCTGCCTGCCTGCCTGCCTGCCTGCCTGCCTGCCTGCCTGCCTGCCTGCCTGCCTGCCTGCCTGCCTGCCTGCCTGCCTGCCTGCCTGCCTGCCTGCTTTGCTTTGCTTAATGCGCATTTGTTCATTTGTGTAGGACACATGGCTTGCCTTCCGATGAATCCACCACTACTACGTCGACTACATCGAGTGACCACACCCATGAAAGGGAAGCGAATGCAGACCTCTCAGTGACTCGCGCAACAGAAAACGGTCATGCTCATAACGAAAGTTTGGGAAACTTGGAAGAGACTATCGACGTGAACGACAATGAAAAAATAGAGAGAGAAGACCTGGAACCGAGTCAATCCCTAAATGATTTTAAAGAACTAAAACAAACTAAGAAGCCAAAGACGAAGGACAAAACTCGGTTAAAAAGAAAACTGAAAACCGTGGATGAGGTATTTGAGAATAGGTTGCTATTACTGTACTTTCCATATGATGTAGCCAGCTAGTCTCGTCTCCTCTAAACTGTCTTTGATCAGTGATTGAAGCCGGTAAATGTGTGGCTCACCCTTTCCGGTCTTGGCAACACCCCGATGTATAAATTTAATTTGCTTAGCGTCGAAATATCTAGAAAATAGAAATATCTAGAAAGGTCTCTTTCCATCTATTTCAACTACTGGTTGCAAATTGGTTGTGTTCACAGAAACCCTTGCTGGAGACAGAATTGCAGGGTTGTGAGGTTCACGGTTAAAAGCCATTTGACTAGGTGGAATTTAGTCTTTGTAATTTGGTAATACGCCATGTGAGTTTGCTTTCTTTTTCTTTTTGAAGGATGAACTGACGTCCTCTAAAATCACCAAGCTGAAAGAAGGAAAGGAAAATACCGCAACAAAGAAACTCAAGGGAAAGAAAAAAATTCGGACTGCATCTTGAATTCAGTGATTGATAAAGGACTATGAATGCAGTGAATGATAAAGAAACTCAAGAGAAAGAAAAATACTCGGACTGCATCTTGAATGCAGTGATTGATAAAGGACTATGAATACAGTGAATGATAAAGAAACTCAAGAGAAAGAAAAAAACTGACTGCATCTTGAATGCAGTGATTGATAAAGGACTATGAATGCAGTGAATGATAAAGAAACTCAAGAGAAAGAAAAAAACTGACTGCATCTTGAATGCAGTGATTGATAAAGGACTATGAATGCAGTGAATGATAAAGAAACTCAAGGGAAAGAAAAAAACTGACTGCATCTTGAATGCAGTGATTGATAAAGGACTACTTCAATGAAGAGCGAAAATAAATTGCTTTTTAGCTTTAACTAAGTGTAATTTACACAGAAAGAAATCTAATATCTTGGGGATGATTCCTTGTTTCGTAAAAGTCCGAGTAAACGCTCCCATTTAAGTTGGTTATAGCCAACAGTGTTGAATGCTGTTAGAAGCGTTTGTAAGATATCGTGATATTCCACTTCGTTAAGCTTTGTAGGGGCCGGAGGGGTGAGAAGGAAAAGGAGTTGAAACCACTTAAGATTTCAGTTGTCGTGATTTCCACTTCACCAAGAGCGGAGCTCAAGCGATACTGTTTATCACGATATATCTCTACCTTTTTTTGAATAAAAAAGGTTTTTAAGTGGTTGAGAGAAATGCAAACCTTTCAGGTAGGATTCATAAATCTATTTGTTTAATTTGAGTTCTAATAATTATCAAACATGACTACTTTTTATCGACTTTTCTCATAAAATATATCGACTATAGTAATTAACGTAGATAAGCTCATGAAACAGCTTAAACGAATGGGAAAACATTGAAAACGAAAAGAAAATAGGATGAGCACAAGTAATTTAGTTTTGAAGAAGGAAAAGTCGTTTTTCGCCACTTCAAAGGCATTACAAGTTCTGACAACGTCAACGATATAGCTGACTTCCATTTACAAATAAAGTAAGGTCTAGAAAATACCTTTAACTCGAAGCACGTTTGGCGCATTAAGATTTAACAGAAGTTTATATTTCTTTTATTTGTATTTATTAATTATATAAAAATAATATGGTTAAGGCCATTCAATACGAACTCAAATTTTCTATGATAGATATTCTAGTCTCAAATCAATGGATTTTTCCTGTCTGCAAGACCATATTTCGTACGACAAATATATTTGTCACATGAGATTTGGTCAACTTTTTTCATCCACAAAAGCAATAAAAGTTAAGTTATTTATTAAAGAAAGTTTGTCAGAGAAAATATACTCGTATAAGAAGGACTTTTATTGTTCGGATTCTATCGACTTCGCAGCGGAGTCAGTCAACTGTAAACTAAAAACATATCAAACCTATCTAGATCTATAAAAAGTTGATGATATCTTGTTTGAAATTTCAGTCACTAGTAATAACTAAAAGAACTGTAATTTCTTGGAGGGGAGTGATGTTTAATTTTTGTTCTCTATAAATATTGATAATTCGGTTCAAATCGATATGTGGAGTTTCCGAATAATGACGTATAACATCAAAATGAAAGACTAAACAACATCCTTGGTATCGTTTCTCTGACGTACTTCAAAATTTCACACGTATTTTGCATTTCAGCTGTCAATCCACTTAAATTGTGCCTGTGGAATCAATATTTTGCTTTGAGTTAAGTTTGCAGTTCGATTGAGCGATTTTGGGATTGGTCGGATTAATTTTTTGCGATTTTACGAGATAACAAAGTTACTGACAATTATATTATTGATTGTCTTGCGTGCTATTAACATTTTCGGTATTCTTTCACCACTTTTGATTTGTTTTCAATTTTCTTTCGTTTGCTTGAACGATTTCTTTCTTTTATCCTCTTTTTCATTCATCCATTCATTTATTCACTCAGTCAGTCAACCATCAAACTATTCATTTGCATATTTATCTATCCATCCACAGATCCATCCATCCACCCATCATTCTAGATCTCTCTAGATCTTACATTTATTCTTACTTTCAATTTCATACATTCTATCCGATATCTCATTAGACACTGTCTTTTTTTAACAACGGTTTGTTTATCAGAAATTGATTTCAACATAAAAGGAACATGTAAAAACAATATTTATCCAGAGTATTTGCAATTATGTTTTCTTTCGGTGCTGTTTCCTAGTCTAAATATAAATATTGTTTCATATATGACATACAAACGTGATTTCCTGGTGCAAAAAATGTAATCCCTTTGAAAAAAGTCAGTAATTATCCTTCTCACACGGAAGGCAAATAAAAAAATGCTGCATTTTGTATCCCTGGCTAGTAGCTTTGCAGTAAAATTCTTATCTTTATCTAATTCGTGCTACGTTCAAATTAATCAGTTCAGATAAATCCGTTTTGGACTTCCAAACTTGGTAACTGAAACACCATTTTATCGTAGAGAAAATAAAAGCGCCATTTAAGTGATGGCAAGAGTCTCGACTGTAACAAAAACAATCCGTATTATCCGTATTTCTGTGGACATAGCCTCGTTCAAAAACTATCTTCGTAAATTTTCGGTTTTTAGCATGCTCGAAAAACCGGACCTCACTGTTGATAACTTGAAGACTAGAAACAAAGTATCCTATTGTATTTATTTGAAACAAATGAAACGAAATTCATAGTGCCCTAATTAGTTGATTGTATTTCCTTAGTTTTCTTAGCTATAACAATACTTGACATGAAACTGTTTGAGTTTGTCAGCTGATAAAACAAAGTAAGATAAAAAGTGTTGTAGCTATAGTTTGAAATTCTATACACGTTTATAGGAGGGATATTTGACCCATTTTTCAGAGCAAGAAACTCGATGGTATGTATCGAATTGGTGAGCATAACAGTTTCTTAACGAGAATTCTGCTTTTCTACGCTTTTCAAATTATAATTATTACGACTGGAAAACACTTTCAAAGAGCAAGTACAACGTAAAGAGAAGAAGATTCGGCGGTTTCACTAATACGTACTATACGCGACGAAACTGAAAAAAAGATGTCAGTCTTCAGAACATGCTATATTGACTGTACAGCGCGGGCTATATCAAGGAAGAATATAATAATTATATTTATTATCCTTGCGCCTTTCTAGTTCTTTTCTCTGAAGAGGCGAGGAATTGAAGCTTTTAACGTTCAATTACAAAATTTCGGATGTTTTGTCAATTTGTTTCCGTTTTGATTTCGTTTGTCAAATAAGAAATAACAGGTTGCAAGAAGCAAGTTAATTGTTATTCTTGTTTCAACCATTCAACACATCACTAGCTAGCTGAACAACTGTTGAACTGAACGATTGAAAAATCTTGATAACGAAGGAGTACTAAGGACACAAAAGTCAAATGGACCAAAAGGGGTTTCAGATGAATAATTAATGTAAAAGGAATGGTTATACGACAAAGGGACATCAGTTTTAATACATAGCAAAGGGAAAGACGGAAGAAGTTGGCCGACTTCAAGAAAACCACATTAGTCTATCAATTTAGTAAGACAATCTTGTACTAGCCATAAAGACGTTTTTACACTGATTTAACTGATCAAGATTTGCTTTCTTAAAATAATATATAAATGAAATTAAGAACAAAATTAAGAAAGCTAAAGAAAGTATATGTTTTATCCCTGTCTTTCAGATTCAATAGCTCTTGCAAAAGTACAAGACGATGCAGCTGCTTCCACTTAAAGCTTTGGTGGCGACATTTCTAATTTGCTGTTGCCACAACGGGATCTCCTCAGGTTAGAAACCGAAGCTTGTTTGTTATCTCGGTTTTTTTTAACTTGTCATATGCATTTAATTAATTCGACAATTATACGATTTTCCAAGTGATTCATCACAGATGAACTAAATGGCAAAATGCAATTCTTCACTGAAAACGAGACTTATTTATCAGTCTCCCACGTTGACTTCTGCTTTCCATAATTTCAAGTGTTTGTCTATTACACTAGTTTTAGATGTTCTTTCAAAATTGAGTTTTGTTCTTCTCTTTTTCTATATCTTGTTTCTTTTTACCTTTTCTTAATTGTTTTTACTTGTTCGTTTACTAATTTCATCCATGCCATTTTGAATTTGTGCTCATTGTGAAGTTATCGGCCGAGACATTATATACATCACGCCATTTCAAAATTTAAAAAATATTCTCTTAATATGCATAAACTTTCTTGGACATTATTTGTACATTGAAAACTTTGTTTTTAGAGAAGATTTGACCGAGCAGACTACCGAGTGATATGTCTGCTAAAAAGTCAAACAAACTTCTAACGTATGGCATTTTCTGTGTCGCATGGTATTTTCATTTCCTGCGCAATGAAATCTGCAGGAACGCGTTCAAGTATTGGTTTAAAGAAAGTTTAAATTTGGTAACTGACTAGAGCCCCATGGTAATTAAACATGTTTGGGCATATTGACTGGAAAGTAATATAAATGGAAAGCACCAGAAATCCTTAAAAGTAGTTTATTCCTTCGGAGGCTCAACTGACTAAAAGCTAAAGTTTGTCAGAATAATAGGAAGGGACGAAACGGCTAATCAATGTCTAGACCTCCAGTTAAAGTATCAAGATCAAACAGTCTTCTACTCTGGCCGGTCTTGCCGCATTTGTTCAGTTAGCCTCAACAAATTCACGAGAAACACTTTAAATGAACAAAATTTCCGTTCTAGAATAATTTGTTTTCCATAATATGGTTAATAAATCAGTAAAAAATGAAACACCAAAAATGTTTCGGAGAGAAGGCTAGTGAAGCATTGAGTTATCGGCATCAGTTTTTTTTTTCATGGACAAAATAAATTGCCTAAGTTACGTTGTTTTCCATATTTGTCGCAAGCTCGGTGTAAAGAAAAAATGTAAAAGTTATTTATATTCAGATAATGTAAACAATATTTCTTTATTACGTGTAGAGATGATAATGACTCTTGTCCAGCAATAATATGCAGACAGAGCTAAAATCAAAAAGTGAAAACGACTTCCTAAAACGAAACAGGTTATAAAAGACACATTTAAAGGGTTTGTCGACGATTCTGGTCACCATGGTAACGAGAGTAGACTGACAGTTATTCACAACAAACTTGAAAAGAAATATATTTGCTTAATTGAAAAGGACGTACTTAAGTAAATGATTGATATCACTTAGCTCGATAAGAGTATAGTTCTTGAACGTCCTTGAACGCAAGTTTCTTTTTTCTTGTTGGATATTCGTATTAAGAGAGATAACTTAACTCTCATTTTTTCCCCATTCAGGGCCAGGTTATACGAAGGCTAGATAAAGTTATCCACCGGATAAGAGTTATCCACTGCATATATTTTGTATAGATTTTATCCGCTGGATAAGGATTTATCCGCTGGATAGCGCTATTCACCCTTCGTACAACATGGCCCCAGTACTTTAAATTTGCGTCGTCAACCTTGTATCAAATTTTGGTTGTTAAGCGAATAAAACCAGACCCCCCAGCCTCACCCCCACCACGCAAAATATTAAACGAATTTACGTTTCTTCTAAACTAACTTGGAAAAGAGTAAACAACCTTAAGAACTATTAGCGACTCCACAAAGTTAAGCGATTTCTCTAGGGAAAGATTTAGTAGCTACCTAGTTTACAGTGAAAATCGTTGCATCGCGACCTCCAACGTCGGTAAGATTTTGGTCTTTTCTGATCCGTCCATCATTCTTGGGGGCGGAGCTTTCACGAACTCGTTCAGTGATTGGTTGATTTGAAAGAAGCTCCGCCCCCAAACTGATTGACGGCTCAGAAAAACCTAAAATCAAAACAAAATTTGAAATTTGCTGGTCGCGATGCAACGATTTTGGCTGTACCGATTTCGGGGGCGAAATAATCATGACGAGACCAAAAAAGAATACTAATTCAAGCGAGTAGCGAGTACAAAATTTACCAATTTTAAGCAAATATAGGTTTGACATCGAAACACAGTTGCGAAAAACCGTGGGCGCTTAGGAATATATCAGGAATGTCTCTCGACCAATCAGAAACTTGGTCGTTATAACCATGTTTGATTGGCAAAAAAACACATGCACACACACAAAAACGTTTTACACGCATCACTGAACATGGTGCTGGACGTCACCCAGCCATGTGGGATATTGGTTCACAGCTCGAGATACTACGGAGCATGCTCAGTGAACCGGGCATAAACTAATGCCACACTGACGAAAATAAACGCATCACTGCTTCTATTTTTTATTAAATGGATTTTTAGGAACTTTCTAAAATTCGCAAAACTATTTTAATTTGTTGCTAAAAATAGTAACCTTAAGGTATATTTGAACTATTTTTAGGACATGGAGGGCGATTCAGACCATGGCAGCATCAGCGTAACAAAACAATTCATCTTTGTGCCTGAAGAAGCCTCATGGCAAAGTGCAGAAACCAAGTGCCAAGAAAAAAATTACACATTAGCAAATCTTCAAACTGTAAGACAGTTTTTGCTTGTATCTGACAAAATCACTAACGACGGCTTGGCTAAGGACAAGTATTGGGTGGGTCTAAAACGATTGCACAACAAATCCATTGTGTGGGTCAATGGCGATCGCTTGAGTAATCACATGTCAATGTTATTCACTGGAAAAAATTTATCCCAGTTGCAACAACACTTGGACGACAACATTCAAAACTGTTTCTACATGAAAAGAAATGTGTCATTTCTTCAATCTGGTTTTTGTGCGGATCCTAAATCATTTCTTTGTGAGAACATCGTCACGAGTAAGTAGTATAACATGCAACACCAAAACACAATTTTTCCTCATTATGCGGACACCAATAGACCGCTTGCCTCAATGTTTTCCCAATACAATTCTCTTGGGGGAATAAGATTCTTTGTTCAAGGTGAACATTCTTTCGTGTCTACCTAATTAAAGGATTTCAAACAAAGAAATGCAGTTCCCAAGAGGACTGTATTGGGAAAACATTGAGGCAATCGAAGGAGGTCTATTAGGGCCTGTTTGGCATGCGATAGGGTCACCCTCCTAGGAGGGTCACCCTACTGGAAAGGTCAAAACATAGCCCTCCTTTACATGCAAACTCGACAAGCAAGGGTAGGGCGGTAGGGCTAGCGTCATGGCTCGGTCGCTAAGCTTTGTAATTATATAAACAACAAAATGGCGGGAAAACGTTCTCTTTTGGGGCTACATTCAGTTTTCCTCTCGTTAGCATCCTTGGCTGCGGTTTTTCAGTTCTGTGACCTATTATTATCGATGCTAATAGCTCAAAGACATTATCAAGGCCGTCATTTTGACGTCAATTGATGTAATTCGAGATAGCCCTCCCCCTAGGGTCACCCTACCTTGAGCGTTTACATGGCTTAAGTAAACAAAAAGCTGGCCCTCCAAGGAGGGTCACCCTACCTAGTCGATAGGGTAACACTACCCCTAGGCAGCACTAACCGACTGAACTATGTTTAGTTTGTTCTTGCCATACATGTAAATGTGGCGAACGATTGTGATGATTTTAGAAGTTTTAGCCTGTAAAACAATCCTTGTTCCACCTAATATTATTAAGCAGAGGTGTCGGTAGAAACAGGTTCAGTTGTGAACAGTATTCTCTACTATGAAATACATGCAATGGACTTACTGTTCCTAGGGATGAGGAACGAGTTGAAAGAACATCCTGCATCGGATAGAAATGTCTGAGTTACTCATGTGAATACAATTTTACTCACAATTGAATTTGTAAATTTAACTACCGGACTAAACGGCCGTGTTTCTCGAAAGTCACGAAAACGTTGCGGGCCCATTACAGTGATGCGCCTCGAACCGTTGCCACTACCACAAAGTTTTTGATTACTTTTTGACATATTTTGGACAACTTTGAATACCGGTAACCAATTAGGTACTGGCGCTTCACTTTGATGTCTCGATAGGCGGAGTTTGTACATCATATCGAAACATCAAAGTGAAGCGACGATATTTAATTGGTTAGCGGTATTCAAGGTTGTCAAAAAGATGTCAAAAAGTAATCAAAAACTTTGTGGAAGTGGCAACGGTTTGAAGCGCAGCACTGTAACTTACGAGAAAATTACGGGAGTAAATATTAATAGAAATTGAAGTTCACGTACGTTTCGAGAAACACCCGTTAAACTTTATCGGAGTAAGTTAATCGGCCCTTAAAGTTTCAGTTGAGTCTTTCGAGAAACGACGGAGTCCTTGGACGTGGTTGCGCCCCATTAAGTATGTTATACGGCAGTTATTGTTTAAGATGTATACAACAGGTTGAGGTAGGTATGGGAATGTAGTTTAGAAATCAAGTTTTAAAAGGTAAGCATATGTTATTCAACAAATATTACCTTGGACTGACTGAAACAGTGGAATATGAAGTTCTGTAGAGGAAAGAATGGCAGTGTCACAGGGGGGATCCAGGGTAATCTTCACTAGTAGGGGGTGCATCATCATATAAATTGGAAACTGCCGAGAGGATGATTTGGAAAAAAATTGAGAAATTAAAAAAGGACTCAAAGTCGTCTCAGGAGGAGGTGCGCACCCCCTGCACGCCTCCCCCCTAAAATCCGCCCCTGTGTTATAGTGTATGAAACAAACTGATGGATCAGTGATTGATTCAGTCGAACGAACCAACAAATATGGTACTACTGCTGGCACCACTCAGGGTTGATTCTTGAAAGCTCGATTAGCGCTGACCAGGATTGAAATGAATGGTTTTCTGAAGAGTTAATCCTGGATTAGTGTTCATCGTTCTTTCAGGGACTCACATCAGACCTACTCTGCTGCCCTGCATGCACCATCTCTACACTACCACTCTATCGTCCCATATAAGGGAGGCCGGAATGATGCAAAATTCCGCTTTTTTAGAGCTGTCTTATGGATTCAAATGGCCGGATTCGGGATTCCAAGAGCTGTATTCCGGATTCTAAGGGCTGGGTTCCAGATTCCGGATTCCAAAATCAGATTTTTCGTGCATTCCGGATTCCGGATTCCCTTTCATGAGGCGAACTATATCGGCGACACTTTACCACCAGCACCAATAATAGTACACTTAGATACTAATAATAATACCACAAACAGTTCCGTTTATACATCAATACATCAACACCACCCTACAAAATAAGTATATAGAGTATAGAATCAATTAAAAGGAGGTCTGCTAAAAGCTCATCCCTTGAATGTTAACTGCTAAATAAACAGAAGTGTTTTGATTCATTATCTGCATAAAAGTTTCCGATAGTTTGACATCCACTACCGAATATCTACTTAAAACAGGAAGGCTGCGTATCACTGTCCGTGACAGTATGACACTAAATGTCCGAAACAAAACTCTGATAGTAAACGATAGATAGTAAACCTCTTAGTTGAATTCTGTGGGTAGCAATCCATCAAAGCCTAGTCAGCCACGGAAACTGTGTCTATATATTGAACGAACGAAAATTTCTTAGTAAGTAATAAATTGTATCTCTTAGCTGTTTATCTGACGGCTTTGGGTCAAGATGGCCTCAGGCCAGCCAATCAGTCCAATATATATTTGTGTTCTTCATGAGTAAATATAATTTGTTTTCTATGACGTCATTCTACGGTTGCTGTTAATTGGTTAAACTTTTAGCCTTATAAGTAGCAAAGTGACAAACGTCAACAGACGTCAAAGAGGAAAGTTGTTAAACTTTCAGTTTGACTTTGTTGTGACACTAAATTCACATCATGAAAGCTTTACCAGGAATACTGCTTAGCGTAGTTGTAACTCTCGACCTTGTCTTGCCTTCAGACTCAAGTAAGTTGTTTATAAAACCATGTTGATTTTTATTATCGCAGAGCTCATTCAACCATTAATCCTTTGATGTATCGTACATTTTTATCGTGTGTCAAAGTCGTTCGCGCTAGGTTAGTCTAATAATTTCCAATGCTACGAAACATTTCGTGGTTAAAATTGTTTTTCAAAAAGTTGCTGTTTAAAAGAAAGAGACAGGGAATCGAAAGCTTTGGAGATAAAAACATCCCTAAATTACAATGAAAATGTCAATACTAAAGTTCATGCTGACAAGGCCAACACTGAACTCGTGACCTTCCATTGTGAAACTTAGTCGCTAAAGTATCTGCACGAAATCTTGTCAGTTCTAAACCTTTCATATATACAGGAAAAAATGTCAATTCCCAGCTTGGGTCAAACATGGGGCTTCTTTGGGTCTAACCAGGAAATCACGCTGTTCTATTTTTACAAGTTTTGGTATTACAGGTTTCACAAGTAAAATAAAAAAGATTGTGTTGGGAATCGACATTGTTTTCCTTTGATAGCTTTCAAGCCTCTTTCGTTTTCTATTAGAAAATGATTGGTTGGTTGATTGATTTTTATTCTTTCTAATGATGAGTGTCAACTAGTTCGGTTTGGGCATTAAGTAAACCAACACGGACTAACAATACCAAACTGAGTTTTTGAATTCAAATTTATATATTTTTTCACTTTTGAATGACTGCAGATTTATTGAAAGTTTTGACTATAGATAAGTTGACCGTGTTTTCACTTTTGCAAATTGGAATTCCCACTGCTTAGCGTAGATTAAGTTGGATCAGCTTTGCCTAATCCGAACTGTGCAGTAGAGCGAAAAGAATAATGAATGATGTTTATCAAACACGACAGTGTAATAGATTTTACAATAAAATGCTCCTTCCCGTAATCTTTATTTTAGAATGAATGTTTATGTTTAGAAACAAAGAAGCGCTTTTAAATAAAAGCAAGATGGATGTTTATCCAAAAAGTACAAATACAGGCTTATACCGCCTTCCGACTTATTACTAGAAAAATGTCAATTTTATATCGTTTACTCAGGATTGTGCTTAATGACCTCAAACGTGTAAAAAAAATTTTCAGAATCTTCTAAGCATTTTATCCTTTCGTAAACACGATTTCGTGTAGTGAAATTTCAAAGTCTAAGTATTAAAGCGCAATAAAACTAAAATAATATGAAATGGGAGCTAAACTGAGTTTTTCAAAGTGAAGCGAAATTGAAAAATATATTCATAAGGAATATCATTACTCGTTTATTTAGTTCTATTCAAAGGGCACCTGCTTTGAATGCACACCTTATTAAACAAAGTTTCCAAGGATACCAACAATTAACCGAAGAAAAATAGGCCATTTTTTATACTTAGTAATTATCTAAATCGCTTTTTCTCAACCCGATTTTCGATTTCGGGTTCTGTATTGTGGTCACGTGACCTGTTGCCATAGAAATGCTACGACAAACTTTTTATAGAAATTAATTCTCATCACGTTCTTCTTTAAGTAATCTATCATGATTTATTAATAAGCTCTAATGTTATTCTTTAGAGTCAACCTGGCGGGCAGTTGATTATTGCTCCAATCAGTTTGCTTCATACACATATATGGCAATTGTCAACGCAAATTTTAAATGGGAAAGAGCACAAAACAAGTGCATGGGTTACCAGGGATGTCTTGCCCGACCGTTTAATCGAACAATCTTAAAGAAAATCCAAGACACGCTTTATCGACATCCAGTTCACCATCCAATACTTTACTGGGTTGGAATCAAGTACGACAGGAAAAACCCTGGCCTTGTTTGGGATAATGGTCAATCTATAAATCGTCTTGGCCCAGAGTTTAGTGAAATCGTGAATTTAACGGAAGTTACAGAGCTCTCTGATGAATGTCGTGATAGAAAAAAGTATACCGGTAGTAGTTGTAGCTTTTGTCTGGCAGTTACCAATGGTACAAAGCTTAAACCAGAAAGGTGTAAAAAGCATCTTAAGTTTGTCTGCCAGATTCCTGACACTACAGATGGTACATGTAAGTTTTATTGTGAAGTGACTATTTCTTGCTTTTTGGCATAGCAATATAGCAATAGCAATATCATTAGACTGGTTTTCATAAAACCTTGAAATAAAAGCTAATAGTTAGCATCTAATAGTCAAATGAGGAAAAAAAACAAGACAAACAAACAAACACGGAATTAGGGTCTACGAATAAGTATTAGTTGACTATGCATCTTATGGGGAGTGTTTATGAAAACCACTCTAGTAACAGCAGTAACAGTAGAGTAGATTTTGTATGACTGTGAAAACGGCACCGCATGGTCACAGCACAGTTATGGCAGGAATTTCTAATGTTTTTATAGACAACAGGGCACTGACACGGTCATACGAAATCTACTCTAGCAGTAGCAGCAGCAGCAGCAGCAGCAGCAGTAGCAGTAGCAGCAGTAGCAGCAGTAGCAGCAGTAGCAGTAGCAGTAGCAGTAGCAGTAGCAGTAGCAGTAGCAGTAGCAGTAGCAGTAGCAGTAGCAGTAGCAGTAGCAGTAGTAGTAGTAGTAGCAGTAGCAGTAGCAGTAGTAGTAGTAGTAGTAGTAGTAGCAGTAGCTGTAGCTGTAGCAGTAGCTGTAGCAGTATAGCAATAACAGTAACAAAAGCAATAGCATCCACTAAGCGGCATTTCCTGATTGTGAGGTAAGCCTAAATCTATTTGCCATTATGAAGTTAACTGTAATCTAGTTGAAATATGGGACTGTTTTGGGGGACGCCATTTCATTTTAAGTTGTAATAAAGTACTTTCAAACGGTTGTTAATATCTAATCTTAGATATATCATACTTTATTTTGCCTATTTCTCTCATATTTGTTACACTGTATCACATCTTCAGATAAGTTTAAAAAGTGCGTCCCCTAAAACACTCAGTTCCATGATTCAACGCGGTTCAGGCCGCAAATCTAAAATGGCTAATATAATGGCTCAGTCAACCAAAGCAATTATTAAGTTAATTAATTTTCTCCCAAAGACGCGCAATCTTCTCTTTATCATTTCTAAAATACGCACGGTAGATGTACATTTTTATTGTTTTACTTCGACAGTTAACACCACAACGGAACCTCCTGCCACTACGGCAAAAACAACCGAAAGAACAACAACCGAAAAAACGACAACCGAAATAACAACAACCAAAAAAACGACAACCGAAAAAGCGGCAACCGAAAAAACGACAAGCAAACCGCCCGAGAAAACAACCAGTACAAAAAGTCCTACAGAGAAAAAGCCAACAAGTAAAAGTCCTCCCGACAAAGAACCTACTGATCGTCCTAAAACCGCTACAGACCAGAAGGTTAGGTTTTGAGCTTGTTTTCACGTTGTTCTGCGTTTAGTTCTGCGATGCATACAGCTAGTTTTAGGCTAGTTTTCGTTTAAAAGACAAAACAAGACATTCATCTTGAATTAAATTTGCAGTAACATTCAATAAAATATTGAAAAGAGATGCAATTTGCTTCAAAATTATCGCACGAAATTAATCACATATTCGAGCAGATACTATTTCTCTATTGCTTGAAGGACAAAATGGCCTCTAATCGCTGCAGGATGAAATCTCCAAATCCTAAAAACTATAAAACGAGCGCGCGCGCACGTCAAGACTTAATAATGGCGGAAGAAAAGGCTTAATGGCGGGAAAAAAGGCGGAAGTAACTATTTGACTGGTTTGCGTGGTATTTTCTTAGGTTGATGACTATATGAAGAAAATGGAAAAAGTAAAAGTTGAAGACCGCAATTCTATAAAGGTATATAATATGAGCTGATTATTACTGCATATATACTAGAATAATAAGCGTGATAATGAATAGGTACTGAAATAAAAATAGTAAAACGGCAACCACATCAAAAATAAAACCCAACGCTGTCTCTTTCGACAGGCCGCTATGAATATGACTTCAGCATTGATGAGCAGTTTAAAAAAGGACAAGAAAGCCAAAGGCAACGTCATGAAAGCAACAAAGATGATGGAAGATTTCTGCATGAAATTCGCCAAAATGCACTTGAAACCAAACGAATCCGAAATTGAAAAGGGCGACAGCTTCCGTATGTATCATTTTACATATTGAAGATGGTTTTGAGTTGTCTGTCCTCGCATTGACACACTCTTGACGCCATAAAATGTTCAAAATTCAAGTGATTCCACTTGAGTGTTGAACATTTTATGGCGACAAGAGTGTGTCAATTAGAGCACAGACAACTCAAAACCATCTTCAATTCGTTTTTACCCTCTGCAAATAAAGCAATCTATCATTATAATTATTATTGTGTATCAACAGAATCATTGTCATAATTAGATAAAGCATAATCATTTTTATCATCATCATAATTATTACAATCAATTTTATCAAAATTCAAATCGTTTTCTTTCAAGTTATTGAGATGCGAAGGGTGGTCAGCAAGCAAAGGTTAAGCTTTCCACCAAAAAGCGAACAAACGACGGTAGGACGTACATCGATTGAGCTTCCTCCTTCTTTGTTTGATCAAGGTAAACAAAACCCTCACTCAATATAATAGCCTTCTTGTAATTGTCACAACCGTTTACCCTGATGAAGAGCAAGTTGCTCGAAAGCTTGGATAATAAAAATGCAAGGCTGATGAAGCAAAATCTTGATTAATGAGCCTTCATTATATCACTAAATACTAAGCTAAAAAATGTCTCTTGTACAGTCGCTAAACGACCACCCCAATCTCACCCCCCCCCCCCCCCCCCTTCTGAAATATTCCACCATGCACCGTTAAGACACTAGAGAGCTTACGATTCACGTACATGGAAAACGGCTGCCGGCAAAAAAGATCACGCGGCCTGCATTTTTCGCGTCTGGCGACGCGCGTTCAACACTTAAACTTGAACATGACTTGTCGCGTTTGGAGAAAAGGCGAAATTTCTCAGCTTTGTGTTGAAACGGTCACGTGATCCTTTTTGCTGGACTTGGTCTTCATGTTTGGATATATTATCTTACTTTTACGTCGCCAACGGTAAATTTTATGCATGTGCTTCTTGTTTGAGCATACAGCCTTTGCATAAAGCTACTAATAATATACACTCTTCGCCTCGATCTGGCTCAGTAAATTAAAAGAATCAGCTAACCATGCCATTGCTTAGCTGCGCCAAAGTGAGATGAGAGGTGTATATGTATCTCCATATGGCATGAGCAGTATTATGCAAAGGGTCAATAGTTGAGCAATCTACAAGAGAACCTTTTAAAAAACGTTTGCAATCAGGGCTTGCAGTAATTTTGCTACTACAAGCAGGGTCGTTAACCAGGGGTTTTGCTGAGTGGGTGTACATGAAATGGAAATGGAACTATGTCAAAGCTTGCTTTGTCTAATTGCCTTACCTTTCCCCAACATTTTCTGCTCAGTTGGGGGAGGGAGGGGGGTTCCCATTTTCCTACTCAGTTAGGGGGGGGGGTGCTGCTGCTCAGTGAGAGCTAGTGTGATTATAGATAAGCAGACCTTTGGCTTCTACAGGAGGTGCACATGCACTTAGTGCACTCCCTAGTTACGTCCCTGACGAGGAGGAGTTTGCAAAAATACATTTTCCAGCAATGCGCGTAACTCAGAATTAAGAATTGCTTTCTGACTCTGTTCCGAAGAGCCAACACTGCCCTCGTTCTGTTATGATTTCAGGATGTCTTTAATTCTAAACTTTGAATTATTTACTAGATCGCATTGTAGTGAGTAGTCTTTACGAGGACGTTACAGACTATATCCCATCAGTGAGGTCAGTATTGAATTTATCCCACTTCATGCTACCCTGGGATCAAGTGGATTCCCCCCGAACAACTGATGGCGAGCACGAAGCGCCCAGTATTTCGGAGGAAAATTCCCCTGACACCCAGGGGTGACTTAATACGGCCAATCAATGGTTCGTTGGTTGGTGTAGCTGGTTTTTCAACATCCTCAAAATTGGAGGGTTGTTTGGTCATTTGACGTCCTATTTCAGTGCCTCTCTTAGTACGTCGTACGTAATGTGAACACGAATGTACGCACGATATTGAACGTGAACGTGTTATGACCGTGCTTCGTGAAAAACTGAATGGAGGGTGTTGCGTGTGGAGACCGTGACTAAACGTGCTCTTAACTGAACTTTCTTATTTACAGTGATGATGAGAATAAGAAAGAAGAAATCGTCAGTCCTGTGATATCAAGCACTTTAGACCCCAAACCTGAAGGCGTCTTTGAAGAGAACATAACAATTATTCTTAAACACTTAAAGGTAAATATTCACTGATAGTGATCATAATACATAATCATAATTATAAAATGTTCTTTCATGGCCATTTTAGGGTAAAATTACTAGGGGAGTCCATCTCACGCTGTAGTGGTAATATGGGGTATGATTCAATCATCGAACTTTCCTCTGCCGTTTTCAAACTTAAAAGAAATTCGTTTCGGACGTACAAGTCATCTGACGCGTATGATCTATTCGTCTTAGGTCACCGTCTCAGTGTGAATTGTCAGTTTCAGTGGGAATTTAAGACGTGTTTTTGTCGAGTTAACTCTGTCCTAGCTAGCTCCGGCCTGACGAATTCGAAAAAGACTACACAGAAAGTTCGTCTCAACAGACGATCAAATAGATGTAGAAATCAGGGCGACTTTTGCCTCTAAAAGTGCGTCCGTCCCATTTTCACCATTCATAATACTTATGTTGTTTGCCTTGTAGAAATCGTCTAAATTCAAACCAAGCTGTGTGTTTTGGAACACTTCTGTCAAGTAAGGGTTTTTGACTTTTATTAAAGTACATTGGGACTGATGGACAGAGAGCGCCCATCCATAATTTGAGGGAGAGTGTTGAGGTTGGCCGAGGGTAAAAGGACGCCCTATATTAGATCATTTTCAGACAAATGACTGGCCCCATCTTCAGTATTATCTTTTACCTTTAAACAATAATCAGACTCAAATTTTGACTCGGATTTGAATTCAATTGTTTTAGAAATGAGATGAATGGTACCTGGTCTAGTACTGGATGTACTGTAAAAGATTCTAATGAAAACGAGACCGTCTGCTCTTGTAACCATCTGACAAGTTTTGCTTTGTTGTTACAATTAGATGAGAACCCATTGGTGAGTACATTATATAAATGCCGCCTTGAATGCCTTCGAAAAATGTCAATAGATGCCTGTAGCCAACAGAACCGATTTCTGGAAGCCATTAGTGCTAATACAGGATTAAAATGAATGGTTTTCGTAAGAGTTAATCCTTGGATTAGTGCTCATCGGGCATTCAGGGACTCAGACCAAATAACGTTTACCTTAGCACAATGGCTACAAAATGTGATGATAACTCACGAGGTCAGTTGGGCAGAACGAGAATGTGAGCGTAAGGCAGTCAAGTGAGCTGGAGGGGGGGAGGGGGGGGGAGGGTATAGATTTCCCGAGGCAAAGCCGGCCCTCCTTTGGTTGTCTCTATGCTTGTTAAGCGTCTGTATACGGCAGTAGGAAATCCATGGCGTCTCGGGTTTACATGCTCCACGGAACGTTTTCGGCTTAGAAAATATAACCATTAAAAACTAATAGATCGACTGGTTCTTGTAATTAGTAGGTTTGCTAGCTCAAGGCTAATATTCATATTCTTCAGATGATTTTGTCTCCCATCCATCACTAATTGCGCATGGAAAACCAAATAGTAAGAAATCTGTGCTTATGAATCCTACAAGAAAGCTCCCTGTATTTTACTATTAGTAAAATTACTATTGTGTTAAAATTAAATTACGTTTTACTTTACAGACTGATGAAAAGCACAAGATAGCGTTAAGTTACATCACCTACATTGGCTGTGCTTTCTCGCTTCTCGGTGAAATCCTCACTGTACTTGCTTATGTAATACTTATGTAAGTCAAACCGTTCCAACATTCAACAAAAATTTGCTAAGATTTACAACTTTTCCTTTGGCCTCCAAAGCAGGTGTTCTTTTGGGGGTTTGAAGATTTGGGATTCCTTGGCCGAGCAAAAGCAAGCCTGTTTTTGTCCACGCGTGGACTAATTTTTGCGCGAAATTAACGTTACAGGAGTAGAGCAATTTTTGTTTACTGAGAACCGTGAAAACGGCACGGTCACCGCACGGCACGGTTACGGCAAAAATTTCGAATGCTTTTATAGACATCACGGCAGACACGGTCACAGCACGGCGCGGTCCGTTGCACACTCATACGAAAATTGCTCTAAAAGTCTGTTCGACTGTTCACGCAACGTTGCGCTCAACATGCTGTTACAGAGGTTGGCATATTGAGCACAACTTTGTAAAAAGGTGTCATGTCTCTGATCCTTCATTACTGAATAAAAATAGTACCATCATTTACCAATGATGTGAATTCCGTGTTTATGGGTCACAGATGATTTACTGGCTAGCACGCGTCATGTGTTCCATCGCTGTGGCCTTGACATCCTAATTTTGACTTCAGTTGAGCGCGTGAGCCAAGTATATTCCATTTACACGAGTTTACCATTTGGCCTACTTTCAACTGTAATATTACTTTATTAAAAGAGATTATATATTCCATTTAGACTTATATATCTTTTTTTTTGTAATTTTCTCATAGGAATATGAAACAAGAACAGTGTCAAATTAGAGTAAATTTGGCAATATCCCTCGCCATTGCGCAAATCTTCTTCATATCAGGAATTACAGCGACATCCATCTTGGGAGTTTGTACATTTGTTGCTGTGATGCTTCACTTTTTCTACCTGGTCGCGTTTGGTTGGATGATGTTAGAAGGGGTGTACTTGTATTTAATGGTCATCAAAGTGTTTAATACTGTGATCAAGATGAGGCTTTACTATGTATTTGCCTGGGGTATGTTACCTTGAAGTTACGATATCGGCTAGATTTGAAAATGTATCTTTTTTGCTACGGTTAGTCCTCTCGTTCATACTAAAACGGAGTGCACAGCGAAAACGGTGAAGATGATAAGATGCGTTTTCAAAACTATGCGGATTACTGCATGTACTGCACATTACGGTGATTATAACATCGCCATCAATCGTCGTGATTAAGGTTGGTGCCTACTAATGGGAAGGTAATTTTTTTGGCCAAAAACCACATGGGTATCAAAGAACCCATCATAGGGAGCTAGAATCCAAGGAAAAAATTGGGGGTCACCGTGCATATTAATGAGTTACACGCCATCAAATGTTGCAAAATCTGCCTATTCTAGAGGCCCAAAGAAAAAATCATAAATACCCCATATTTTGAAAAAATGTCAAAAGTTTTTTACTAAAACGTTTACAACACAATTCTCTTACTTGTCAATGCCATACGAAATATGAAAAACCAGAATAACAATTTTTTTCAATGACTTTTTACTAGTTTTAGACCTGTTTTGGTTCATGACCGCCAAATGAAAAGTCCAATTTTTGCAATCAAGTTTCAATTTTAAATTTATAAAAGTATTTTAAAATAGTAGGTTAATCTCCACTTTACAATTTACAGAAATAAAAAATAGGGGTATCCGTGCGATTTAGAAAGTTATTTGTAAGTGCTGCAGGAGCGGCTGATGCAAAACATTAGATAGTCAGAACAGGAGCCATAAAATTCGATGCCGTAAAGCAAACTAAATTAAAGAGCGACAGAAACGAAAGTAAATCTCGGAAGGGCGACACAATATAAACACAGAATACCTCGTTTCCTCCTTTTTATTATCGTTTCTTTCATCCCTTGTAATTACATGCCTCGTCCGCAGCCATCTCCTCGCCATTGGGCTTCCTGCGGTGGTACAACGTCGGGAACTCGGAAAGGAAGCTTTCGTCCCTAGCCTGATCTTTCCATCGCATCTCCAGAATCCCCAGTTCTCCCTCTGCCTCTCTACTCACAGGAAACCCACTAAAGGAGTGTTATTGACTTGATTGAGATCAAATAACTAGCCTTTGGTTACTTGTTAAACAAATACTGTAGTGAAATCGAACTTCTCGATCTATGATATTGTATTGCCAAACAGGTTTTCCAGTGATTGTGGTCGGCGTATCTCTTATTATCGCATCGACACTCGAAGATGGTATCAGTAGCTACACCAACCAAAAATTGTAAGTACACAGGAACCCCGTCCTACGTTATCTGGAAAGATGACGTCACTCACATGAGTCTTTTCATCTCTCTAGTTGCTGGGTTTCGTTTTCGAATGGTTTGGTCTGGAGTTTTGTGGGTCCGATTCTTTTAGTATTATTGGTGAGTTTACCCTAAAAATACATTTTAATTGTCAAGTTATCTTCAATATTCAGCGTTTATTAGACTGCGAATCGAACAGTCCCTCCTTTTCCATACAGAATCAATAAAAGCGAGCATCGCACCAAGAATACCTGGACGGGCGAAGAATCCCCATTCTTCGCTCGTCCAGGTATACCATTCTCCAGGTATTCTTTGGCGCTTGCTTTTACTGATTCTGGATCGAGGGAAAAGGAGGGACTGCTCGCAGCCATCTAGCGTTTATCGTTTATAGTCTTCCAGCAAAACTTCGAATTTCAGAATTTTTATCTTGAATATTTTTCATTGCAGGTAAACTTTATCATCTTAGTTCGTGTAGTTCGTGAAATGACAAGACTTAATCGTGCAAAGTCTGATGGTGAAGCTAGTGACAACATCAAGTAAGTTTTCTATGACAGACACATACGCAAATGGACAGACATGATTGATTAATCATTACTAACTGGCTACCGGCACGGCAGGCTTGCTGGCTGGCTGGCTGGCTGACTGACGGACGGACAGATGAATGGAAGGACGGACGGACGGACCGACATGCCCATTGACTGACTGACTGACAGTACTGACAATAGTGGATGTCTGTCTGTCTGTCTGACTGACTGACTCATTGACTGAGTGAGTGACTGACTGACTCATTGACTGACTGACTGACTGACTGACTGACTGACTGACTGACTGACTGACTGATTGACTGACTGACTGACTGACTGACTGATTGACTGACGCTTTGACTGACTGACTGACTGACGCTTTGACTGACTGAATTACTGATAATTGCGTACTTATCTGACTGACTATCTTACACGAATGACTGGTTGATTATACAAACATGCACATTTTTAAAACTTGACGTTTTTGGTCATTTGGGGTTCTTCAAAACTTACGTTGCAATCTTTGCTGCAGTTGCAATATTTGGTGATGTGGCTGCAATCTTTGGCGTTGTAATTGTAGCGTTATTTCTATTTCAGGCGAGGAGTGAAAGCATGTGTTGTGTTGTTTCCATTACTGGGCCTGACGTGGTTGTTTGGGTTGTTAGCCGTCACTCAAGCAGGACTTGTCTTCCAGTACATTTTTACCATACTAAATGCCTTCCAGGTAAAACAATTTTAACAAAATGTATACTAATTTATGAACCTATTAGCTCAGATAGCTAATGTTATATTAAAAGTAACCTGACTAATTTCGTATGTACAGCTGTTTCCATGCATGTTTGCCAAGAAATATTCTTTGTAAATGTGGGTTTTGATGTGTAAAATATCGCTTGCAAGTGGTCAATCTGTCCTGGTGACCCACGTCTAACAGAAATTTATAAAATTTATGTCAGCTACCTTTATTTTCAGGGCTTTTTCATCTTTGTCCTTCACTGTTTACGAAGTGGAGAACTTCAGGGTTCATTTAAACGAAAATTACAGCGATGGGAGCTCACACGATCGTCAAACTTTACCAAATCCAGCTGAAGCACTCCATGTCGGCGTCCGATAAAAATCCTCTGAGACACCAGTTTACTAGTACGGACAGCCTACAAGACTCTTTATCAAGAAACAATCGTGTGAATCCTGCGAATACTGACGATAGTAACTCAGTACGTACGTGTGCCACGCCCATTGATGGTCCCCCGACGCATATGACCTCTTAACTTATAGTTCTGCTCCTGGTATTGCCGATGTTTCTGGTCTGGATGACATACTTGTACCTTTTATAACGAGGACTGACCAAGAGGCAGTATGACCTGAAACAAAATAGATATCATATCTATAGCTATGTATAGATAGACAGGCCGGCAGACTAGACAGAAACAGGAACAAGAAACACTGCAGAAAACGGAAATAATAAATAAACAATCCGACGAAGGCTCACAGAAAGAGAGACACACACACACAAAGAACTCCACGGCAAGGTATAATAATACCACCGTAGTAACAAGACGCTGGATCGTTGAACACTACTTGTACGCAAACGCAATGATGTATATAGTCGTAACAATCGTCAGAGCCTGTCCATCGTACTGGTCAGCGGGTTGCCCTAAAGGTCTAGACGATTTAGTTCTTTTACGCTAAATTAATTGGAGCAATTTTCGTATGAAGTGGGAAACTTACCGCGCTGTACCGTGATCGTATCAGTGCCGTAATATCTATGAAAAACATTCGAAAATTCCTGTCGTAACCGTACCGTGCAGTGACCGTGTCGTTTTCACAGTCATACGAAAGTTGGCTCTATCTCAGGTTCCTGGATGGGTATGATTAGTGATGATTGGTTGATTTGTCTGTCAACTCGCTGACCAAAACGACTAACATATTCTAAGGAAGACTTGTAATGAATGATTCTACAAACTGATTAGAAAACTTGTAAGGGAAATAGACATCTCAGTCTATTTGGTGTATTTATTATCATTACTGTAACATTAGCAATTCAGTGAATATTAGCTGTAATAAACTTATAATAAAGCTGAGTCTGATGAAAGTGTGTAATAAGTATAAAGTAAGGAGTTGTACTTCAAGTAAAACTCACTTTAAGTATCTTGAAACATATATTCGAAATGCTATTCCCAAGATGCATTTCGTTATCTGACTGCGTACCGCCGTCAATTAACCTTTGTCAAGCCTTTGAAAATCAACCAAACCATCAACCCACCCACCAAACCATCAATCCATTTACCAACCAACCAACCATTCCATCATCTAACAAACCCAGCAACCAACCACCCACCACCTACCCACCTACCAACCAATTCGTCATCAACCAACAAATCCATCAACCCACACACCCACCAACTTACCAGCCACGAGTAACATCCCATCAATCAAACCAAGCATCAACCTACTTACCTACCAACCAACCCATCATCCAACAAACCAACCATCTATTACCCACCCACCTACCAACCAACTCGTCATCAACCAACAAACCCATCAACCCACACACCCACCAACCTACCAGCCATGAGTACCATCCCATCAACCAAACCAAGTGTCAACCTACCTACCAATGCAACCAACCCATCATCCAACAAACCAACCATCCATTACCCACCAACCTACCAACCAACCATCCCATCATCAACCAACAAACCCATCAACTCACATACCCACCAACCTATCAACCAACCATCTCATCAACCCACAAACTAACCATCCATCACCCACCAACCAATCATCTCATCATTAACCAACAAACTCATTAACCAATCGACCACCCACCAACCAATCGATCCCAATTGGTACCTTCACATCAGCCAATAAACCAACCAACCATCCATCCCAACCAACAAACCCATTGACCAACCACCCATGCATCACCCACCCACCTACCAACCAATCTACAATCACATCATCAACCAACCCATCAATCAACTTACCAACCAACCAGTACCTTCCCATCAGCCAACAAACCAACCAACCAGCCAACCACTTCAACCATCCCACCATCAACCAACAAACCATGCATTAACCAACCACCCATGCATCACCCACCCACCTACCTACCAATCTACGATCCCATCATCAACCGACAAACCCATTAGCCCACACAACCAACAAGTACCATTCCATCAACTAACAAACCAACCATCCATCACCCACCACCCACTTAACCAACCATCCCATCATCAACCAACAAACCCATCAACCCACCCACCCACCTACCAACTAACCCATGAATCAACCCATCCACCCACCAACTGACCAACAAACCTTCATATAAACAACCCCTAAGTGTCCTGTACAACGAAAGGTCAGACCCTAGTTGAATGACGGGTGGGTAGCGCTATCCGCTGGATGAATTATTATCAAGTAGATATATTTATTAGTAGACGTCATCATTTTATCCATTGAATAATAATTTAGGTATCGATGATATGGTTGTGCGCAAAAAAAGCAAAAGCAAAAAGAAAACAAAAGGGCCAAACAATTAAGCAAACAAACAAACAAAAAAAGAACTCATTTGATAAACAATGAAACTTTTCCTACAATTAGTTTCTGCAACGTTCGTTTTCTCAACGCTGCAAAGTAGCTTCACGCATAACTGTTGCAGAGGTAGAACTCGAATCTAATCTTGAAACTGACGCAGAAAAAAATGAAGTTTCAACGTGTGTCAGGAACTTTATCACATTTGGTAATTGGTTAGTGAGACACCAGTTGTTCAACTTGCGCTATATAACTTATAATAACAACTTTATCAAAGTCTCAAATCTTATAGCCGGGCATGCACTAGTACCCTACTAATTCGGGGAGACAACTTAGATTACAAGAAGAGGCAAGCAAGAGTACCTTTATGGTTGGATGGCAAAGACAAAAAAAAAAAAACAGGGCTACAACAGATCATGGCTAGCTATTTTATAAACTCTTTTGTGATGAGTATCCTGTCCCCACCCTCCCCGCCCGTAGGGATAGTTTTCCCGTCGTTAGTCCTTTGCTGTTTTGTGATTGGTCAGTTTTACACTTGATAGGTTTACTTAGTTTAGTCTCGGTGAGATCATCCTTTTTTCACCATACTGTACGTTTTTGGTATTTTTTATTAAATATTCAAAACTTGGTTAGCTGCTGGTCGTTACATTGGGCCAGAACACTTTATTAACAGGGCCTGATAATATATACACCCATTTCAAAAACGTTGACGGCTAAAGGAAGCCAGCCAGAGCTTCTCACTCGAAAGGATACTCTCGGTAAAAATTACCAAAACTATAAAAGACCCAAAGACGTTTATTTCTTGATGTTAGAAATCAAACCAAAGCCGAAAAATTTGGCCTTTCGTCCTACATTCTTATTTTGACATAGCCGTATATGTATATCAAGTTCTGTGTAATAAGAGAACATTTACAAATAAACATGTTTTATTGCAAGTTGAAACATTAACCAAACATGAAACGAGTATTACAGTGAATAAAGCAGTATGCTGGAGAATTGAGAAATAAGAAAAGTGAACATTGGAATGTCTAAGGACATGAAAACAGAGTGAACTTTAATTTAATATCAAAACTGCTAAATCCTCGATGTTCATAATTCTTCTTTCTTCTTCTCTGGTTCGTCTAAATCGACATCAGACAAATCGATCTCCTCTTCTTGGGGAATTTCACCATCTTTTCCATCCCAAGGCTCAATTTTTGTAAGCCCCGGTAAGGCATCAGACCTCATAGGTGTTGTAGAACCACGTCCAACAGAGACAGTTCTCAAAAACTCATCAATACCTGAACGATCAAAGGAACCCTTCAGAGTTGCGAATTTCTTCTTGCGGGTATTGACAGCCACGAGGGCAGGGTATCCAAATCCTCCAACTTCGAATGCTTGCTCAAGTTTTGGTTGAGCACCAGCTTCAGACCAGATCCATCCCCATCGGGTCTTCTTGTATTTCTCACCAAGTTCTTTAAGGACTTTAAGGTAACTGTTCCTCCCTTCAGCCCCAGAATCCAGAATGTGAGGCAAGAATGAGATGACACACAATGGTTTATTATTGCAGTTTTCTGTCAAGGCATTGTTGTCAATAGCTTGTTCAATCTCTGGAGGCTCAATAGAGTCAGCAACTTTGTCCAGGGCATATTGGACAATATCTGAAGCAGTACGACCACCTTGGTAGTCCTCAACACTGTGAGAATCCTTGGCACCAGCAGCAAACACTTTGAGAGTGGGATAACCTTGGACTTGATAGCGGCTTGCAAGAACAGTATGTACAGTAGCATCAACTGCTCCAAGTTTGACTTTTCCTTCAAGCTCTTCAGCTGCCTTTTTCCATTCAGGTGCCAATCGCTGACAGTGACCACACCATGGAGCAAAGAACTCAACAAGCCAAAGATCTTTGCTTTGCATTACAAGCTTCTCAAAGTTGGAGTCAGTCAGCTCAACGACAGCATCCTTTCCAGATCCACCACCACTCTGAGAAATGAGAAAAACAAATCAGTTTGACATTTTACAATCACCAATAAAGCTAGAATTTTAGTCTTTCGTTCATACATATATCTTGAGATATTTCAATGCAGGGGGATAGCCCTAAATTCAAAGCAGCAGACATCTGTCAACACCCAACATCTGAGATATAACCGGGCTAAATGTAATTAGGAAAGGTTGGACTCAAGATATTGCTGGTCAGCAATGTTTTCCATTGCAATGGGTGGATGTGGGGGTCCTTAATGCATGTTCAGGGGCTATATGTAATTATGCCAAGTCTATCTTGGCCTTCTTTGCTCATTGTTGGGGATCAAGCCATTTTGAGCCTTGCTGCTTGTTGTGATTGCTAATGTTTTTCCCCTCACAGCCCTGATCTTGACCTGGGGAGGGCTACCAGGTAGGTATATAATTCCACTGTTCACTCAGTGTAACTGGTGTGAGGTAGTGGACTATGGCATTGTTGCTATGGTGACTTCCTCAAGGGACCTAGATGGGCAACACTAGTCCCTCTGTTTCAGCACCCAATCCCAAGCTTATCTATCAGTGATGAGTTTAACTTCAATTTATTGTCACATACAAAGAAATCAAGATGAGGTTACATGCATAAAGCTCAGTCATTTGTAAAAAGACGAGTTTTATGAGCTTTTTGCACATATAGCCTTGTTCTAATCCCTTTGTATGTGGCAGGTGAAGCATATCTTAGAACTGGACTATTAGTAATTTTTTGAGTGAAAGAAGCAGGTGCTTGAAACACCAGAAGTCAGCAAAAGTACTGTCTCCTAGTGCTTTTGAAGAATACTGCTACATATGTGAATAGGCTTAATAATCTCTGATCCACAATTTTCAACAATTTCTTGATTAGAATCAAATAATCCAAGATGAGAACTTAGGATCATTTATTTTATCAGCAACATGAGCTGGTAATGCTAACAAGTATAATTACCTTTCTGCCACCACTAGATCCACGGCTGCCCCCTGATAGTCTGTCAGACACGGCTTCTTTAGCTGCTTTCATGGCTGCATCAGCAATGCCTTGAGCAGTACGAGGTCCTACAAAAAATAAAATATAAAAAACTTTTTAGAATATGCTGCTAAAATTTTGTGATTTTCAGTGATTTAGATGTATGTGTGGTATGCATAAATTGATATCCCTTCTGAAAGATTGGCCACCTTAGACTTGGTTGGTTATAAAATAATGCATCCTTTTTAGAGTCGTTTTCGTATGAGTGGGAAACTTACCGTGCCCTACCGTGACTGTGTCAGTGCCGTAATGTCTTTAAAAACATTCGAAATTCATGCCGTAACCGTATCGTATTGTAACCGTACAGTGTTCCCACTCATACGAAAACGACTCTATGCAAATACCCTAATACCTTGTTGAGAATCATAAGACACAAACATGGCATATGTACAATATCGGCAGTTGGTAAATCTATCAGTTTGGCATTGCATAAGAGCACAATGTAAATATTAACCTGATTGGTCAATCTCCAAATGTCTTACCATTATAATCTTTAGGAGAGTTTTTATTTGCTCCAAAAATCTAGAAAGTGAAGGAAATAATGGGCAAATAAACACATGAATGATGCCTAAAATAACTGATAAATGAGACTGTTGAAAATTACCATGGTAAACAAAAAAAGGTTTACATAGTAACATCCTACAGAATTGTCCCAAGTTACCATAGCAACCAACTAAATGGTTGCAAGTTGCCATGGTAACCAAAATGATTGAGAACTAACCTTGATTGTAGGGAATCCTCTGATCCCATAGGGACCACCAACAGACTGGTGCACATCCATATCGACGGCTCCAACTTTTATAACACCCTGAATAAACACAAAAGAGTAATAGGTGAAATTCTTGTTTTCTGCCATAACTTACATGTATTTTTTATTTCTCTGTGGTGAAATATTTGTAATGCGATAAATTAGCAGTGATTGTATATTATTCATTAATAAACACTGTTGGGCAGGTTAATTTTACACTATGTCAATTATAGCAGTCTCTTTGAAGATGGTTTGTCATGTGAAGTATTCCAATAAAACAATCTTCATGTCATATAAATATATGTCTACATATAAGAGGGTGTGCATTTATTGGGTCATTATTTTATTGGATTGGCAAAATCAATGGATGGTCTGCAAAACATTTCCTATCCCCTACCCCCACGTCATAATACATGAAAGCCCCCTAACATGCGTGTTAGCATATTTACAATAGAATGACATTGATGTGTGTGGTAATTAAAGTTGCCAGGTTGTTAGTTGTAAAATGTTTCAAGGGATAAATTACTATCCATAATTAAGGAATATAAAACGCACGCGCATGTCTTTGTACTGTGATATAAACACGATGGAAGATGTAGAGCAAGGGAAAAGCAAGCTTAGGAACACGAGGCGTAGCCGAGTGTTTCTCTTGCTTTTCGAGTGCTCTACAAGACATAAGCGATCGTTTTATATTGCTTTTATAATATATTTTCGACGTTTTTTGAGCGAGCCATGTCTCTGTCCTCTGATATAAACATGGAAGCCAGCCAATCAGTGTGCGCGTTATATCTCAAATATTTTATATCCAGCATATACTATCCAGACAATTAATAATCTATTATTAATTATTAATCATCTATTATTACTACCTTTAATGCTGTTGCTGCTTTAGACCATTCAGGAGCAAGAGCTTTACAATGTCCACACCTAAACAATAAAAATCACAATGAAATAATGTACATTATATATTGTATTGGCATTATATTTAATCAAAGTTAACAGGGAGATTGACTGGGGTCAGCAGTTACTCATGTCCCATGAGTCTTTGTGGGAGCACTTAGCTCCTCGTGGTTTGCTTTGCTTGCCTTATCTAGTTGCTTTGTATAGCTCTGGTTTGCTAATCAAAGGATCGATTTGAATTAAACTATTAGTCATAAAAATAGATTTAAATCAACCACTTTGTAACCATTCAAAAGAACCAAAAATGCATTCATAATTCAGTAATTTGATGAAAGAACTCTGCTTTTATAAGCTTTCTATGAGGACAACAAAACTTTATACAGTTTGAAAAATTTGCTCTCACAACCTTTGGAATAAACAACAGCTGCTTCTGTAGATCATTACCCTCTTCCCCTCGGGAAATCTTCTTTTTCTATATGTATTTAAAAAGGGGAAGCAGATTTTAAAAATAAATGAGAAAACAAAAAGCTTAATACAAAACAGCTGACCACGTTTGAATGTATGACGACTTAGACAAACTTTATAAGTAATTGTATTAGTTCCTGATTGTTAGAATAGCTTGCAGCTGCGTTCAAAAACTTTCACAAATTCCGACAGAAATCTCGTGGATTTTTCTCTCAATTTTATATATCAAGTAAAGCTGTTTGGAAGACAACATACACTCTTTTCTTACCAAGGCGCGTAGAATTCTACCATCCATACTGAATCGTCGTTTAAAACTCTGTTATTGAAGTTATTCGCCGTAAGTTCTACAACATCAGAACTTGGTCCATACAAGGCACTCGAGATAGTAATAAAACAGGCTAGATAAATACCTAAAATTTCCAAAAACAAGCACTCTGATTAGCAACTTAAAAACTTAGTCATCTAGAGTAGACATTGGGGTAACAACATGCTGGTTTTCTCACCGTAAATTAGGTCCATTTTGTACAAGAAAAAATGTATAAAACTCAACTAAATTTCTTGCTAAATTGAACAAGAAAACTTGAATGGAATAATAGAACCAAGTGTCTCGCTCTGATTGGTGGAAACTTAAACGTTGGGGAAAACCGCTGAATGACAACAGCGGATTCAAGGTGCTCTCTCATGTAGCGATATATGGGACCTGCTCGCTTTCATGGGTTCATAATAATGTGAAGTGCATCGAAAATGTCAAGTTAGTCAAGTCCTCTAAACATTTTTTTCTTTTCATTCCTTTGAGAGCAGAAAATTTTGAATGAATACTCAAAATACCTAAAAACGAAACAATGAGCCAAAAATGCGAATAAAAAAAATCAGTGAAATAACCGAATTTTTGAGAAAGAGAATTTATTTATTGTAAGTAAAGCATATTTTAATCAACTTCCAATGACGTTTCTTTTCTTCTTTTTTATATTTTATATTTTTTGTCGAAAAGTCTATTTTTGGAGCGGCTTTTATAAAACATGAATTATTCATAAGGAACGCAATGTACTCTGGGAAATATTCCTCCCTCGTGTTCTGTGCGTTTATAAGCAGCATGTTTTCATCTCTGTGAAAATGTCAACATTGAATTTCTTCGTTTTCAACGGTTTCTATCCTACGTAGTTGTGAAGGAGAGAATACCAATGGTTTAGCAAGCGAGCAATGATGCTTACAGTGATATTGTGGCAGTAAAATTGGCCTGTTTTCGGTTTGTTTTGGAGTAAGTTTTATTATCATGTCGAACCAAGGGTCACCGAGCAGAAAAATTCTCTTTGAAGTAGGGACGAGACTCGAAGCTCAGGATTTCACACAGAATTGGTAAGCTAAAAGCCGTTATTTTCATGAATCTAGAAAAGAATTATCTCTCATTCAAGCTCGTGTTTTCCTCGGAAATAGCAGAAAGTTATTATTGCAGTGAACGACCAAAGGCGGCAACTTCAAATTATGATGTAATTCGTTCGCTTTGCAAAACAGCCATTTATTGTAGATATCCCAAAACCGTTAAGGTTTATTGTGTTAGATTTTAAGCTTTTTTAGTCCTTTTGCTCATGGTAATTGTATTCTTTGGTATTTTATCTTCGTCTTGATCTCTAGTTCGGTATTAAATATCGAAGGTAATTCAAGCCTATATGTAACTAATATTTATTACGATTGTAAAGTTGAAGTGCATTCGAATTTGTTTTTCCCCTGAAAAAGCGGCATAAAAAATTCGTTTCATTGTAAATCTTTACAATATCTGCTCACTTCGAATTCAATTATTCTTCTATATATACAACATAAAAAGTTATTTTGCAATAATTTCAATGTTTGATCTGTCAACATATGTATTTTCAGCATCGAATGTTGTCATATTTATAAATATATTCCAAATTCAAAAATAAATATTTTTTGCTAGTTTGAGCATTATAAAACTGAAGTTTTATACTTCAAAGCAAAAGAGTACATTTTTTCTACTGGGTGTTTTTGTCTTTAGAATTGCAACTATAGAAAATATTGTACACTAAAGAGTATTTTTCAAAACTCCTCAGAAATGATATTGTAGAGAAATGAATTCTCTCAAATTTACAATTACATCTGTTGCTTTGAAGCCAACATGGGGTTTCAACAATGCATTACATGTATTAGCTTTACATCAACTTGGTATTGCTTGAGAAAATTTTTACACAAATGTAATCAGTATTTAAAAAACACACAAGGATACTCCTAGATTGACTTGAAACTGTTTCACATTTTCAAGGACTTGAAACTTGCTTCAATGGAATAAATTGACCATCGCAGCTGCTCCACTTATTAGAAACTATGAATGTAGAGTGCACGAGTTGGACTTGCAAAACAAGTTTAAATGATTAGTAGAATTGCTTCTAGGGGCAACAGTAGTATTTAATAGTTCAAGTGGGATTTTGAGACACAGGGATAAAGGGAATGTATGTATATAGCAATATCTGTAATAATAATAATAGCTGATATTGCTGATGCACTCCAATGACATCAAACAAAGGTTTCAATTGAAGGTTGAGGAGCCAAAAGTGCAAGAAATGCACAGAAACTTGCTGGGCAGCAATGACCTGAAACCTTTGTTCAAAGTTATTGGAATGTAATGTAAATATCAGTTTTTGACTTTTATTCACAATTCCTAGGTATCCTGCAAAAATCTGCCGCGTTGAAGCATCAGAGAAAAAGGCACTAATTCACTTTGAGGGATGGAATCATCGTTTTGACGAGTGGATATCATTTGAAAGCGAGAGAATTAGACCTAGTGCTCGAGCAGTTGAACCTAAAGAGGATAAAGGTGATAAAAATGTTCCGGTAAGTGCAGTCATTTTTACAACTGTAAATATAATTTGTAGGAAATTAAATAGATTGTTATACTATTGATGTGACCTTTGTAATGACTACACCTCTTACTTGTGCATAAATGTACATTTACTACACACATACTTTAGAATCCTTCACTTTCTAGAGCTTGAACGATTAATTTTTTTATTAAAATGCTTTTTTAAATTTAAAGTTACAGTTAAATGACAGTTTTTGAAGTAAAAGATCTCTAGTATTTTTATTATGATTTTAGATCTCGGAGTACATTTTATATCTATAAATACAGCTGTGCACAGTATCTGCAGTACAAATATACAGACCTCAAACTCATTTACAGTGTAAACACACAATACAATGCAATGCAAATGAAAGTTTGTGAGTGCATTATAAATTTAGACAGTGGTACAATGGAAATATAAAGGAATATGTTGTACAGGATGGGACTTTTCATCTATTCTTGCAAGTGTTTTGCTCACTCACTAGTGTTAGCATTATCGGAATAAAAACAACCAAACAATCAAGCTGTTATTAAGTGTAGAATTTACTGTTCTCACCCAGACTAAAATTCAGTTGTATACTAGTAGCAATTTTTAATTACATAAATATTACATGGAATAGAAATAGGGAAAAAATGATATTGACACTATGGCAGGTGTTATACAGTATATGTACATTGTTTTTGTTATTTGACAAAAATGAACAATCAATAGTCTAAGTTTTCTCTGGTGAATACTTTTTTGGCTGTCAATCACTAGATTTAAAGCACATATGTGATATACATGTACATACATAATTTTATACATAGAGTTATACAGCAAATCAGAGTGCAGAAGAGATTATATCTGCATTTTAAATTAATACAATAACAGATAATACAAATACAATACAATAGCTTTTCATGGAATACATTAGCTAGAAGAGATTGTATCTGCATTTTAAATCAATACAATAGCTTTTAAAGCAATACATGTACATTAGCTAGAAGAGATTGTATCTGCATTTTAAAGCAATACTGACAGTGCAATACATAGCTTCTCAGTGAACAAGTACCGATTTCTTAAACTTATCGGCAATGATAAGGTTCAGCTTACATGTAGGTGCCGTATTTCTACACTGAATATGTCTGTCCTTGGGAACAAGGTGGTAACCATGGTAACCATGACTTGTAAAACAAGCTACACAATTACCTTATAAATTCATAATATATATATAGTACATTTTCATACAAGTCATTCTCTGCATTACAGCTGTTTGTACATATGTGTACTGTGTACTTGTATGTTATCGGACATAATAGTGCTCCAGTTATGTTGTATTATGTTTCTTTTGACTTCTTTACCAATATTGAATCAATCATGTATAGTAATTCTTGTACTTGTATTTTTATTCCATATGCTTCTTGCTGTGCTGTGATACATACACTCTTATAGAAGGATGTTTGCGACTTCAAGGTTAATATCACTTGGCATTTGCCCTTTTTAATGATTATTAACACACTTCATTGCTATGATTTTCTAACTTTATCCATTGTGTACGTTGATCATAATAGATAACAATAATAATTGGGTATTTATATAGTGCATTTCACAACGTCTCAATGCATTTTACAATCAAATAACTGAAATAAAATAAAAGAAGTTTTTAAGAAACTCAACTGGCAAGGAGGCAAACCAGTTGGCTATTTACAAGCATGGTCAAGAAACTGAATTTGAACATGGCGAACCCAGAACAAATTCAGCCTCAGCTAGTGGACAGAGTGGGGACCCAAAATCAGGGTCACTAGATTCTGAGACAGATGCTCTGACCACTCAACCATGCTGCCTCCTTTGTTCACCATTTGTGAAGGATATTGTGTGTGTGTATGAATGTAAAGTATTACTTCTTTTCTTGGTGTTTTTTTAATGGTTATAATGTTTTATTGGCCCTAGAATTAAGCTAACATTTAAGTTTTTGACTAAATCATAAATACATGTAGCTGTGGTTAGTACCCTCTGTTGATAACAAATTATCAAATTGCTAGTACATGTAGTTTTCCATTGTCTGTACTCTTCTTATTGACAATGGATGACTTCTAAAAATGTTCAAATTAATTTTAATCAATCAATCATATATTGGTACTTTTTCATTACAAGACAAAGTCTGATTTGCATACATTTATCATGTATATAAATGTTTATTTTGTTAACAACAAGTGCACTTTCTTCTCTCTTTAAATGTATATTTATTCACAAGTTAACTGTTGACAAGTAAGAGTTGGAAATGTTTAATTCTTTCTTTAACATCATCTGGACAACACTAATTTTTACATGTAGGTAACCAGGGGTTTCATTAATTTTGAATTAGGAGGCTGGCTTTAAAAAATAGTAGGTTGTTTGTAAAAATGAAATATGGAATCCATTGTAAAATAGCCAAAGATAAGAGGTAAAGTACCTTAAAGTAGGCAGTGGTAACCGCCAGTAACCACCTATTTATGAAACCTCTGGGTATCCATGGATAGTCATACATGTACAGGGGTGCATATTAGTTGTCAGCCAGGCAAGTATGTAAAACAAACCCTTCTGCTTGGAACTTACTTCTCAACAGGACAAATTTGTGACTTTTGATACTTATCAGGATTTTTTAGTAGTCATGGATGAGGTGACAACATCTAATATGGATCCCCAGTCTTTCAACTGTCCCTTATTTCTCTTTGATTAATTTTGTCAACACGCAATACACTTACCCATGATCACTGCAGCTGGTTCAATAGCTCAGTTGGTAGAGCAACTGGTAGAGCAACTGCTAATATGGATTCCTAGTCATGTTTTTCAACTGTCTCTTATTTCCCTACATTAATTTTATCAACATATTCTACACTGTACCCATCATCACTCCAGCTTGCTCAGTAGTTCAGTTGGTAGAGCAAAAACTCAGCTGGCTTAAGATTTAGAAGCTAATTTGTTTTCACAGATTATCAAACACAAACAAATATTATAGTGATAAATTTTCAATACTTGTAGAGTTATACATGTAGGGATCTGATTGTTGTTTTTGGAGTGATTAATATCATGGATTAATTATATATAATTCATCTATATGTGCAGTTGTATAATTCTGTTGTGATGTTTGTTTGTCCTCAGCCATTCTCATTGTCACCATGAATTTACATATGTGTACCTTGAAACAAGTAGTATTCTTGGTGTTAGTATGATTAAGTATTACCAGTTGTTTCAATTCACTCAAATCATATTTTAATTTATATTTCAGGAGTGGAAAGTTGGTGATCGGACGCTGGCTAAATGGATTGATGGAAAGTTTTATCCTGCTAAAGTTACCAAGAAAATTGATGACGGTACTTATGATATTTAAACTCATTGGCAATGATTAGGTTGGGGTTATACCTTGTAGCCTTTGCAGAGATGTGGTTGTCACCAGTGACTAGGTGGTCACCGTGGTTACCATTCTTGGTCCACCACCTGGTGCCAGGCACACTTTTCGCATCAGTGGAAGAATATCTCACCTACCATCTGTACCAAAGGGCAAGGAGGGTGGGGTTAAAAGCAGCTATAGTTGGTACATTGACAATTTGAAAGAATAACCACAGTGCCCAAGACTGAATACATGTGGGAGCTGGCTGAGCCAAGCAGAGCCAAACTGCTAAGCCGAGCTGACCCTTGGGGAGACCACTGGCCAGATGCCTCAATTTTAACTTTAAAATCAAAGTATTCCATACAAAATAACATTAATAGCTACCATGTGATTTATTAAAGAGTAGGGATGTTATAATATTCTAAAGATTCATTCATGATAGACTAGAGACAGGCAAAAGCAAATTTCCTAAAGTATGTACTTTGTTACATTGAACAATTTTCAGGTTCGATGATTGAAGTTCTATTTTATGATGGAGTCAAGAAAACTCTTCAAAGAACTAACCTTAAAATTGACAATAGAGTAAGTAGAAGATAACTGCCACTATAATACCCTGTTGGCTTTGTGCCAGTGACCCATATAAATAAAAACTAACCTGTATCACATCTGGAGTAAACTCTTGTTTAGTCCTTGGTACTTCACATTAATTCGAAGTGCTATGGACAACAATAGATGTGTGTACTATATAAGTGATGATGATGATGATGATGGTAATGATGATTAGCAAAATCTTGTTCTACATCCCCAGCAGTCCTTCTGATTTCAAATCGATGCATTTGATTGGCTACCATGCCAACATGATGTGTGCAACTTGGTCCAAGTATAGACATATTAGCCAAGCTTCTTTTTGAAATCAGTAAAATGGCTAGAACACAATTTATGCCCCTGTTGCGCAGACATTGGCTATTATGTTGCCAATGCCAATAAACTATCAAAAAATGCCACATTTTGTAAAGAGATTGGAAGGGACAAGACAGTATAGATGAGCTTACAGCATGGACTATTTTTGTTTTCTTAGAAAATCCAAGCTTTGCCAGTCAGTAAAGACAGACTACATGAACAAACTGAGAGAATGCAGAGAAAGACTAAGCTTGCTAATGCTAGAGCTGAAAGGGCACAAAAAAGGAGCAAAGAACATGCATCAGCTATGGTCAGGAAAAGAGAAAGGACAAAAAGAACCAAATTAGAGTAAGTGTTCCGTTGTACAACAATGATAAAGAACAAAATTTGTAATGGAAATCTGTAACATCCTTTTAAAAAGTTCATGTACTTAATACATTACTGACGTTTTGAGTATTGGCTCTTCTTGAATACTCAATTCAACTTTTCTTGCCCCTTTTTCTGTGCTGTTAGAAGCAACACAGAGTTGTATTGTGCGTCCACTCACAACAGTTGTGTGCAAAAGTCACGTTTTAGATCAAGGTTTACTTCTGGAATGTAGCAGGCAACTGTTGCAGGGGTGGACACACAGTAATCATCACCTAATCTTTTTCTCCCTTACTTTACTGAGTGACAATTGTGTTGATGTTTTCACAGTTCTGAAACGGAAACTCCTAGAGAATCTAATGTATCCAGTCCAATATCTGATAGTGTGTCCATAGATGATGATATTAAAAATATGTGAGTACATGCATGTTCATAATTGTTCTCTGGTTGTATACTGTAATATATTGACTTCGAGATCTACTACATCAGATGACTACATCATTTGTTCTCTGGAGAATAGACTATATTGATTTATTTGTGTATTGCTTTTATCCAACAGAAGTGGCACCTCTTCCTTTACAGCAGAAGATAGTGAACCAAAATCACTTGACACCAGTACAGAAGATACAGAAGACAGTAGAGATAACATTGAACAAGTAGAAACTCAGCAAACTGCCCTGCTGAAAGAAAGCAAAGCTGAAGATACAGCAGCTGAAGAGATGGATGTCCTGCCAACTTATTCCCAAAAGCTACCTATACAAGTTGATGAGACCAACAAGCCTGAAGCTTCTGTAACAGAGAGAATTGCAGTAGATGAAGAAAGTTCTACTGCCTCCAAGACTGAGCTAGAAACCATTGAATGTGAGGAAGAGACACCCAAAGAAGCAGATAAGATGAAAGATCACAAAGGTGAAACACAGGCAGAGAAACAAGAAAGCCCTTTGTCAAACTCTCTTGAGACTTCTTCTGCAGAGAATAAATTTGATTTAAAACAAAAAGATGAAGACAACACTCCATTAATTGAAGTTGTTTCTGTTGAATCAAGTGATATCAAAGTGCAAGATATTGATGAAGCAGTCAATCAAAAAAAGATTTCAGAAAACGTTGAACTAAAAGATAACACTAAAAAATTGTCTCAGAAGAATGATCCATCACTAGTAAATAGTGAAGGTACAAAACCAACACCAAATGTTGGTGAACCCAAAACAATTGACAAATCTAAGAAGTCATCTAAAATATCTCCTAAATTGCAAATTAAACAAAAAGGCCGCCCACTCCAGGCTCAGCAGGGAGAGCGTAAAAGAGCCACCAGAAGTCGCAGTACAATAAGTCCTAGAGGGTATGGGTATTCAATGGCCGTAATGCACCCAGAAGTTCCAAAACCCGAGGTCGTCCCTGCTTCTACTGCTGACTCGACCCCTGCTGTAATAGAGAACATTATTGAAAGTTTAAGTGAAGAGTCATCTGCAGTTGTAGATATTAATCCTCTTGATACTCTAGAAAGTAAGAAAGAATCACCCAAAGAGGCAACAGGTACAAAACCTGGCAAGACTAAAAACTTTGAGGCCAAGAAGTTTCGCCTTGATCAAATCACTGGCAAGTTATCAGCTCAGAGACAAAAAGATGCTGAAGCTGCCGTGCACTCGCCATCTGCTTTCCAGATGACTGTAAAGAAGACACCATCCCCACCTTTGAATTCGTCATCACCACAACCCACGCCCCTACCCACCCCTCCCCCACCAAAAGCTCCTAGTCCATCTGCAGGCCTAGGAAGTCATTATCCTATAGATGCTAACTATAATGTACCACCACCGCTGATATATGCACCACAGTGTAATAACCCTCATTGTCAACAACATTATCCTAATCCAAGAGCACAAATTCATGCTGGGGTGAGTCATCCTATGCATCTTGCCACCTCTCATCTGCATCCTCATTCAGGGGGATATGTCATGTACCCTGCTGGAGTCCCACCTAGTTATGATACAAGGCCACCCATGAAATGTAAGTACATATAGTTTGAATCGTTAAAGGGTTGTCACTGATTGTTTACCTTGGGTTGTTTTGAGACGTTTTGTTCGAGCTACTACGGTCTTCATCAGTGGAATGTGGCCTGTAAATTTGCTGTGCTATTACAGTTTTCAAACGTATTCATAAATATAGTTTATCTTATGATTCCATTTACATTAAGTAGAATTTTACAGCGAAAATCGTTGCATCGCGACCTTCAACATCGGTAAGATTTTGGTCTTTTCTGATCCGTCCATCATTTTTTGGTGGTGGAGGTTTCACGAACTCGTTCAGTGATTGGTTGATTTGAAAGAAGCTCCGCCCCAAAACTGATTGACGGCTCAGAAAAACCCAAAATCAAAACAAAATTTGTAATTTGCTGGTCGCGATGCAACGATTTTGGCTGTAAACATTCAACACAAAATAATGTGGCCAGTTGCACAAGTCCTAAAAATAAAAAAATAATAAAAATCCATTTTCTTCATGGAATGGACAAACAAAACGCAAAACAACAAAATTGAACTGTACAATCTTTTGTGAAGAATCTCTGCAGCCACTTTGCATTCAGAAAACCTGAAATCAGTGTCCTTGCATTTGTAAGACTCTAAACCATAAATGTTTCTACATAGGTTCATGTGCGAATTGCACAACTCCTGTCTACCATGTCCAACAAGAAACCAACCCTCATCACCACGAGAGTGCATTAGCAAGACTTATGCAAGTGGAACAACGAATTCTACATGTGGGACCTGCACCCCATATGCCTCATTATAGGGAAGCCCCACCTCATCATGGGCCCTGGTTACCTCATGGGCGTGGTCTGCCTCCTACACCACAATATTGTCCCTTACCGGCAAAACATGAAGATATGTGGAGACCAGGTACCGGTATATGTAAAGCCTAGCTTACATGAGCGATGGAAGCAGAAACAGAAGCAACACACGCAGACTCTGTTGTATTTCTCACCTAGGTGTGAAAAAAGACAATGTTCAGTGTTTCACTGAGTGTGCATATGTTGCTTCGCTTCTGTCGCTCATGAAAACTGGGCTTAAGTCATTCTTATCAAAAAACTTTGTGTGGTGGTATGTGGTGAATGGCTAGACCTGGTTTCTATGAGCAATGGAAGCAGAAGTAGAAGCAACATATGCAGACTTGGTGGTGCATGCACGAGAGAAGACAATAAGCAGACAAGGTTGTTTCCTAATAAAAATTCTTGGGAGCCCTTTGGGCCCCTGAAATTAAAAACTAGAGGCTGAGCCTGAGCCATTTTTCAGAGTTCCTAAAACAAACTTTTGGTTGCCCAAGCTTGTGTGCATAAGGTGCCAGTGGCTAGCAGGAATTTGTTGGCTTTGCTTCTGCTTCTGCCTCTGTCGCTCATGAAAACCAGCCTTTATGCTAAACTACATTGCTCAGACCTACAATCTTGCTCTAAAAAACTGAATCACTTCTCCTCACGTCCCCCCCTCCAATGTTGGCCCTTCCATATCAGCGACTTTTCACAGCGCACTGCACAATTCTGCCATAGCTACATGTAGCAACATTGAAAGGGGGGAGGGGATAGCTGGACGTTCTTGCCTCCCACTGATTCAGATATTTGTGAGCGGGATTGTAGTTCAGATGCCATACTAAATTCACATACATTCATTCTATATTGAAACCTCTGTACAACAGTTACCTCTCCACAATGACTGCATATTTTGTACCCAAGGTCGCCATTTAGGAGAATTTCAACTGTACTGTATGTACATTGAAGCATTTATTGTATTATATTTCTCTATAAACAGTGCGTCCTCCTCACAAGTCAGGCAAGTCACCATCTCACGTCAGCCCACCATTAGAAAATGATGCCTCAAAATTATTACAACGGTGGAAGGCAGAACTTCCATTGCCAACACCACATGATAACAAACGCCATGAACAGCATATTATCAAAAGTGAGCCACAACACAGGGAGCCCAATTCATCTGGTACTGACACTACCTTACAAAGACCATTTCCCACCAATATACAGCCACCAAAAGACGAGAGCAGTAAAGTTAGCAACATTGAAACAACTCAAGTACAGCCTGAAAAAGGTCAACCAGTAGAGCCATCTCTAGGGAAACCAGTGGAGACCACGCCCAAACCACTAGCTATATCACCAGCTGTGACGTCTACTTCAGCAGCTACAACAGCTTTAAATAGTCAAAGCACTTCCTTGGGGGGAAGGGTAAGTAGTACTTTGTTCTTACAGTTTAATATTTTGAGTTACAATCAAAATGTCAGGATCCCTCATTACTCCATGATAGAGCGGTTTTCGTATGAGTGGGAAACTGACCGTACCGTACTGTGACCGTGTCAGTACCGTAATGTCGACAAAAACATTCGAAATTCTGGCTGTAACCATACCGTGCATTGACCGTAACTGTTGCAGTCAGTTTCCCACTCATACGAAAAGCGCTCTAGTATGATTTGTCCTTCAAAAGTAGATGGTGCCAGAGACACCAGAAGTTGGCAAAAATGCCGACTACTGAAAGTTCAGGAGAACAACTTATTATTTGTATTGCAACTGATTGTATAAGTAGGGAATTGTTGGTCACAAGGTTACAGAGGATTATTGAGAAATTGTTCTTGGGTGTGAGTAATAAGGACAGATTACATTTTGGTCAAATGTGTTGAGCTCATTTTTGTTTTGATTTTGTAATTTCAGCCTCGAAAAGGTAAGGAGCCAGGTAAAGTAATTAAATCTTATTGCATTTATCTACTCTTTAGTCATTTTTGTTTTGCTCTCATTTTACCTATACATGTGGTTTTTCTGGCTTAGAGTATGATAAAATCTCTTTTTTCTGGTAGAGAAATTGTGAATATTAGTGTATGCTGAATTCCCACTAAGGTGGACATCCCTGAGACCAACTCTTACTGTCTATCTTGGAGACTTATTCACTCACCCAGAGTTGGAAAGCCTTGGGATGAGCCCCTCTTGATGTCTGTATCTGTATAGGTCCAGCTTACAGAGTGTTAGGGCCAGATTATATGAACTGGGCTGGCCTGGTTAAGCAGGCTGACTTCTTTTGTTTTCTTTTATCTTGTGGCCACAAAACAATAGAAGTCAGCCCACTTAATTGGGCCAGCCCAGTTCATATAATCAGGCCTTTAGAGAGGCTAGTCAAGTTATAATAGAGAAAGGATATATTTTTCATGCTCCTTCCATAGACACCATAAAGTGAATGATCAGCATTTATTCGACTTGTATTGACAAGTGGAATGTATTTATTAAATAACATGTTGTTCTCTAGCTCCTCCTGCCCCAAAAGAACTGATCATCGACTTGGATCATAACAAGTTTAAGTGTCCAATCAAAGGTTGTGATAAATCGTTTAGAAAAGAAAGTGGATTAGATTATCATATCAAGTATTATCACAGCCCTGGAGGAAAGGAAGTCAAAAGAAAACGATCATCAGGTATTTATAAAATGATATTACAATACAATACAATATGTCTTTATATAGTACCACAATTTAGATATACACTATTTACAATTAAAATTAAAACGGGATATTAGGTACGGGCTACCTACATTTGTATAATAACCACGGGGTTAAACAAAGATTGGTAGCCGACTAGTTAAAGTTTACAGTAATTTACGAGATATGGTCAAATAATTATAATACTAAAAAAGACGTACAGAAAAATAACACTGAAATTGAACAAGTACTTAAATCAGAGGATCATTGATCATTGACCATTGAGTTTTCAACATCGATGTAGTAGCCTGTGTACAGCCCTTGCCCACCCCCTCCCCCAGGCTATCGATGTAACAAAACTCCGCCTATTTGTGTTACTATGTGACTGTAGCATAATTTACACGACAACCTTCTTATAACACTGCACCCCTAATTGTCCGTACATGGGCCATATTTTTGGCACGGCAGCGTGATTATCATTGTGTGAAGAGAAAATTTGTTGGTCTTACAGGAGTGTCGTACCCAAAATTATTGGACTGCATGCCAAGATTTAGGGGTAGGGTTTGGTGTAAATCGAGCAACAGTCACACAGTCAGACAATCGGGCTTGAGCCACCCTTGTCTCAGTCAAGATTTTGTCTGACAGCGCGTCATGCAAATGGTAGTAAGGCACCAGTAGTAAGAGTGAGAATAGGACAATAACATGACTTTTCGCTGCGCTCGGGCGCAAATGAAGCTACTCGGGCCACAAATAAACAATATGCCCGACAAAAGTCATGTCATTATCATTATCATCAATATACTAGGCCAAATAACAAACTTTGTGATTGAAACTTGGAAATTCTTGGAAATTCTTCCCTATGGTAAAACTTGGAAATTCTTGAAAATTCTTCCATATGGTAAAATGGCGTTTGATCAGTACGATAAAAGTTGTCTTCAAATAAATATAAAAAAATAACGATTGACACAAAACTCGAGTTTTGAAATGGTTTTCTTGTAAATTCTGATTGGTCGAGAGCTGTTGCGCGATGCCTTCTCAGCCAATCAGCAACATACAATTGC
This sequence comes from Telmatactis stephensoni, assembly GCA_029948255.1. Lineage (NCBI taxonomy): Eukaryota > Metazoa > Cnidaria > Anthozoa > Actiniaria > Isophelliidae > Telmatactis > Telmatactis stephensoni. The sequence continues at coordinate 92,203 of JALIZF010001838.1, forward strand.
AGCCCTTCAAATTCAATTTTCGCCCGCTGAACGGCGCGTTTTCAAGAGGGCAGTTTGTTATTTGGCCTAGTATATTGATGATAATGTCAAATGATGGTTACTACTGTATGGTGGTGTCGGCGATACTACTGTGACTGATCAAAGGCAGTGAGTGATATGATAGTGATGATGATGATGATGGTGGTGATGATGATGATGATGATGATGATGATGATGATCGTGTACATTGTACATCGTTAAAGTTTGTACCACAACTAAAAAGAAAATCTTCTCTTCCCTAACAAAGCTTCCATGCGATCAGACGGCACACCCGAGACCTCGCCAGACATCGCAGGCCCAAGTTTAACCAAACGACGATGTCATCGGTCCTCAGCACCGGGTCAGATCTCCACAGAACAAATCCCTTCTGACGTGTTAGCATCGCTAATGGAACCAGAAAACACTAGTTTAGAATCGCTGTCAGGGAAAGAGGAAGGCCAATCTACTAGTCAAGACATTGAATTAGAGATTGAACCTGGCAATGAAGCAGACCCGAGGTTTTTTGGGTCAGTAGAAAGTATGGAAGCTGATGAAGAGGATACTCGTGATGGTGATGTGATACGGTGTCGATGTGAGGAGTCAGAAGAAGGTGGTTTTATGATACAGGTAAAGTATTATTACAGGAGAACCTCTCTAATTCGGACAAAAGCGTCCATATTATAGAGGTGTCATTTATATAGAGGTCGAGCTTATGACGTAATTTTACAGTTATTTCAAGCAGGGTTTATTTTAGACATGCAGCTTTGCGGGATTCCCTTAATCGGAATAACAATGCCGCGCCGCATAAAATTTATGTTGGAGCATCAATTTGGGCGCACGAAATTTTGCCCAAGAATAAATATTTATTTTCTGAAATAAAGTATTTGAATACATTACTGACAATAAGACTTATATAACCGCTGCGGAATTTGAGATTTTTCCCAAAAAATGTTTTCAGCTTAAAATCTAGAAATCAGGATTCATTTTGAAAGTTTTTGTTGAACACAAAAATCTCAGGTCTGTTGGATTGTCAAATTTGAGATCATGGATTTGGACCAAAAATCATGAAAAAGACATTGAAATATCATGAAATTTTGTTTCCCAATTTCTGTATGGACCATGCATTGTGTAATGTTATTACTGTCTTGTCTTGTTTCAGTGTGAACAATGTCTCACCTGGCAACACAGTGAATGTGTAGGACTAACAGAGCAAACAGTTCCTTCCAAATACCTTTGTTACATCTGCAGTAACCCTAAAGGTATGTTAGGTATGTTAGGTGTGTTAGGGTGTTTTCCATTTAGTGGAACCAACCAGCCAGAATGGCCAGTTCTTAAATGGTACATGTCAATTCCTAGCTCTGGCTGGAATTAGTCCTAAGAAATCAGGCCATTCTGGCCGGTTGGTTCCACTAAATGGAAAACACCCTTAGTCTATAGTTAAAGTCAAACTTCCTTTGTCAAATTCTTCGTCTATGTCCACACTAATCCGAAACAATTTAAAAAATCAAATAGATGTTTGAGGGTTGTGTTGATATTTCCAAACTAAAATTGTTCCTTTTTCATATTCAATCAACCGAGCTTTCGACCTTAACGGTCGTCATTAGGGTTACAGTTGGAGGTTCGTTAACGGGTTTGAAAGCGGGTTTAAATCGTTTTGACAGAGTTCTTTATGTTAATTACTAAATACCATGTTGCTCGTTTCCCTAGGTCTTAGAAGAAGCGCTAAGTATAAGGCAAGTCAAGTATTTTGTATTCTAAGAGAACTTTATGGAGTGAACGCAAAATTCTGAGAGAGATCACTAGGCTTATTATCGCTCTCTTTTATAGAACGACTACGATTGGTTCAAGAAGGGTTCACTTTCAAAATTCTCATTCGCCAAGGACGACCAAGGAAGTCCTCAATACGATAATCAAATGTCGTTAGCTACTCATGACTTAGTCTCCGACTTGCATGATGTTAGCCATGTATTGAAGAGTCTACGCTTAAAACTTGATATATTGGGGTAAGTAGACCTTTACGGTCAAATGTCTGCGCATGCGCGAGGTAGCTTAGAATTTCGCGGGCTTTTCATTGTGGACATGCGCGCCCGCGTCTTGACCTTGGCCTATCGGTCAGTGACTTCATCTGTGAATATGAGGAATTGATTTGTTACTTTTATAAATACACATTTGAGCTGAGCTTCATTTGGTCTCAAAGTAGTTCTAAATCTAAATTTATTCATCTACAAAGTTTATCATATCACATCACTGCAGATATAATACCAAAGTATTTAGTTGTCTTTTCTTTTTTCGGCCCTACATTTTCTCATTCTTGTACCCATATGTTGTCAGCTTTGCAAACGTGTTGTATTAATATTGCTAAAGCAGTTTTTTTTCGGAAGATAAGAAATTCTGCTGGATGAAAAGTTATTTGACGTGATAGGTTTGTAACGGTCTTCAGGGGCTCTCTAACTATACCGCGGTTTTCTGCAATTTTTCACGAATCTTGACAGTGCATGGTTAGAACGATATTTGATGAGATGATTTCTGACTTTCTAGATCTCCCAATCATCCGGCGTTGAGTATGTGGTACCAGCCAACTCAGAAGGAACGCTTATCGATTTTACCCCCTCAAACGCCAGACAATACTCAATATCCCACATCATTGCTGATGGTCAAAACTGATCAGTTCTCTAACGGCGTCGAGGACGCGAAACCATCCCTTACAGATCACAATCAAAATGGTATTGAAACAACACTCACTGATGGTTGTAGTGGACTTGTGAATGGAGGGGATAACCCACCCTGTCCTCAAGAGCAATCTCTAAATGTATCTATAAATCAGACTTTGGACAGTAAGGGGGAGGCACGGTCAGACAACGATGTTGTTTCACCTCTGCCACCTCTCGTTCCTGTTGGTACAACCGTAGAATCGGATTCGTCTCATTTGAAGACGGAATCGGATAAAATCGATGAAGGATCAAATAATAACTCGGAGACTTCAGGACAGTCTTCAGCTAAGGATTCTAGCAGCGTCGCTGTTGTTGTGGATCAAGAATCCGCTGACATAGAGACACCACGGTTACCATCAATTCAGAAGGACAATACCGACAATGAGGTAGTAGACCCGGTAGTTTCTATGGAGACCAAAGGCCGTGTTGCTATGGTGAACTTACTGAATGACGTGTCAGAGCTACAAGAATCACTGGAAAATAGACTGGATGTAATAGAAAAACAAATTGAAGGTATTTGCCCCAGTTCCCGTCCTTTTTTTTTACCCCTCTCTCCCTCCCTCCCTCCCTCCCTCCCTCCTCCCTCCCTCCCTCCCTCCCTCCCTTCCTCCCTTCCTCCCTATCTCACTCCCTCCCTTCCAGCCTGCCTGCCTGCCTTTTACATAGACATTTGTTTTTGTTGTCTCATTTCCTATTTCTGTAACAACTTTGATTGTGTTTTCTTTTCTTCGCACTAGTACTTGAACAAAAGACTCAACTCTCAACTGATGGCGATGCCAAGCCAGATCTCAGAAAACTTGTAAGGGATCTAAGTCGTATTAAACGGCTGGCTCTTCATGTAGGCTGAATATGTATATATATATAAAAATCATGTATATATATAAATCATGACTTGTATATGCTTGTGTATATGGTTAAATTAATAAACGTATAAAAAAATAAAAATCTGAAAATATTTATCTCTATTGCTGTTTGTTCTGGTGCCTGTGAAACATGTTGCGATCTCTATGCCCTGCTTTTTCTAATCGATTTCAGTTTATTTTCGTTTAAATTTTTTTTTCTTTTTTCTTTTTTTCTTTTAGAAGCTAGGCACTGGTAATTCTCAATTCATAAATATTGTAATTACTTGGAGGGCATAGCTAGCTGAATTATTCGGTTATGAATTTGTTTCATTTAAGGGTGTACTGCCTGTTGCTAGGGAAATTTGCAAATTCTCCAAATTGTCAAATCGCTTTCATACTTGATAGTTTGTCTTCTGTGAGGGACTGTGGAGATTTGATGACGTCATCTCATGTCATCGCGTGACGTCATTACTGCAGAAAACTAATTTTCTTCAGAAATGCATATTGGAGAATTTGAAATACATTAAATAAATCTTCAGTGGAATACCTGTAAACTAGCCTATGGCTAAGAGTATTACCCACTTTAAATAAAGTATTGTATTGTATTGTAAATCTTGAGATCAAGGTGCATAAAACCAAGCATACGTTTTAAAAATCGTTTTCAAATTAGTTTTCAATGAGTTTTTGAACGTCAGAAATGAGCGAGTAATGCAAATGATTTTCGTATTTCTTAATTTTACGCCAATCCCATGCTTGGCTTTGAAGAGAAGGATGTAAAGAATATAATTGACAAAGAGACTGTTATATGATCTGCCAAAGAAACCAGACCGGAAGTCAAACGTTTTCCCGCCAAAAACGCGTGCGCACACCGCACTCAAACACTAGGGAGTTTAAGAATGTGCGACGGCAACGTTGACGACGACGGTAGAGAACAATATAATGAAATTTATTAAGAAGAAGAATGCTGACACGTGGAATGTTTAGTAAATAAGTAGATTTCAACCGTCCCCTGCCAATTTACAACGGCAAACTCGAAAGTTTCACGCTCTACCGAGAACGCGAACGTCCAACCATTTTTCTTTCATAATTTACTTTGCTATGTACCATTCATCGTATATTGTGATTTTATGGGATAACGAACGCAAATTCAACTACTAAAGAATACAAGAAAGTATGGATTTAATGAAAACAGAATATGGCACTTTTTCAGCAACGCAGTCGTCGACGTTGCCGTCGTACCATCTTAAACCCCCTAGTACTATCATGCATAGCAACGACGGTGCATAGCAAGAGTAAATTTCTTTTGGCCCACCCCTCAATTCCTCTGGCCCACCCCCCCCCCCCCCCCCCCCCCCCCTTCTAAAAAATGAATGCTCCCTAAAAAATACTTAAAATGATTTTAACGGTGTTCTAATAAAAAGGCAGTAAGTAAAAAAAATCGTCTCGTTTATTTTGTACCCCTAAAAAATACCATCTTTTCTGAAAAGCCTTGGATTTTCTCTGACGACCCCTGAAAAAATACCAAATCGGCGATTTCAACCCCTAAAATATACGACGATCATCCCTAGCACACCAATGTAGGGAGTACACCCCACCCCCGGTAAAAATATTTGGTCTTTTCACGCGTCACGGATAATTTAAGAATCTCTTTCACGTGCACAAAAAAAATCAAAAGTTGCTTTCACGTGGACGCAAAAAGCCTTTTCACGTTTCACGCCAAAGGTATAGGGGACCCTGTTAATTGCAATTAAGGCGCCAAAAAAAAGAAATGTAATTAAGCCTAACGAATTCGAATCCTTACATGCAGGATCTGCTCAAAGCTGATTGGCTCAACGGGCGATAAACAATTTTTCTATATCGAGCTGCTAACCAATCCGAAAAGAGTACAACGAGATAACCAATCCGAAAAGAGTACAAGTGCTTTATATTCGAACTTATTTATAACTACAGCCCGGTCATGATACAAATATCACTTCGTTTTGAATTTAACCTTGTTCACGTTGTCAAAGCTTCTTGGAATAACCTCGGGAAGAAAAAAACTGATGCGTAAACGTTCACAGACAAAACCGCATCATCTTTTCTTGGAGTCAACTGAAGTTTTTGACGAAAGAGAACAAATAATTCTTCACGGCAAGAGGGAGAAAAAGGAAAAGGTCGATCAAGTAGGAGCGACCAAGGCCACTTTTTCAACAAGAGCCTCAAGAGATCTTCCTGGCCAGAAAGCACTTGACAAAACTTGCCAGTACTCGTACTCTGCCGACGAAAGATCAAGCAGGTACCAAGGGAATGAGAAGGAATACGTTACGAACAGGAGACCCTGGAACCAGTGTTGAATCGTCGAGCAAAGCCAAATGAAGAGCGAAGAGACCAAGGCCCCTTACAAGATCTACCAAGGATCGAGAAGAATTTCGTTAGGAACGGCCATGGTCTTGTTCCTTGGATGTCCAAATCTCCTCTCTCTACAAGAACAGAAAACACCATATCACTTTGGGATCATCAAAAATGTCTCCATTGATCCTAAAAAGGTGTCCCTCCTATCAAAATAGCACCAGGGACGAACTCAACAGTTACTCGTCCAAGAAGACGAATGTCAAACACTTGCCATTCCTTTGACGAATTTCATCTGGCCCATAATGACGGTGAAGCACTTGGCATATTCCAAACATTTTGCGGCTGAGAAGAGAAAGGATTCGATGAAATTACCACGAAATCCTTTCCTATACTCTAATGATGCCATATTGCAGCTTTCAAAGCCTCATGAAATTTCCCAAAAGAAGTTTTCACCACAGATGCTTAGGCTGAGCGTAGATCAAGAAATCGAACCACCTTTACGCCCAAAGCCACAACGTTCACAAGTTTTCACTTTTGATGAAAATCAAACAAGTAACATAGTCTTCAATGAATGGCCAGGAGTTGGCGCCTGGAAACCTCTGAGAAGGAGTCAGGTTAGTCAGGGAACCCGACCTCAAAATCCAAGTCTTGAAAATCAACTAGTAGATGCTCAGCCCAGAAAGAGATCCAGTATTTTGGATTCCATCTTCAATCGCTTTGTCCCCGCCAAGCCCACCCCCCAGCAACCTCGCTATGGAAGAGCAGCTATGACTGGCGCCAGTGATGAACAGATTTTGCGATACAGGAGCAGTATCCGACGTAGTGAGGTTTGCGACAGTCTTGATAACTTCATGAAAGAGAGAACACAAGTTCGTGCTCTGCGTAAACGTCTTGGAGATGATGAAAAGATGAAGAAAAAGTAGACATTGTTGTCAAAAAGCTAATTTATCTTGAAAACAATCTGAAGTGAGTGCAATGTATGTTTATAGAGTCTTCCACTGCTCATATTTGAACACCTGCATTCAAACGTTTTTTAATCTCGTTACAGTATCGGTATGAGATTTGAATGATGTAAATATTTCATTTGTTTGCCATTCGTCAAGAAAGTGTTATCTAAGTCGTGGTTTGTATTCAGTTATCATGCGATTCGTGTTTTTGAAAAATTGCTATTGATATTTCTTTTTAATTTGTTGTTCTTCATTAACTTAGCTAAGCTTAACATGATCGCTATCAAGAATTTTTTTCAAAGGAAAATTATAATCAGAATTGCTTCTTTCGCTATTAAAAGATAATCTTGATTGTTTAATTACCATACTTTTCTGTTGGCTAATGTCAAAGTAATTAATCGATCGATCATCGATATTATTGTCCTATTTCCACTAGTTACTCACTATAGTAATTATCTATTTATCTATTTATATGTATTTTTTTAAATCATTATTTTGTACACAGCTTCAATGGAAATAAGTGTCAACTTTTTGAATTCTGTGTATAATAAAGTTATTATTATTATTATTATTATTATTATTATTATTTTATTGATAGCCTCGTGAGGCCTGACAAACATGTATATGTTTACAAATATTGTGCCAAATAGGTCATTCACATTGTTGCATCATTTATTATTATTATTATTGTGTTTATTTCAAACTTTCACTTTGTTTACAAGTGTTGTTCGTAGTGAAACTGCGGATTACGATAATCTGGGCAATTTCCTATTATATATTTCAAATAGACTGATGCTTCATTTATGACTATGAAGGGCTTTCACTATTTCGCAGTTTTGTGCGATTACCCATTTTTGACATTTTCTAATCACGTTCATACTATCAGAGAGTCCTACATTCTTTAACTTGTCTTTCAGTTCTTTATGATACCCCGATAGAAAATCAAACACTACATTAACTTGAATAACATTATAACCGGGATACAATCTCTTTAAGCTTGACCTTAAATCAGCATATTTCTCTGTTTTCAATTTGTCTCGTTCTTGAATCTGTCCAACATTACATACAGTTCCTTCAAATATAAGCCATTGACGTTCTTTCTTGTTGCATATAGTGATGTCAGGTCTGTTTGCACCATCCTTAGGAACGACGTCTAAGTGTAGGGGAATGTTCCATAGTACCTTCACTTCTTTAGTCTCGACACAACATTTGGGTTGTTGTTCTCTGTACCAAGGTATCGTTTGGTGTTCTTCATTATTGGTGATTCCAAGTGCCTTTAAAATCGCATAGTACACTGGACGGAGCATTCGATCGTGACGCACTGTGTACAGCGTTTGCGCGATTGCAGAGCAGCTGCACATTATGTGTGGTACTGTTTCCTTCTTGACATGACAGAAACTGCATAACAAATCTTCTCCTCCACTTTGAACTTTCTTTGCATTGTAGACTTTAGTTGTGATTAACTGTTGTACGATACTGGTGTGTATGCTGTAGACTATGTTTGGGATGTTTGGCCAAACCTTTGCAATGTTATAGTAGGATTCATGATGTAAATGTTTATCTTGCCATTGTTGCACTATATATTGTCCTATCCATCGTTGTTGTTTTACTTCCTCTTCTAATTTTCTTTCGATTTCTTTTCTTAGTATTCTCTTGAGATGTTTAGGTTGAGGTTGATTTACTTCAATGGTTGAGTTACTTGCTTTGATGGTAGTCTTGCTTTCTGCTCTATTGTATTCTATATTCAAGTCCAGCTGACCTGCATATGTTTTTGCATCTTTTACTATCGATCGTAATGACTTCATTTCTTTGGAGTTCTGGAAAGTCGACACTAGTTGGACGTGTGGGTCAGCGCTGACAGTAAGGTAGTGAGCAGTCTTTATCTTCGTTGTCTTGTATAGGTCTCTAAATTTTGCATACCTTTCCCTCCTTTATCTACAGGTAGATACAGCAAGGGATTAGACTCGTGCTTATGCTTGGCTTTATTATCGTTCATTATTTGGCGGGTGCTTCAGTTTATTATTATTATTATTATTATTATTATTATTATTATTATTATTATTATTATTATTATTATTATTATTATTATTATTATTATTATTATTATTATCATTATCATTATCATTATTATTATTATAGTAATTAGAATGGCGAGAATAATTACTGTAGTGATTTTATTTAACTCGAGAATAAAATACGACTAATTAGTAAGCGTTAATGAATGGTTGTCACTCGGAAATGTGTTGGTTATATGTGAATGCTGCTGATTTTCCTTTCCGAGCTAAAATCCACACTCGAAGAAGCACGCGAAGGTTGGTTTGGTTTCGTTTCTTTTCATCTTTATTCCTTTTTTCCTGTGTTTTCTTTTCGGGGCAAAGCACCAACTTCGGCCGCCCATAACTTTGGCGTTATTCATCGAAACCACCTTCAAAATTTCAAGATTTGCTAACTTTGGTGTGCTCTTTGCAAATATTATATTTTTGTTCCATGTTCGAGTAATAAATAAAATGTCACGGAAGGGGTGGGAAAAGCTCATTGCTTCTTTCCTCATTGAAGATATAGCTTATATTAAGACTTATTATGTGCATGCAATAGAGTGGTTTTCATAAACCCGTGAAATTAATAATTAGTGAAATGAGTTCGTAATTTTTTTTAGAATGGGCACTAATTAAACCAAGCAATTAATCCGAAAACGCGTACGAACTTGAAGTGCTTCTTGGCGAACAAACACGTAATTATATAAAACTGAGTCGCGTTTTTTGAAATTACTCAGCATTCTTTTTGAAACGGGCCCTGCCAACTTAAGCCAGACTATTTCTTTGAGTAAACCAGAAAAAAACATAGATTTAAGATAGAAATGATGCCAAAACGTTCAGTGAACAAAAAGGAACTGTTCTCCCTGCCAACAGATTTTCTTGGCGAAAGAGAACGAATAATTCTTCATGGCAAAGAGGAGACACGAAATCAGCAGGACGGTTTTGTGGGAACAAAACTACGTCGATTTCAAGAGCAGCCTCAAGAGATCCAGTCCAAAACAAGGACTTGATTAAAACTTGCCAGGAGCATTACTCTGTGAACGGAAGGTCAGCGCAAGTGCCCAGAGAAAGAGTCGGTTTGGTAGCTATAATCAAGAAACTCTGAATCTACTGCCGAATGAAGAGCGAAGAGATCAAAATGGCTTACCAAATCAAGCGATGAGCGAAGAGAATTTATTTGGGAACCCCAACCCCCGAGTAAGTCCTTGGGTGTGCAAATTTCCCATGTTTTCTCGTACGCGATCTGATTTTGATGTACAAGCAGAGACAGAAACAAAGCTAACACATCCCTTTGGTGTCACAAAACATCTCTTCATCGATGGCCTCAATCACTCCTCCTGTTCAAAAGGCGCCAAGGGACGCATTCCGAAGTGTTCTTCCCAGAAAACAAATGTCACCCATTCATCAAATACTTCATAAACCAAACGACAATTTCTTAGACGAACATCAATGGTCTCGTCGTGGTATTGATGCTCTGCAATATTCCAATCATTTTGCAGTGGAAAAGAGAATGGATTCGGTAGGACGTACATAGAAAGTTGTCTCCATTTCCAACTTCAATACCATACGCCAAATCACAACCATCAAAACCTAAAGGAATTTCTTTCAAGACTTTCTCCAAGCAGAGAGTACTTACTTCTGTTGCCGAAGAAGACGAACAAGCTATCTCCCCAAGACCAAAACGTCCACAAGTTTTCACTTTGGGAGAAAACAAAACAACAACATTGGGGGATGTGATCTCTAATGAATTGTCAGACGTTAGCTGGAAACCTCTGAGAAGATGGGAGGAAAGCCAACCTCAAAATCCAAGTTCTGAAAATCAGCTGGTAGACGCTCGATCCAGAAATAGATCCACTATTTTTGATTCCATTTTCAAACGCTTTGACCCCAGTAAACCCACCACCCAGCAACCTCGCTATGGAAGAGTAGCTATGACCGGCGCCAGTATCCGACGTAACGAGGTTGGCGACAGTCTTGATGACTTCATGAAAGAGAGAACACAAGTTCGTGTTCTGCGTAAACGTCTTGGAGATGATGAAAAGATGAAGAAAAAGTAGACATTTGTTGTCAGAGATGGTTTGTACTCCTTATTTGATCAAGCTTGAAAAAGCTAATTCACCTTGAAAACAAACTGAAATCAATAACATGTATGTATATAGAGTATTACAATAGTCATATTTGAAAGCCTGCATTAATTCAAAACGTTTTATAAATCTTGTTACTATCAATATGAGATTTGGATAGCATCAATTTTACACAAACTCCTTTATAGAGCGGAGAGGAACGGTTTAGGGAGGAGGGAGAAATAGCCCCAAAAAGTAGGGAGGAGGGAGAAAAGAGGCAGAAACATTGGTTTGGGAGAAGGGAGGAAAACAATTATGAGATGTAGTGAAGGAGAAATGGCCGAAAAAAAGTAGGGAGGAGGGAGAAATAGGCTCAAAAAGTAGGGAGGAGGGAGATTTAGACTCCTGTTCCTCTCTGCTCTTTATAGATAAATATTTTTGCTTGTCATTCGTTGTTAATGAAGAAAGTGTTTCTGGTGTTTAACGCTATCGCATTTGCTGTATTTTGTGTGTTTGTATTCCATATGAACATTAAGAATTTTTCTGGAATGAAATTTATAATCAAAGTTTCTTATTTATCATTGAAAATATATGTCTATATCAGTAAGGTATATAATGTGAAAAGAAATCATCTCGATCCGTAATCAGTTGCCCAATTTTCATTGGAGATAGTTAATAGTAATTACTCGAACGATCATTGACGATATTTGCATATTTCCACTTGCTACATTCTAAGGGAGAGATCATTAGAAAAGTGATTTGGGGGGGGGGGGGAAGGAAATTTTCAGCTTGCACGAGTTTTGTTTTTGCTCAGTTGTGCAGGACCGTTAGTGTTTATGTGTGTATGAACAGGTGAAAATGATTTTTTTTTCTTTGCCTCCTTTGCACGAATTTTTTTCCAGTCTCAGTCTTCCCTTACACTGATATATTCCTCACCCCCGCTACATTTTTCTAGTCGTCCGTCCGTAAGTGATCGTTATCAGAAATAGTGAGAAAAATTACTGGGAAAAGAATGACTTTCTTTGGCCCCTTTTCCATCTGTGGTAAACCAGAAAGTGCGATTGGGGCGGCCGAACTTTTCATCCTTCACGTAAAATTCCATATTTTCGTTGTCTCGGGAGTATGGTTCATTTTGCATTAAGAGGGGATTTTTTTCAAGTTCGAGCAGTGAACGACAAAAACTCCTGAGTTGAAGAATAGCTGTTGTACAGAATTAAAATCATTTCTGTCAGAAAGTTTAAGTTGTTTGTAAGTAGTTTTGGCCGATGAAAGTTGAATCAAAGTAGTTAATCCAAAACGAAAATTTGGATCGAAAATGAGGTTTAGGCCTTCATTTGCTCATTTTCTATATGTTTTCTTTATATTCAGCTTGAAAAAGCTTAATCCCAACACAACGTCAAGAAAAAGTCTTTGTACAATTCAACAATTCGTTTTAAACAGTTATTTTATCTTGGTATTTTATCAGTTTTTAACGTGTAGAAAAAGGATTTGAGTGTTAATCCAGATCAGAAAAACGAAAATTTGGATTAAAACTCGCACGAAGGTCTAGTTTTTGGCGCTTTTTGCCATTACTGCTCGTCATTGAAAAAAATCTCCTCTTAAATTGACAAAGTAGTGCGGGTTCGACTTACAACACAAAATTGACACTAAAAGAGCAATCAAGCAACCATCCTTGAGAACCCCTACTAGTCTATTATTTTATCACTCGTTTCCTCCTCCCAGAAAATACCCCTGTGAACGTCGTCTGTTATAGAATTTGTTCAGAAGTAATGTTTTCTCTCGCTTTGATCGGTCGACCTGATAAGGTCTTGGAATCTTTAGTTCTAGTGGCCGACTTTGGTTAACGTTCTATCTGTGGTGAGCCGGATGGTCAGTTGATGATGCCGAAATCTTTATCCTTGAACCCCTAAGGAGAATTTTGTTTTCAATCAGCGAAACAGATGCGCGACTCCGGAAAATATTTTCTCCCAACTGGCCGTCAATATTTTGTCAGTGGAATTTCCGTCTCAAAATCGCTATTAGTTTATAGTTTATAGTATTTTGTATATAGCGAGGAGCCGCCATTTTTTTTGCAAGAACAAGCGACAAGAAACTGGCGGGAAAATGTTTTAGGACGCGCGCGTACATCCGGGACATTTGGTAACTTTTTCATATCTTCACTAGTGAAACTGATATGGAAAATACGAGTGTTTTAGTTTCCGGTAACTGAACACTATTATCCATATAATAAGAATGTATTTTTCAAAATCACCAACGTCCTTCGGATTGGCTATAGAAAATTATAAAGAAATATCAAAGCAATACACTTTTTTTTTCTCTTGCTTTTACTTTTATTCATAATTTAATGTGCATAGGCACTTATAAGAGAGGTGCTGTCCTATCCATTAGTATTAGTCACCTAGTTGGCCAGAGCTCTGTGAAAAGAGAAAAATGAAATATTTTGAAGTTTAAGAAACACGTTTAAAATTTCATTCCCTTGAAAATCAAAAGATAGAGGAAGAACCATGTTGAATGATTTAACAGAAGTGAAATCTTTTGTTGACTATTCACCCAAGATGGTAGTTTCATAGCAAGTTTTGTAAAATATTACTGGAGTTTTACCATAGAAGTTTTAATTGACAATACCACCAATCATCTGGGACTGCCTATTCAGGTTACTATTCCTTCGGGGACACAAAACAAAAGAGTTATCCCTGCTACCAGGGACAACTTGCCTTCATGAGAACGGGCCCTAAATGTGGTGCCGAGGAACAAAAGTCACGCCACTCGACTTCGTCTCGTGGCGTACTTTTTTGTTCTCACCACATTTTGACGTCATCTGTGCATCTATTAGACTACACACGCACGGTAAATGGAATCTATTTCGTAAATAAATCTTAAATTTGACAATTAGTCCGTTTGTGGACTGGTAAAACTCACCTGTTAACACATTTCACAAGTTTTGGCACAATATTCTCTCATGAATTTCCTGACTCTAGGACCACGTGCTTCAGAACAGAAATGATCGTGCCTAGTGCAGAAACTTCCGGCTTTACGTGAGTTTAAGCATCCTAAAAAGGAACCCGCGCATATGCTTGTCAGAAACTGAAAAGTCAAGGGACAGGATAGCCTGCATGTGAACAGGCTCTCAGGGGACGGGACGGGGAAGGGAAGAGGGAAAAACTCCCCCTCCCCCCCTCCCCCCCCCCCCCCCCCCCCACACACACACACTTCTCTTCCCCGTTCCCTCCCTCCCCTCCCCTCCCCTGAGAGCGTGTTCACAGCCTAAGGGACGTAGAGGGGTGACAATTTCCGTGGTTTTCAGCTGGAAGGTTCCATGTATAAGTTGATTTCTATACTAAGTGAATTCTTACATTTCAGGGGATTGCGCCAGGGGAGGACCATGGGAAAGGTAGTCGCACATGTGGTTTTCAGCAGTCATAAATAATTGATTTACAGACATGTTGTAAAATAATCTTTATGAATGTAGACAAGCGCTTCTTCCCCTTTCTAGCCAGTCATCGGAAAGAGGGCTATGGGTAGAGATACGGTTCAGTTGTGTTCAGCAAGAAGGATCTCGTGTTAAGGCTGATTTACACGCTACGATTGTCGCCCCGATTTTTTTACAAGGTTTGTTCGGGAAAAGGAAAAATCGGCCCGATTCGCAGAAATCGGCTACAAATTTTTCGTGTCGGGCCGATTTTTTGAAAGGAAAATCAAATGAATTGGAGCGCGGAAACAATGGATTTCAAATCGAGCCGACGAATCGTATCGTGTAAATCGGCCTTTAAGTGAAGAGAGATGGGGGTGGGGTGGGGAAAACAGGTGTTTGCTCCACTTGTTGAATTTCTCATTATTCCAATAACCGCGACCCACAAACAAGGAGCGTCTGCAATGTGGTTTACGATCATCATCGAAGTATAGATTTTCACCATCATACGTCTCGTTTATCGAAATATTGGGTTTTAAGATGGACACTTTCGGTTTATCTTAATTTCCTGTTATACTACGTTAAATTGTCAGGTGGCCTTGGTTTTTTTTTAGGATCATTACCAGCACAACTAAAATCATTATGATTATCATCATCATCATTATTATCATCATCATAATTATTGGTGCTTCTACGAGTATTCTTACGTGGACACTCGATGCCTGGTCGTTTCAGCGGTCCCTTGGCTGTCGATCCATCCCAGCAGCATCCATAAGTGCTCTTCAAACACAGCTTGGCAGCTTGATGCTCTGTTTAATCAAGTTCAAGAATAGTTTCGTGTGTTTGATTGTTGAACAGACCGCTCTTTTTGTTAGGTTAAAGATTTGATGGGGAAATGTATTGGTGGTACTGGTCTTTCCCATTCATTCATTTATCCATTCATTCGTCCATCCATCCATCCATCCATCCATCCATCCATCCATCCATCCATCCATCCATCCATCCATCCATCCATCCATCCATCCATCCATCCATCCATCCATTCATTCATTCATTCATCCATCCATCCATCCATCCATCCATCCATCCATCCATCCATCCATCCATCCATCCATCCATCCATCCATCCATCCATCCATCCATCCATCCATCCATCCATCCATCCATCCATCCATCCATCCATCCATCCATCCATCCATTCATTCATTCATTCGTTCGTGCGTTCATTCGTTCGTCCACTCGTTCATTCATTCTTCCTTATAATTAATCCCCTCTCTTTCTTTTCTTCCTTCCTTCCTTTTTCGCTCATCTTTCCTTTGATTTTCTTTTTTACCCGAAATATATAAAAACTGAAAAATACAAATTAAGACGTGTTCCTACGACCTATAGTAATCTTGCCTAAACGAATAAGAGGGACACCTCTAAAATGGACACCCATGGCTTGATATATAGAGAGGGACACCTCTCTAAGATGGACACCTCTCTAAAGATGGACACCTTTATAAGATGGACACCTCTCTAAGACGGACACCTCTCTAAAGATGGACACCTTTATAAGATGGACACCTCTATAAGACTGACACCTCTCTAAGATGGACACCTCTCTAAGACGGACACCTCTCTAAAGATGGACACCTCTCTAAGACGGACACCTCTCTAACACGGACACCTCTCTAAGACGGACATCTGTTGACAGTCCCGATGGTTTTCGTCTTAGATAAAGTTCACTTTACAAGAAAGACTTACTGCATCTTTCACAGGTTCTAGCACAGTCCTCAGTCATTCTTTTTCCAGTTTCATAGTCAGTATCACCATATCTGCCCTTGTCACAATTTCCCATTATTTTCTCGATCTTGCACTCGTACCTCGTTTTCATATCTTCGCACATCGCAACTACATACAAACAAAACAAGAACGGTAAGTAATCCAAGAACTGTTACGATAGACACAATAATGGTTTTCATAATCTAAAGCAAATTAGCCATGGGGTTTTTAATGGGGCAAATATTGGAACAAGAGAGCATTTTAAAAGATTGACTTGTCCTAGAGATTTTATTTTTAATACAAATATTGTTCCACTATCCAAATCAGAATTATAAAATTATATGATAAATAAAGCAGCTGCAGTGAAACCTCCGGGATTTGAAATTGTTTGCCCCCTCGGTAAGCATCTGACTAAAGCTGACTAATCTGCATTACAATGAAAACCATCGTCAGACAAGCTATTAAGAACCTTCTTCGATTCTAAAGGCCAATTTGCACAATACAATTTTTGCTTACAATGTCGCACGCAACAACACTACAACTTGCTTACAACTGTTGTAAGGTTTTAAAACGTTTTAAAATCCTATATACAACCTTTTGTTCTTGTCGCACGCAACAGTTGTAAGCAAGCTGTAGGGTTGTTGCATGCGACAAGTTGTAAGAAAAAATTGTATCGTGTAAATTGGCCTTCGATCTCATCAAGCATTAGTGGTTAGAATAAAACATCTAATTCATAAGATGTGCGCTGAACTCAAAGCATGAATGAATGAAAAATAATTTTGTTGGCAAAGCGCCTCACCTTGAATATTGTTACGTGGGTTAGGTTAATGCCTGAGCAAACTTCAACATTTGCTTCAACATCCGTTTTTGTTGAATGCTGTTGGTCGTTGAACGATGTTGAGCGCTGGGGTGGCAAACGGTTTCAACAATTCTTTCAACATCCGTTCGATTTTGTCGTTTGCCATCCCCTTTCAACCATGTTGAAACACTACATGACGGATTAGAGCGCAAGCGCATACCTAACAATGTTGAAAGAGGGTGCACGTGGTAAACGGCTTCAACTCCGATTCAACATTCTGAACATCCCAGAGAACAAAAGAAAAGTTGAATGGATGTTGAAGCAAAGTTTAAATGCTTTTAAACTCTTTCAACATCGATTCAACATCATTTCAACACGGTCGAAATGGGGTGGCCAACGCTTTAATTTCAACATGTCCATTCAACAAAATCAAACGGATGTTGAAGCAAATGTTTGAAGCCGTTTGCTCGGGCCT
Organism: Telmatactis stephensoni; assembly: GCA_029948255.1. Classification (NCBI taxonomy): domain Eukaryota; kingdom Metazoa; phylum Cnidaria; class Anthozoa; order Actiniaria; family Isophelliidae; genus Telmatactis; species Telmatactis stephensoni. Next base: position 109,598 of record JALIZF010001838.1, read on the forward strand.
TTATCAACGTGAGACCACCGGAGCGCAATATCTGAGTAGTCGATCACCCTTCCTTAATCTACCAGCTGGAGTGCAAAGCACCTAGCATGATTATAACTACATTGTAAGGGCGCGTTATACTAGATTACTAGTAACAGATTATTTCATACGATTATTTTTGGGGGTTTTCTTCCGTGCAGAGCGGTTTAATTTAATCCGTAGAAAAATTGGCAGACTAAAAGTTGAGGTTGCTATGAGGGCACCCGATTGTCAGGTAACTACAATTATTTGCTTAATTATCAGTTGACTACTCATTTCTTTTCCGCAAATGTGAATCCCACTGACCCCTCATAGTTAGTGGTGGATTTCTAAACCATTACATTTTTTGCTTCTTAACCAACTAGCACGTATTAGATAGCCATCTTTTGTTCCACAAGTTAGATATAATTACTGTGTCTGATACACAAGGCTAGGAGAAATTTTTTTCTCTGTCCTACAGTCCGCTCAGTATACAGTAAAACCCTGCTGACTCAAACTCCAAGGGAAAGCTTAATATTGTTCAAGATAGCGCGCGGAAGTTTGAGATAATTACCAATCATAATTGACTAAAAATGACTCAATGGGTTTATGTTCGAGATAGTGGCCTGGGGTTTTAGAGTTAACCGGGTTGGAGTTAGCAGAGTTAACCGGGTTGGAGTTAGCAGGTTGTAGTGAATTATAAAGCAAATCTCTTATCAGTATGTACCTCCACATCCTTTCTGGTCTGTACCCATCGCCTCCGTTTTGCCATCTCTACAACATCCGAACTTACTGTTATTACAGTCTTCTAAAACTAAAAAACAAAGAGTACAGTTAATATACTTGGAATCCTTCCATCCTACCCCCTTAGAGTAGATTTCGTATGAGTGTGAAACGGACCGCGCCGTACCTTGACCGTGTCAGTGCCGTGTTTTCTATAAAAATATTCGAAATTCCGCCTGCCATAACCGTGCCGTGACCGTGCGGTGCCGTTTACACAGTCATGTGAAATCTACTCTACAGCTGCGTGCGCACTTGCTGTAATTCCTCTGCCCCACCACCCGTTTCTCTCAATCTCGGTCGTACGCTTCAAAGGTAAATTGACATACTTATACTCTCCCATTTTCGGAAATTTTAGAACAAGAACTGAGATGATCGAAGTTTTTTAGTATTTTGTGTCAAAAGATAATAAAATGATATATTCATAGGACTTTCGGTTGACCTCTCCTTTGGTTCACGTGATCGACAAAGTGGGAGTGGGCGAATTTAAAGGCGTTGTTACATAGTGCAATTTTTCTTGTAATTTTTCCCGACGTCTCGCAACGGTGTTGTGAAAGAAGTTGTATACGTATGTAGGGTATTCAGCGTGTAGCATACCCTATATCGCGCCAAATAAACATTATTATTATTATAACATTATTATTAAATCACAGTGCGATAAAACGATTGCTGCTACGTTTTTTGACGTTGCGCCGGGTAAATACCCCTGCAATGATTCATGTAACTTGTTTTGAAAATTGTAAATTAGATATTATATTATGTATTTGTAAATAAAAACTTGTCTTGCATCGCCATTGTGAGACAGAAATTTGTATCGTGTAACAACGCCTTAAAGTTTTATCAGGCAGGAAAACGATAGAAATTTGTGTAAACTTTTTGTTTAGTTTCTTCATCTCCCAGCAAAACATTCTTGAAAAATCAGGGCCCAGTTGTTCGAAAGACGATTAGCTCACTAACCCAGCTATTAAATCTAAAGAAAATCACTCATTTTAACGTAGGAGTAACACTAGTCAAACTTTAAACAACAGTGCCCCCAGAATTTGAGCACAATGTAACAAAGATAACAAGACTTACATGAATTAAGTGCATTGGATACAGAAATCCAAGTGATCATGACGATCAATAGAAAGCAACTTTTGACCAACATCTTTCGTCGTCTCAAATCCAAATCACAACGCTTGCTTCGGCTTAATAAATGGTTATCAAATACTGCTTTTCTGACCTCTATTTATACCTCTTGATTTGAACGCCAACCACAGGTTTTGATTTAAAGTCGGGCAGATGGTTCAACCAGCTGTTACGACCAAATAATAACCAGTCAACTTTAAACCAAAATTTGTGGTCAATGTTCAAAGTATAGTCCCGAATAAGAAATTAAACCGCCAATGGCGTATATAACTCGTGGATTGGATTAACATCAACTGAGTTATAATGATTTATAGCAGCTTCATGAAACTTCGGCTGTGTGGTGGTTGCCATTTATGCATGCAAGAATATTACGCCCTGAATGGAATCAGTTCAGATAAAGACGTCTTTAAGGTAGTTCCGTAGCCTTAGATTTCATCAATGAATTTCCTTTAAAATCCTGTCATTTAAAGATGATTGCTTGGCAATTCTAAAACCGAGAAAAAAAGAGGGGGTCACCGTATTGGTTTCTGAGCTATAAGATGTAGTAAAAGATGGTATTTTCAATCATTTGCGACGATTTTTCTCGAAATGTACGTAATTTATATGGTCTGAAGAATGTGAACAAAATTTTACCAATAAATGGCCTGAGCCGTCTCAAAAGATAGATGTGAGGTTTATCTAGCAGTTTTAATCGTATGTATAGTGTTTGATGAGTTGCAAATATGATCGATTACAAGGGCATTCTAAAAGCAAATTTCTACCCAAGAACGCGTTCCGAAATCGTATACGGAGTTATAAAAATGTGGAAAATGTGCGACAATCCCATCAATGAAGTTGTATTTTTATATTTTAAATCAAAAAATTGATAAGTACTGTCTTGAATTAAAAGAAAAAAAAACAGGGGTCACCGTGTTATAAATTATTTAAAGAGTTAGAAAAGCACAAAAGAGAAAACATCGCTAAAATGGGCGATATTCTCGCCGCATTTTTCGATGGATGAGATAAACTAAATTTAAAAGTTTGAGGCTAAATACCTACAATATACAGTGTACAAGGTTACTTGATTAGAAATTTTCTGATATTTGGATGACAAGATATAATTTTTCTCTACTAAAGTTAGAGTTTCTACGTTTTCAATCGCTCGCTTACTAGTACCCAGACCCCCACGGTAATACCAATTTTAATTTCTCTAATAAAAGTGCGCGCGTTCGAATGCGCGCGGGAAATGAGCAGTAGCAAGGGTCTGGAACTACCTTAAACAGAAAGATTGGACCGACCTGTAAACCTTTTTTTAGAGAAATTTAATAGTCATTTTGAATGATCAAATATTAATGATATTGACACCGACCTAAATTTTTTTTAAAAAAATGGTTTCGGTTTTTGAAACCTTCATCAACAGATGTAAAATGTAAATGGTCCTTGTGCTAATGAACATTACTTAAGCCTCTATAAACGTTCGGCCTGTCCATATGTTCGTTAATAGACTTCTTGTTCTGAATAGAATGCCAAGCTTCCAAAAACGTACAAACGTCGAGACCATTGTTGGCATTGGTCGACAATTTTCGCGTTATCAATGTCAAATTCGTGATCTGTTCTTTTTACATGTTCAGCCAAGAGAGAATTGTTTTCCCCAAGGAAAACAGCTCTTTTGTGTTCTTTCATCCTGGTTTTTAATGCTCTGCTTGTTTGACACACGTATACTTAGTCGCAATCTTTGCAGTCGATTTTGTACTCAACAACTGTGGACAACTATTTCTCTGGTTTGTCTTTAATTAGGTTTTCGGAACATCGATCCAATGGATTTAACGGATTAGTGGGCTACCTTGATGCCGGGCGTTTCCGCAAGGTCCTAGAATCTTCTCTGATACCCCTTAAATGTATGGAAGCACTACTAAACCTTTATGTTTATCATTGTTGATTTGCTTGTCTTGTTGTTGTTCAGATCTCGCATTTCAGTAGCACAAGGACTCATGGCCATTTACATTTTACATCTGCTGATGAAGGTTTCAGTCGAAACCAAAACGTCCAATTTTTTTTAATTTTTAGGCCAGTGTCAACTTGTTATATATTTTATGTTTTATAAAGATGCCTGACTGCAAACCAAGTATTTTTAAATATTAATGAGTTAATGTAATTTCTTTAGCGAAAAAAATAGAGTCATTAGCTATAACAGAAAGAAACTAAACATTAATTAAATATTAACTAAATATAAATTTTGTCTAGTCTGATTTCAACATAAATATCGCAGATCTGTGAATAGTTCGGGAGTCCCTCGGGAGTCCCGGAATAAAAAAAAAGAGAGAAAGCGATAGCTGCTGCGTATCCAGAGTCCACGTTACTTTCGGCCTGACTTCAATCACATCGAGCATGCGCAGTAGCATAGTTTAACAATTTGCGAGTGAGTGACACATTTGCATATTTCGACTCCTCGCTATAACTCGTGCATTTGCAATCCACGAGTTAAAAATCAGCTGTTTTGGGTGGCAACAGTAGCGCAGTGGTTACTGACGCCACTCGCCTCTCACCACGTGGCTCCGGCTCGACACGCGCTTGATCATTGACGTTTGTTTGGTGTGTTGTTCTCTCCCTTGCCATGAGGGCTTTTTCCGGGTATTCCGGTTGTCCTCTCTCAGCAAAAATCATGGGTTTATGTTCCATCTTGGTGTGGTGAGCGGGATAGTATCGATGATACGGAAATTTTTATCCTTGAAGCATAATTTCAGTAATTCCGTGTGACGTAGCCTGCGTTACTGGCGGTCTGCGGTTTTTGGACGAAGGAAGAAATTTCTTCCTCCGCCCAAAAACCGCAGACCGCCAGTAACGCAGGCTACGTGCGACGTGTCCGTTTTTATGAGTGTTTCTCCTAAGTTGTGTGTGTGTTGAGACCAGTACGTGTTTGCTTGTTGTGTCCTCAATATTCCACGTTCGAGATATCAAGATTCCTAGCATTATAGCGAGGCTCACAGGAGTAAACTGCCAAAATAACCACCTAGCAGAAAGAGATTAAGTGTATACGATATTGGAAATTATTTAGAAATTAGTAGAAACTAGTTTTCTGACATAAAATCACGAATAATGTGTCGCTTTTTATTCTAATTATTAATTAATGACCTATCGATCCAGTGACACATTATTTGTGATTTTATTAGGTCAGAAATCACATTTTTGCTACACATTTAAGGAAAAATGTAACTTTTTACAACTCTCTTATTTGACTGAAACAGGATTTCAAAATGGACATAATTAAGTGGTAATTAAGCTACGCGGTCGTGCAATTTTGTAATCACTCGTGTGATTTTGGCCCAAATTGCACTCCACTCAGTTTGATTACCATTATAAATTAAATGATAAATGAAATAGCTTCGCCCTTTGTAATTCAGAACTTGTACTTGTGCTGCAAGGAGGGATGATGACTTATACTACCAAATTTTATTTTTTTATACAAGGCAGCCATTTTATATATCGTAAGAGAACTGGTTGTTAAAATGTGTTGTGGCCTAAATTAAACTTCAATGTTGTACTTTCAGATGGTATTTATATTTATATACACTTATTTCAGAAAACGTTGTCGCGGTTCAGAGCAACAAGCGGCAAGCCAAGACCGACACAAATGCTGGTTTTGAACAAAAAGTACAAAATGTGATCATTTTAATATTTAAAAATTTGGGGTAGCTCATCACCCTTCCTCGCAGCCAAGTGCTGAATTCGAAGGGCGCAGCTCAACGTGATCGAGTCGAAGGTTTACAAGGGCGCTTTCATTACGAACAATTGAACAATCACACATTTACATACAAATTTACATACACATACACGTAGCAGCCACCATACGACTCATGTCTGATCACGGAGCACAGCTTAGATCGAAACTAGTTCGTTTTTACTGAGGGAGGAAAAACCGGAGAACCCGGAGAAAAAACCCTCGAAGCAAGGGAGAGAACGAACAATAAACTCAAGCCACATGTGATGCCCCGTCCGGGGATTGAACGAGGGACCACAGCGGTGACAGAGCGGCGCTCTCACCGCTTGGCCACCCTTGCTTCCAAAGTCCTTTTGTTAGTATATCGCTTTCAATTCTTTTGATAACAAGTCTAGATCTGATTTGAATACACTACAATTACCAGCATTCATTTCTGGCTTGCCCTGACGCTTGTTGCTTTGACCGTGACAACGTTTTTTGAAATAAGTGTATACCCGGAATTTGCATTTTGACCCTTCAAAACATAGAAGCTGAGACCGAAATGGACCTTGGGAAATCTGCTAATCAGACGATTTTAACGTACGTATGTGGACGTTACTAACAAAGACTCAGCGTGAGAAATTCTTGGTATTATAAACACGATTATGTAGCGAGTTCATAGATAAAACCTATGAAAATTCAAATAGGGAGTCTCGTTTTGGAACAACAGTTCTGTGAGTTGCTCCCGCCCTAGAAATAAAATATTACTAGTGCACCCAGAAGCCATTTTGGTCGTAGATTCTAGGTTCAATGATCTTTAAAGGGTCAATGTTTGTGTAAATAGGTATGAATGTATATTTCAAAACCATTAACATTCTTGAGATTCTCCATATAAACTTATAAAGAAATAAAATCAAAGCAATACACTCTTTTCCTCTTGCCTTTTACTTTTATTCATAATTTAATGTGCATAGGCACTTATAAGAGAGGTGCTGTCCTATCCATTAGTATTAGTCACCTAGTTGGCCAGAGCTCTGTGAAAAGAGAAAAATGAAATGTTTTGGAGTTTAAGGAAAACATTTAAAATATCATTCCCTTGAAAACCAAAAAAATAAAGGTAGAGCCATGTTGAATGATTTAACAGAAGTGAAATCTTTTGTTGACTATTCACCCAAGATGGTAGTTTCTTAGCAAGTTTTGTAAAATATTACTGGAGTTTGACCATAAACTTTGAATGACACATTACCACAGTAAAAGTTTTTCAACGACAACTAACTTTAGCGATTTCTCTAGGAGAAGATTTAGCGGCTACTTATAGTTTAGTACATGATTTTTGGGAGGAAATGGCGAATTACGATTGCATGACAAAGAAAAGAATATTAATTTTAGCGAGTGCAAAAATTTAGCGTGCGCTTTGATTGGTCGAGAGCCATTTGTGATTACTGATGACGTCATGGAATACTTCGATAAATATTGTATAAAACAAATAAATTCCATTTTTCCTTGCGTGTGTACTCTTATCGATGCATTCAACTTCGTCTCCTGGCGTACATTTTTGTTTTCATCACATTTTGACGTCATCCGTGCATCTATTAGATTACACACGCACGGCAAATAGAATCTATTTGTTAAATAAATTTGAGTTTGAGCCGAATTAGTCCGTTTGCGGACGGGTAAAACTCACCTGTTAACACATTTCACAAGTTTTGGCACAATATCTCCTCATGAATTTCCTGACTCTAGGACCACGTGCTTCAGAACAGAAATATTTGTGCCTTGGGCAGAAACTTCCGGCTTTACGTGAGTTTCTACATGCTAAAAAAGAACCCATGCATATTCTCGTCAATAAATGAAAAGTCAACGGACGGAGAGGGGTGGCAATCTACGTCGGCGTGTTTAGTTAGAAGACTACATGTTCAGTTGTGCTTAGCAAGAACGATCTCGTTTTAAAGGTCCATTTGGATGAAAATCGATGCAAATTGGAAACTGATTATTTCTGTCTGAAGATGAATGTAGTTAAATAACCGTCTACCCTCTGCCCAAAAATCTGCATTTCAAGCTCATTTTCAAAGAGAAATTTTGATATTAAGTCTAAAAGAACAATAGGGTTGAGTAAATAACGTCATTTACTCACAACTTAAATGCTAAAATACTTGACAATTTCCATTCGTCTCGTTTGAATGTAAATTAAGAAAATGTTGCTCAGCAAAAGTTTTGGTGATTATTGGAAGTCGTGCAGATAATTTTTAATAAGTTTCATGTCATTTCCAATCTTAATTTATTCTTATTCAAGTGCCCCTTTAATAAACGAAGAGATAAGGCGTAGGAGGGCAGGTGTTCGTCTGCAATGTAGGTTACGATCATTTCCATGCAGCATAAGTAAAATCATTATTATTATCATCATCATCATCATCACTGATTATAATTATTGGTGCTTCTACGAGTATTCTTACGCGGACACTCAATGCCTGGTCGTTTCAGCGGTCCCCTGGCTGTCGATCCATCCCAGCAGCATCCAAAAGTGCTCCTCAAACACAGCTTGGCAGCTTGATGCTCTGTTAAGCAAGTTCAAGAATAGTTCCGTGTGTTTCATTATTGAACAGACCGCTCTTTTTGTTAGGGTGAAGATTTGAAATGGGGAAATGTATTGGTGGCACTGATCTTTCCCATTCATTCATTCGTTTATCCATTCATTCGTTCATTCTGTCATTCATTCATTCACATTTAAATTCCCTCTAAGACGAACACTTCTCTAAGACCGGAAAAATCACTAAGACGGACACCTCTAAGACGGACACCTGTTGATGACGGACACCTCTCTAAGACGGACACCTCATTAACACGGACATCTGTTGACGGTCCCGAGGGTTTTCGTCTTAGATGGAGTTCACTTTACAAGAAAGACTTACTGCATCTTCCACAGGTTCTAGCACATTCCTCAGCCATCCTACTTGCAGTAGCATAGTCAGTATCACCATATCTGCCCTTGTTACAATTTCCCTTTTGTTTCTCGATCTTGCACTCGTACCTCGTTTTCATATCTTGGCACATCGCAACTAGATACAAACAAAACAAGAACAGTCAGTAATCCAAGAACTATTACTGATCAAGAGACCATAATACTAAGAGAGCGAAACTCAGTTTGATGTCTGTGCGATGTTCGTGGCGGCTAAGGCTATTTTTAGTAACTTCGCCATCGCGCGTGCAGAGGGACTCTGATCGGAAATGGGCGGGGATGCTCGTCGTAACGTTTAGGGGTATAAATCAGTGATCTGGTATCTATTAGGGTGTCTTAGACTTTAGTGGACTACCAGAGATTATTAAGAACCTTAGGGTCTGATTATATGAACCGGGTTGGCGCGGTTCATATAATAATCAGGCCTTTAGAGATTAGAATAAAGCGATCCTATTTCGCGTATGGGTAATACTGAACTCATAAGATTGTGCTGAGCCCGAAAGCATGGTCGAATGAAAAATAATAATTTTGTTGGCGAAGCGCTTCACCTATAGAAGAATTTCACGGCAGACATGTCTGTTTGTGGTCAAAATAATAGTAATTTTCTTCCGAGAGAAACAGAATCTTTTGTTATTCTAAAACTTTCTATTGTACTTGCCCACAAATATGGTTGCCGTGAAATCGCTCTATAACAGCGGTTATGTGAGTTATAAGCGTGAGGCAAACAGAGCGCACCTAGCATTATGAAACACAGTAAGGGCGTGTTACAGTACATTACTAAGAGCAGATGATTTCATACTCATTATTTTTGGGGTCTTTCTTTGTGTCAGAGCGGTTTTATTTAACCGGTGAAAAAATTGGCGAACTAAAACTTGAGTGTGTCAATGAGGGTACCAAAATGCCATTTAACTAATATTTGTCTCGCAAATCTCACTGAGTCGACTATACTCAATAGAAAAAAGTAAAATATCAGTTAACTATAAAAGCTCAAGTATCAGTTATCGACTAATTTTTAGGCCAAAAATGTCCGTTTTCTGTTAAACCCCATTCATTCGTTTTTACTCTCTATTGTTTTACAGTGAGGCTATTAATCCTATTAGATCTTACGAGGGCTGCTACACCACCTCGGGGATTGCAGGCAAAGCAAGAATAGTCATCTTTTTCCACAAGTTAGATATAATTACTGTGTCTGCGGTACACACAAGGCTGGGAGAAGAATTTTCTCTGTCCTACAATCAGATCAGTATACAGTAAAACCCTGGTAACTCGCGAGATTTTCGAGTTAACCGGGTTAGAGTAAGCGGGATTCTAGTGTATTATAAAGCAAATCTTCGATTCCTTTGTCAGTACGTACCTCCGCATCCTTTCTGGTCTGTACCCATCGCCTCCGTTTTGCCATCTCTACAACATCCGAACTTATTGTTCTTGCAGTCTGCTAAAACTAGAAAACAAAGAGTGCTTTCAATATACTTAATGCCATAATTCCTCTACCGTACCTAGACTGGGAGCAGTCCCTCCTTTCCCCTCCAGAATCAGTAAAAGCGAGCGCCAAGAATACCTGGACGAGCCCCCATTCTTCGCTCGTCGAGGTATTCTTGGCGCTCGCTTTTACTGATTCTGGAGGGAAAAGGAGGGACTGCTCGTAATCTGGGTCTTACGCTTCAATGACGTAACAATTACCCTCCAATTTTTGGACATGAAAAGAAAAAAAAAGAAAAGAAAAAAAAAGAAAAAAGAAAAGATATAACCAATGATATGATCTATGATATGATGTCGAACAGGGCCCAGAATTTGAGCAAAGATGACAAGACTTACATGAATTCAGTGCACTGGATACAGAAATCCAAGTGACCATGACGATCAATAGCACGCAACTTTTGAACAACATCTCTCAAAGCCCAAGTTATAACACTTGCTTTAGCGTCAAATAAATAGTTATCAAATACTGCTTTTCTGACCTCTATTTATACTTCAGTATTTGAACGCTAACCACACCCCTAGGTTTTGGGTTAAAGTTAATTAACCGCTGGTTCAACCAGCTGTTACGACCAAAGAATGACCAGTCAACCGTTTAAACCGCATGGGTGGCGCATCTGTTACACCACTCGCCTCTCACCATGTGGGCCGGTGTACGAGCCCTGGCTCGGACGCTGGATCACATGTGAGTTGATCAGTTTGATGTGTTGTTCTCTCCTTTGCCAAGAGGTTTTTTCTCCGGCTATTCTGGTTTTCCTCTCTCAGCAAAAATCAACATATGAGTCGAGTGATGTTTATAAAATATTTAATATAGAGGTAGTGAGTGTAAGAGTACAATGCCCCACAAACGCAATTAGTGCGCAAGCGTTAGAAGATGGATACTGACTTAAATAAACAGTTATTAGGCTAAGGTCAAACGTCGTACTTCACATGAGCCGTATTTTATTCACTGAATTAAGTTCGTGTAAAGTTCGGATCCTAAAGTTCGACGTTTGACCTAATTAGCTTCGACTGACTGAATTTGGTACGACTAAGTCGTTTTATACGACTGACTCAGGCGTGCTACACTTGAACTTAATAGATTGAGTTCGACTTCTGGTTAAACGTCGAACTTTATTGAGCTGAACTAAATTCAGACGTCGCAGGCATACATCCCCTTGCATTCGTCAAGACTGTCTTTAGGATCGATTCATTAGTACGACGTTTGACCTGGTCTGTCGAACTAAATTGTTTGGGTCGACCTGAATTCCAAAGTATGACTCAATTAAGTACGACATTTGACCTTAGCTTAAAAGACTCTACATTTGCTAGTAAAAATGAAGACTTTTCATGTGTTGTCAGAAGGAATTAGCTAGAAAATGAGTCTGCTAGCCCTCTTGAATTGGCCAAGTTCTTTAATTAACGATCTTTTAATACAAAGGGAGCTTTGTTTCGAAAAAGGGTTTTTGCACGAGTTTTTGCACATTTTATTTCAAAAATTTGTTATCCATAGGTTCATATATTTTCAGCCTGAAAGACATTCTTAAACATTCCAAGATATTTTTCTATTGCTGGGCGGGGAGTTGAAATTGCCACAGAACAACGGAGAGTTGCCTATAGTTCTTGCACTCATTGTTACTTAAACATTTATGGAAACCCTTAATTTTTTTTTACCGAACTTCATTGATAAGATGAAGATATATATTGTTGGGCGGGGGAGTTGAAATTGCCTCAGAACAACGGAGAGTTGCCTATAGTTCTTGCACTCATTGTTACTTAAATATTTATGGAAACCCTTCTTTTTCTCCGAACTTTATTGATAAGATGATATCTCTATTATCACGGTAAAATTGAAGAATTCCTGGGATTCCTTCCTTAATTAATCCATTGTACATAAACCGGGTTTATTCAGCTGTTCGATTCTTTGGTTTGTTTCTTTGTTTCTTTGGTTGAAGGTAAATATCAGAAATATTTCAAAACAAATATAGGTAATTCATTAGAAATAACCTCATAAAACAAAGCTTACCAAATATATATATCACTAAACGAAATCGGAAATTTAAGCATCTTTAAACATTGCTTAAAGTTGCGAAAAGATCAGCTCGAGAAGCTTTACACCTGTCATGTAAAGACCAGTAAAGATGCTTAAAGCCAGATTGTCGATCTGTGTGAAGGCAGAGTAAATCTTACGTAATGAAGACGTTTAAAGATTAGGATTACACATACTATGGGATGCATAAAGCTAACTTATATTTAATCGTTACTATGATGTCGTAAAGGTATTTAAAAATTAGGATATTTAAAAATTAGCATTACAGATAATTTGTGATGGCGTAAAGCTACCTTAAATTTGATCTTCACTATGATACGATGTCGTAATGCGTGATTTTGATCTTTTTTACCTTAGAAAAAGCGAGAAACATAATTGTGACATTTAAACTTTATCGGCGAAAAATCTTTCAATAAATAATGTTAGTTTAAAGAATAAATATTGTCAACTGATACGCTTTCATGTGTGGTATGTTTGAATGGCTACATACGAGGAGAGGTTTATGGTAAGTAAACGCGTATAAAGAAATGCATAGTCGATCTTTCTTCAGCTTAACGTCAATGGCAAATGTTACCTTTAAACAGCTTTACGCCGAGAAATAAAGCTGATCTTCTTGGTCACGATCGACAGTCGCATAAATGTTGACTTTAAACTAAAATACATGGCTTTAAGCCACGGTAAAGGGGATCTTTAATCATCTTTACACTTGTTTAAAGCTGGGGCGTTGAATGAACCCATTGTAGGCTGTTAGAATCTCAATCTAAGGGAAAAAACTGGGGGTCACCACGCATTTTAATGGGTTATACGTCATCAAATGGTGCGAAAAATGCATTTTTGACGACCCAAAGGAAAAAACATATAAATCCTCTATACTTCCAATAAGTTTCAAACTTATTTTCCTAAAACACTCTAAGCATAATTCTCTGGTAGGCCAATACCATAAAATACGCGAAAACAAAAAAAATCATCAGTGCTTTTATAAAAACATTTACTTGGTTTTAGGCTGTTCTAGTACGATGGCCCACAGGGGCAAAACACAATGCAAAATTCCTTTGAAAACACAACAAAGTTTTATGGAACACAACAATCTTTCACAGAACACAACAAAGTCTCGTGGAACACAACAATCTTTCACTGAACACAACAATCTTTCACTGAACACAACAATCTCTCATAGAACACAACAAAGTTTCACAGTACACAAGTCTTTCACAAGCAACTAAAATCTTTCACGGGGCAACAATCTTTCACGTCAAGCACAGCTGCCACAGGCTTCCCAGTCTGATTATCTGTGGATTATGTCTAGTAACGGTCATTTCCAGGTCGAAAGCCAAATATACCCTGTTAGAAATGCTCTCAAAATGACTGATTTTTTCAAACATCATGCCAAATATTGAGTTCAAAAATAAAGATTAATGCTTAATACTTAAGTCTCGGAACTCGGGGATAGCTTGTTACCTCTTTCCCTCATCCCTCTCCTCCCCTCATCCCTATTTGCGTGTTCAAATGGAACGTTCCGGTGTACGTCGATCAGGTGGCATATACAGCACAATCGGAGAACAGTCAAAACGATAGCCTGGTTTTCACTATCGAAGCAAGACAACGCCAAGCTCGTGTTTTCACTTGTAAAAGTGGCGACGCAAGCATAAACGCTAGCACAAAAGAACGGAAGGTTTTATTTTTCTTGCGCGGGCTTGCGTCGTCTTGCGTCGTCTTTCAATGTCTTTCGTCGTCTTGCGTTGTCTTGCTTCATCTTGCGTCGTCTTTCGTAGTCTTGCGTTGTCTTGTGTTGTCTTGCGTCGTCTTGCGTTGTCTTGCGTTGTCTTGCGTCGTCTTCCGTCGTCTTGCGTTGTCTTGCGTCGTCTTGCGTCGTCTTGCTTCGTCTTGCGTTGTCTTGCGTCGTCTTGCATGCGTTGTGTAGAGTCATCGTGCGTGGTCTTGCGTGGTTTTCCGTTGTCTTGCGTCGTCTTGTGTTGTCTTGCTTCGTCTTGCGTTAGCGTGAACCAGGCATTATATCGTATTTATCCCACACCATAGCGAATACAGCCAATCAGAAAGCAGGAAAGCCGTTGTATATTTGACGGTATTCAACTGTCTCTTCCCATGACACATTGCCATTATTTGCTGTATTTTCTATGGTGTGGGCTTAGTGTAGGATAAAATAATTGTATGTATTTGCTACCTGACGCATAAAATCAAATCAAAGCGATTTGAATTCATGTTACGGGGACAAATTCTAATGTAAGTCAGAAATGGTTTCCAATTTTATTATTCAAATAGGTATTTAAAAGTAAAAATATTATCACTTGCGAGAAAAAAAGTCCTGATATTCGAAAAAAGAAAAAAAATTAGGAAAAAACGTCCAGACATTCGAAAAAAGAAAAGGAAAACAGGAAAAAAAGAAAGAAATTTGTAATGTCTAGGGAATGCACCCCACAGAAACAATGCAGTGAGATATATGAATAATTATAATTAAAAATAAAAAATGAAAATGAAATTTATCAGAAAAAATATCAAAAACACCAAACATTTAAACACAAGTTCAAAAAGATGTAATTTTAACTTAAAGCTTGGGGAAGAAACGGAAAAAATGAAATAAAAAAGAAGTCAGAAAAGAATCCGACGTCAACGAGGATCGAACCTGTAACCCCTTAAAGAGCACCCCCCGGAAATAAAATAACAGACTGAATGAATAACTGTAAAAAGAAAAAAGAAAAAAAAAATTGGGACGATTCTCCCGAGACATTCTGAGAAGCTGAGACATCGAATCGACTTACGTTACGGATGAAGATTTCGGCCCCATCCACGCTATCCCGGTGCTACATATTACAGTTATCTTAGCCCGAAGGCCAGGGAGGGAGACGATATCCGGACCCTAATCCATACCTTTAGATATCACCTTAGACCGCTGCGCTACCTAGACACTTAATAAATTTAATGACTAATTGGGGTAGTCTATTCGGCGAAGTTTCATTGTAATGCTATCACTCCCCAGGGAAAGAAATGAACCAATCAGAGTCCAGCCATAAAAAAATAGCTGTTTTGTAAATAAATAGAAAGAGAAAATAAAAGAATTAGTTTTCAGGAACATCGAGCTTGTCTGCATTGTTTTACTCCATCGATTTGTCCCAATTCCCCAGGGAGATAGAAGAACCAATCAAAATCTAGTCGATTGAAGAGGGATCAATAAATTTCCATGATTATTTTAAGTACAGCAAGCTTCAAGCCGTTACGTACGCTATTACTAATGGATTTTTATTTCCGTTGCAAAGTGAAATGATCGGCCTCACTGAAGATGTTCAGTTGGAATCCACGTTTCTTATTTCAGGAATATCCCTAGAGCGTAATCAGATTAAGACATCAGCAAAGGTAAGTTATTTTATAAGTTAAGGTGATTTAAAATTTGGATTGATACTTTTAGCTCATCGTTTTAAAACAAAGCTCGTAGTTGTTTACATGTACGCGTTTGTTCTTCAATATTAACACCAAATTTGTTAGTTACATAGTCGATTTGAGTTTAATTGTGTAAGTAGACGAGAAATTAAATTATAACTGATCTCGTCAAAATGTATCCCCGAAAACTCCACAGAGAATCTCGTAATGCAGAATGCCAAACTCGCGCAAGTTTTTATATTGTCGTATTCAAAATATTGCATGGGAAATGCCATTTCTGCCTAGAAACTTAATAACACAAAAAAGTATATAGACCTTTCGAATCTTCCATAGCGCTTTCATTACATGATGAAATCTTTCAAGTGATTCACTGCTCTGCCTGACGAATTATGCTATACATAGTCAAGATAACTAAAATTACACGATTGTAGAATCCAGAGTAAGCACCAGACTGAGACACGAACGTCACGTGATTTGACATGTTTCACCGCATTTGTGCTATTTTTAAACCACAGGTCACTTACGCGCGCTCGTCAATTTTGAACATTTACATTCATTTGCTTCCAGCGCGAGGTGAATTCGTTCGAATCGTGTTCTAAAAAAGAAATCGAATGGGGGACAACATGTCAAGGTTTTTATAAGGGTGTGTGCGGAGTCTCAGTCACCTGATTATACTCTCCTGGATTTAGTCGTTATTTTTGATGTTAGTCTTGTGGTTAGGGAACGGGAACTAATTTCGAAAACTGAAGAACTGATGTCCAAAGCTGTTTTTTATCATAATCGGTACCTATTTTAATATCCCATATCAATCTTGGGGCGGGGAAGGGGGTGGGTTGGGGTTGGGAAAGAACTAGAACCCTTCACTACCCCTCTGACTTTCTCATGCGACCTGCGCTGGGGCTATTGTTAATGGGGCTTGTTAATTGCTTAATTTGTAGAAACCCAGAACACAAGATGTTATTTTCCCTGTAGCTTGTAACATTGTACACAACATGCATCGTGCGTGTGTCCGACCCTGCAACAGGTGCGCGCAACAGTTAGAGAAGTAGAAACGAGTTCTTTTTCTGAAGCCATACCAACCTTGTAACAGATCGTGCAACGTTTTGCGCAACAGCTACAGAAGTACAACCGAGCTTTTCCTGGGGCATTGCGCGCGTATGTGGACGTTTCTAACACTAAGGACTCAGACAAATTCTTGGTATTGTAACACAATTATGTAGCGAATTCATAGATAAAACATGAAACTTCAAATATTACTAGTGCACCCAGAAGCCATTTCGGTCTCAGATTCTAGGTTCAATGATCTTTAAAGGGTCAATGTTTGTGTAAATAGGTATGAATGTATTTTTCAAAACCACCAACGTTTTTCCGACTGGATATAGAAAATTATAAAGAAATATCAAAGCAATACACTTCTTTTTCTCTTGCTTTTACTTTTATTCATAATTTAATGTGCATAGGCACTTATAAGAGAGGTGCTGTCCGATCCGTTAGTATTAGTTGCCAAGTTAGCCAGAGCTCTGTGAAAAGAGAAAAATGAAATGTTTTGAAGTTTAAGAAACACATTTAAAATATCATTGCCTTGAAAATCAAAAGATAGAGGAAGAGCCATGTTGAATGATTTAACAGAAGTGAAATCTAGTTTTGTTGACTATTCACCCAAGATGGTAGTTTCATAACGGGGTTTGTAAAATCTTACTGGAGTTACCATAAACTTTGAATGACAGATGCACTATTCATTTGGGATCGGACTTCCTGAAGGTCATAGTCATAGTAAAAGTTTTAACGACAATTAAATTTCACGATTTCTCTAGGAGAAGATTTAGCGGGTACTAAGTTAAGCGATTTTCGGGATGAAATGACGATTTTTACTACGATTGACAAAGAAAAGAATATATATTTTAGGGAGTGCAAAATTTTTGGGAACTCATTAATATTCGCTAAATTATGTTGTCTATTTCTTGAACCATTAAAAAGTTAATATAACATTAGGTATATTACGTGCGCTCTGATTGGTCGAGAACAATGTGTGATTACAGATGATGTCATTGAATCTTACGCGCGCTCTGCAGATTGGCTGGAATATTTCAGTAATAAAAATTGTATAAAACAAATAAATTCCGTTTTACCTTGCGTGTGTACTCTTATCGATGCACATGTGGTGAGAACACAGTCACGCCACTCGACTTTGTCTCCTGGCGTACGTTTTTGTTTTCATCACATTTTGACGTCATCCGTGCATCTATTAGATTACACACGCACGGCAAAATGAAATCTATTTGTTAAATGAATGTAATGTTTGACCAGATTTAGTCCGTTTGCGGACGGGTAAAACTCACCTGTTAACACACCCCACAAGTTTTGGCACAGTATTCTCTCATGAATTTCCTAACTCTAGGACCACGTGCAGTAGCACAAAAATGATTGTGCCTAAAGCAGAAACGTGCGATTGCACGTGAGTTTTTGCATGCTAAAAAAGAAACCAGGCAAATTAATATTCTCGTCAGTAAATAAAAAGTCAACGGACGGAGAGGGGTGACAATCTTCGTCGTGTTTAGCTAGAAGACCATGTAAGGGACAGACCATTAGAAAAGTGGGGGGGGGGGGGGGGAAGTTTGGAAAAGGAATGATTTTTGTTTGGTCACAAAAGTGGATATATATATTTATTAGACTTGGCAGGATTTTTTTATGTGAAAATGGCAAGGCTGGGATTTTTTAAGCTTACATTTCGGAAGATTATGAAGGGGAAGAAGATGGAAAATTGTGAAGAAGAAGGTGGATGCATTTGTTGTTCATAAATAACATATTTACAAGTGTGATGTAAAAGAACATGCAAGCTTTATGAATGCAGACAAGCGCTTTTTCCCCTTCCTATATAGTCTCCTGGGAGGAGAGGTAAAGATACGATTCAAGATACAGTTGCTAGAAGGCAGGTTATAGCAACCGGCCAGTTGTGTTAAACAAGAAGAGAGATGGGAAAAGTGTGAAGAAGGTGGTCGCATTTGTTGTTTTGAGCAATCTTAACTAATGTAAAAATCGTAAAAGAATAAGGCTTTATAAATGGGGGCATGGCGCTTCTGGGTAAATTTACAGTTCGTGATCAGTTGTGCTCAGCAAGAATGATCTCGTTTTAATAAGCGAAGAGATGAGGTGTAGGAGGGCAGGTGTTGGTCCCGCTTCTTGAACTTGAACAATAAGAAACGCCTGCATGTAGGTTACGATCATTTCCAGCATAACGAAAATCATTATTATTATCATCATCATCATCATCATCATCATCATCATCATCATCATCATCATCATCATCATCATCATCATCATCATCATTATAATTATAATGTACTACGAGTATTCTTACGTGGACAATCAATGCCTGGTCGTTTCAGCGGTCCCCTGGCTGTCGATCCATCCCAGCAGCATCCATAAGTGCTCGACAAACACAGCTTGGCAGCTTGATGCTCTGTTTAATCAAGTTCATGACAAGAATAGTTTCGTGTGTTTGATTGTTAAACAGACCGCACTTTTTGTTAGGTTAAAGATTTGATGGGGAAATGTTTTGGTGGCACTTTATCCATTCGTTCGTTCATTCTGCCATTCATTCATTCGTTCGTTTACTCCTTCATTCATTCCTATGTAATTCCTTTCGCTTTTCTTTTGTTCTTCCCTTCCTTCCTCCCTTCCTCCTTCTATCCTCTTTTTTTGTGTGAAAAATACGAAGACGTGTTCCTACGACCTATACTAATACAGTGAATTCTCGCCTAACGAACACCTCACTAATACGGGTATACCTACACCCATAGTTGGTGCCTTTCTGCCCAAATCAGAAATATTTGACTACATTTAAATTGTCTCTAAAGACGGACACCTTTCTAAGACGAACACCTATCTAAGACGAACACCTCTCTAAGACGAACAAATCTCTAAGACGGACACCTCTCGACGGACACCTAGCTGTTGACGGTCCCGATATGTTTTCGTCTTAGATGGAGCTCTCCTTTGAATAATGACTTACTGCATCTTCCACAGGTTCTAGCACAGTCCTCAGTCATTCTTTCTCCAGTTTCATAGTCAGTATCACCATATCTGCCCTTGTCACAATTTCCCTTTTCTTTCTCGATCGCGCACTCGTACCTCGCTTTCATATCTTGGCACATCGCAACTACATACAAACAAAACAAGAACGGTAAGTAATCGAAGAACTGTTACAGCACAGTTGGTTGTATTCACGATAGTCACAATAATGGTTTTCATAATCTAAAGCAAATTAGCCAGGGGTCTTCAAGGAAGCAAACATTGGAACAAGAGACCATTTTAGAAGATTGACTTCTAGAGATCTTTATGCCAAATAGTTTCATACTATACTACTCAGAATTATAACAACAAAGCATAGCTGAAATCTCTTGATTTGAAGTTCTTTGGCCCTTCAGTGAGTAATCTTTTATATCTGCTTTACAATGTGAAAACCATTATGGCGTCTTTCGTGAATAAAAGAACCTTAGGGCCTGATTATTGCTGGTTTTCAATCATTCCCTTCAGAGTCAAAATATAAAAGAGTGGCAGCCATGTTGGTTTAACGAACAAGAGACACTAATGAGCAATCTTTTGTTGAAGTTCAACCAAGATGGCCGCCGTGACGTCAATTGAAAGCCAGCAATATGAACAGTTCATATAATAATCAGGCCTTTAGAGATTAGAATTAAAGCGATCCTATTTCGCGTATGGGTAATACTGAACCCATAAGATTGTGCTGAGCCCGAAAGCATGGTTAATTGAATGGAAAATACTAACTTTGTTTGTGAAGCGTTTCACCTATAACAAAGTCACATCTAACATAGCGGTTCTGTGAGTTATAAGCGTGAGGCAAACGGAGCGCACCTAGCAAGGGCGTGTTACAATACATTACTAAGAGCAGATGATTTCATACGATTTCTTCGTGTCGGAGTGGTTTTATTTAATTTAAGCGGTGAAAAAATTGGCGCGAACTAAAAGTTGAGGGTGTCAATGAGGGTACCAAATTGTCATTTAACTAGTCATTTTTGGCCCGCAATTAGTCAACTATACTCATTTTTAAATAGAAAAAGTAAAATATCAGTTAACTATATATAAAAGCTTAGTTATCAGTTATCTACTAATTTTTAGGCCAAAAATGGCAGTTAACTTTTAAACCCCATTCATTCGTTTTTACTCTGTATTGTTTGACAGTGAGGCTATCAATCCTATTAGATCTTACGAGAGCTGCTACACCACGCCGGGGATTGCTTGCAAAGCAGGAATAGTCATCTCTTGTTCCACAAATTAGATACAATTACTGTATCCGGTACACAAAACTAGGAGAAAATGTTTCTCTGTCCTACAATCAGCTCAGTATACAGTAAAACTCCGCTAACTCGCGGGGTTTTCGAGTAAAGCAATTAAATCTTCTCTTGTTAATACGTACCTCCGCATCCTTTCTGGTGACTACCTACCGCCTCCGTTTTGCCATCTCTACAACATCCGAACCTACTGTTCTTGCAGTCTGTTAAAACTAGAAAACATAGAGTACTTTAAATATACTTGAAATCCTTATATCCTACCCCCCCCCCCCCCTTACCCCTTGACCTGCCCTTGCCATAATTCCTCTACTCTACCAGCCCTTGGCCTCTTATAATCTGGGTCTTACGCCATAGACCATAGACCTTTCGTTGACTTCTCCCTTGGTTCCCGTGACTGACAAGATGGAGGTGCGCGAAATTAAAGGTTTTACGCGGTACAATTCTCCCCAACAAGTTCTACGTCGAACAGGGCCCAGAATTTGAGCAAAGATAACAAGACTTACATGAATTCAGTGCACTGGATACAGAAATCCAAGTGATCATGACGATCACTAGCACGCAACTTTTGAACAACATCTCTCAAAGTCCAAGTTAGAACACTGTCTTGCTTTAGCGTCAAATAAATAGTTATCAAATACTGCTTTTCTGACCTCTATTTATACTTCAGTATTTGAACGCTAACCACAGGTTTTGAATTGAACTTAATTGACCACTGGTTCAACCAGCTGTTACGACCAAAGAATACCAGTCAAAAACTTGTGGTTAGTGTTCAAACGGCTGAAGTAGTCCCGAATATGGGAAAAAATAGCTGGTTTGGTGACAAGAGTGGCGCAGTGGTTAAGCCACTCGCCTCTCACCACTTTGTCCGGTGTACGAGCCCGAGCTTGGTACGCAATTGGTACGCAAGCGTTTGAAGATGGACAGTTAAATAAACAGTTATCTATTTAATACTTGCTTGTGGATCGGTATTTTCATATCAAAATAGACTTTGCGGTTTCCTCGACTATGTACAATTTTTATTGTCGGATTAAAAATAGACCAATACAAGTACTTTAACTACGTTTTTCAAGTCAATCTTTTTTTCGCGAACGATCTTAATATTTACGCGCCGAACGTTTTATTTTGAAAACAAAAATCCTCTTTTTCTCGTCTTGTAGTCTTCCAATATTTATCATGTAAACAGTCATAAATAACAAAGCCAATATTGTTTCAAAAATATTAAATTTTTTAAAATACGATAAAAATGATATGGTAAGCCAGTGAGTGATTCAGATTTGTATAGATTTTGGCGCGTTTGCCCCACTTCAGAATGGTGGACGAAAGCGTGAAGTGGCTTATTGGCCAAGTTCTTTAAGGGCCCGTTCACATGAAGGCGAGTTGTCCCTGGGTACGCTTTTCTGTACATTTAAGCTAGATATATACTAAATTGTAAACCTTTCTCTAACTGATTTTAAAGTAGGGGAATTCCCGACATCAACCAGTTGACATTGATAAGCATGTTTTGTTAGAGTTCTCAGTGAGAGGTAAATCATTTTATCAGATGAATATGTAATCTCTTTATTTATAAATTCTGCTTAGATTGCAAGTAATGGTGTCATGTTGTTCCAGCAGCCAAAATTGGCATGTTTTTCAAGCAGTAACCAATCACGTTGGAAAAGGCGCCATCCAACCTGATGGAGTTCGCCAAAAATATTCGTTCGTGTTCAGACTTGTCTTGCTAGACGTTACAAAAGGATGACCTTGTATGAGAAATAGTTAGTTGACAGATGGAGACAACAGGGCGTACATAGAAAAAGTCAATTAAAGGGAGCTATACAGCACAACGCCTTTGCGTCTTGAAGGATTTGTCCAATTCAGTTGACTGTCCCCTTACAACTCTTATGTAATGATTATTAAATAAAAAAGGAACTTTGTTTTGAAACAGAGTTTTTGTACGTGTTATTTTCAAAATTTGTTATCCATAGGTTGATATATTTTCAGTCTGAAAGACATTTTTAGACATTCCAGGACATTCTTGTGTGGCTGAGGGGGTTGCATGGTTGCCTAAGTTCTTGCACGCATTCTTTCTTAAACAGAAACTAATAGCTTTTTCTCCCGAACTTCAATGATAAGATGATATCTATATTATTACGGTAAAATTGAAGAATTCCTGGAATTCCTTCCTTAATTAATCCATTGTACATAAACCGGGTTTATTCAGCTGTTCGATTCTTTGGTTTGTTTCTTTGGTTGAAGGTAAATATCAGAAATATTTCAAAACAAATATAGGTAATTATATAGGTAATTCATTAGAAACTATTGAATAACCTTATAAAACAAAGCTTACCAAATATCTCACTACACGAAATCGGAAGTTTTAAAAGCATCTTTAAGTGACGATGCGCGTAAGAACTAGGGAGCCTAACGACATAAAAAACTGTTAGGCCCTAATTGTGGTATTGTTTAAAGCACTTATCTAACTTTTCGATTTTGGACATATGGATTATATGAACCGGGCTGACTTCTTTTGTTTTCTTTTCCCTAGGGCCGGGGCCATAAAACAAATCAGCACGCTTAATCGGACCAGGCCCGGTTCATTAGTCATGCCCTTAGAAAATTTAGAGCTAAAGTCAGAGCACTGATTTAACTTGGAAATTAAACAAAGTTGTGCCACTATTAAGTACAGATTAGGTAAGTTAAGTTATCGGATATAATCTCTAAAAGCGGGGGGAAAAGGCACTCAATAGCGCCAAATTATGCTCATTCTATTCAGTTTAGTTAGTGCTATTTAGAACTTTAAAAAAAATCAGACATGCATATTGTAACAGTATTCGAAAAATATTTCAATAAAATATATCAGTTTAAATATTATCTAATAAGCTTTCATGTGTGATATTTGAATGACTACTTATGCTAGGAGAGGTTTATGGCAACGCGTAAAGAAACGCATAGTTGATATTTCCGGTTTATAATGGTAATTAAACTGAGTGGAGTGCAATTTGGGCCGAAATCATACGAGTGATTACAAAACTGCACGACCGCGTAGCGGGAGTTTGATAATCACGAGTATGATTTCTGGCCCAAAATTGCACGACACGAAGTCAGTTAATTACCACTTAATTATATCCATCTTGAAATCTCAACTTTTTTGCTCCACTTTTTTAACAAAAATGTGAAAACAGGTTCAAGGAAAAAAAACCCACAGCTTGACAGCAATGAAATGGCTTTTTTGATTCTTGTATATGATTGGCTGATGATAAAAGACACTGTTTTGTGATTGGTTGGAAAAAAAAGATGCGATTAATGAAGCAAAAGGATGCAATTTAGGAATTAATCGCACACTTTTTAACCAATCAGATTGCAGAAATCACCAGTGATTTCAAAAGGGATATAATTAATAGTGATACCTTTACTGATAAATGTTTTAAAAGCACCAAAAACTGTAATTTTTAAATTGAAAGAAAGAAGAGATTCAAAAAGCAACAACAACAAAGTTGAAAGTACCTTTGTCATGAGGGCTCAAAAAAAAAGAAAAAGAAAAAAGAAATATAGAAAAAGAAAGGCAATCATTTAGTACTGTTCACATTAAAATAACTAGATAAATCTCTAGCAGGCTAGTCTAAATTGCAAACCATTCAGACAATTTGGGCCTGCCCGCGGTCTTCCACAGACAATCGTATCATTACAGTCGACTATTCTATCATGCCACAAGACACTGAAATAACACTGACGTTTATTTTTGTCGAGGGAAGAAAAATCGAGAACCAGAAGAGAAAACCCTCGTGACATATGGTACAGAACAACGCCCACAATGTCTGGCGGAAGATGGGAATTGAACCCCACATCACTTCAAAATTCACTTAAAAGGTAGTTCCAGAGCCTTAGATTTCTTCAATGAATTTCCTTTCAAATCCTGTTTTTTATATCAATTAAATGAAGATAATTGCTTTTTAGGCAAGCCAAAAACCGAGAAAAGAAGAAGGGGTTACCGTATTGGTTACTGAGCTATAAGATGTCATAAAAGGTGGTATTTTCAATCATTCACCGACGGCGATTTTTCTCGAAATGTACGTAACTAATCGGTATGGTCTGAAAAACTAACAAAATGTTTCCGGAAAAAGGCCTAGACCACCTCAAAAATAGATCTGAGGTTTATCTAACAGTTTTAATTGTATGTATTCATGTTTGATGAACTGATTAATTGCGAATATATATGATTATAAGGGCATTCTAGAAGCAAATTTCTGCCCAAGAACGCGCTCCGAACTCAGTGTATGGAGTTGTAAAAATGTGGAAAATTTACAACAATCACTTCAAAGAAGTTGTATTTTTATTTCTTGAATCGAAAAAGCCGATAAGTACTGTCTTGAATAAAAAGAAAAAAACAGGTGGTCACGGTACTATTTCAAGAGTTAGAGACGGCATAAAAGATAAAATACACCGAAAACAAACTGACCAAAAATCACCCATTTTAGCGACTTTTTTCGATGGATAAAATTAACTAAATTAAATAGTTGGAGGTTAAATACCTACATTATACAGTGTACAATGTTTCTTGATTAAAATTTTTCCGGTATTTTGCTAATGACAAAATATTATCATTTCTCCGCTAATGTTAGAGTTTCTACGTTTTTAATCGCTCGCTTACTAGTGCCCAGACTCTCCACGGCAAACCAATATTCTTAGCAAGGGTCCGGAACTGAACTACCTGAAAAAGTAGTCAAATCTTTCTCGGTTTTGCAATTTTTCTTCGACGTTTTTGCTTGTTTCCGGTTAAAGGGGTACTTGGATGAAAATAAATTAAAATTGGAAATGACTTGAAACTTAGTAAAACCTATCTGTACAACTCCCAATAATCACCAAAAGCAACATTTTCTTTACATTTAAACGAGACGAATAGAAATTGTCAAGTATTTTAGCATTTGAATTGTGAGTAAATGACGTCATTTACTCAACCCTATTGTTCTTTTAGACTTTATATCAAAATTTCTCTTTGATAATGAGCTTGAAATTCAGATTTTTGGGCAGAGAGCGGCAATGTATTTAACTACATTCATCTTAAGATAGAAATAATCAGTTTCCAATTTTCATCAATTTTCATCCAAGTGGGCCTTTAAAACATGCAAAGTTTCAATGCTTAGCAACACTGATAATAGATAAATAATAAAGTCCTGTTTTGTAAATGAAAATTATGCCCCGTCCACATGGGATAGTTTTCATTTGTAGACGCTAATTTTTTTTAGCGTTTATATGTCCTGTCCACACAAAAACGCTGATCGTTTTCACGGTGAACGCTTTTTTGAATATATTTTTCAAACTGATTACGCTCATCTATCGTTTCCGTGTGAACAGTCGTACACGCTTCTTTTCAAAAACGCTGGATCATGTGACTCATTTCCAGTCCTTTTTAAGCAGGATAAACGTTTGCGCATGTTCATTAGTGCCCAGGATCCATGAGGCCGTTTTCACATCGTTTTCATCGTTTTCGTGTGGACAGGCAAAAACGAAGTGAAAACAATCGTGTGGACGGAGAACTTTTAGTCGTTTACATTTACATAAAACGAAAACATTTCAGTGAACGGGGCCTTAATTTTGATTTGTTTACAAGTTTGCGTATCATATCTCATTGTATTTAGATTTCGGCCAAATAAAGCTTACTCGGATGAGCGGTGTGGGATTGGTTTACCTTAGGTTATATACTTCTGGTTGTTATTAATGATTAATGACTCTATTGTAGTTCAACAAAGATCAAATAAACTCGAAACCCTCAATGTGTTTTAAGCTATGAAAAAAAAAACCAACTTAAAACCACATTTAATTTGTTAATTCTTAATTGTGAAGATAATTTTGTTCCATCCGGTTTTATTAAAACCGTAAAGGAGCAAGCCCATCCCTATATTTTAACGTCTTTGATGATAGAAAGCTCTTTTTTGAAGAAGAATTTCACTAATAGGCTAGTAATTAACGCACATAGCTCAGTTCCTTAATTTTAATGTAATTCTCTGCGCTCCGTCATATGCATGGGGGCGTTACAAAGGAAACCAAACTGGGAGGAATTCGTCGCAGGACGGAAACCATCCCAAGAGAGCTGCCAATAGACCTCTTTACCTTCGTTGTTTGTTGTCCCATTTCATAGTGTGCGATGTCACTCTTGGGAGTTGATTCTTTCATATGTAAATATTTTCACATGTTCATCATAAAAGAGCAATTCTCAAGGGAATGTCACATGGTCTGAAATGGACGATTTGCATGCGAAGGTAAAGTGGTCCATTCTGCCCTATTTGCTATGAAGTTCTTTTCGTCCCGAATGTGAAATAAATTGAATTACCAGTCTTTTTCTTTCCTAGACGTATTGCGCGTTAAGTCATAAAATTTGCAGTCGCATTTCGTCCCCGCGTACTGCGCGCATGGAGACAAAAGAACGAAGTTGCCAGTTCTGGGGCGTCTCACCCGATACGTTACTGAACAGTTTCGTTGGTGCATTTTGTATATCTAGCGGCTTAGATTCGCCCTCGTTGGTGCGTAATTCTAGAAAAGTATACAAACCGACATATCATTTTAAAGGTTATGAAACAGAGAATAACAAGCAAAGAAAAAGAAAATTTGATTGTGTTGAAGGGCTTCGATGGTTATTGTGAACACAATGGACTTGAAACCGTGGCTTCCTGCAAAGACCACGCAAATTTTTCTCTCTTTTTTCCTAACTGAAACCACAGTTTAAACGACTGATTGATTAGTTGACGTTTAACGAATTTTCCTCGTCCAAGACCCTGGGTGGCATGGGTGTCTGCCCAGTCCCATCGATATTTAGAGAGTTTCCCGCCGTCTTAAAGAATCCCCTGTGTTTGTTTGCTATTGTTAATCTCAGAACAAAAGGTACAATTAGTACATGTAAACCCAAGTTCAGTGATACTGCCAAGGAATACCGCCTTAGACAATCAATGCATGCTTGAATACGTGCGGGAAATATATGAATCTAGAAAAGAACGAGGTCCGAGAAAACGAAAAAATCAAGTTAGGAGTCCTGCTTGTTTAATTTGCTCGTAGTAATGGGCGCTCATGATAATGTATCCATGGTAACGTTAGCGGTAGAGCAGTGGGATTTGAGAAGTGCAAATTAAGGGTGAAGCGGAAGTCACGTTGAACAACTAATTACATGTTCACAGCTATCCTGCCTCAGGAGGATAGAGAAGCCTTTTGGTAAATTTATCCGTTACTTATCAAAATCAATTACTAATTTACGCTTTACAGTCTAAAACAACTGACTTTTACTAGCCAAAACACGATAAATTTACATAAAACGTGATCTATTACTATACAATTGACTAATTTGATACAAAGACTACATGTATTTATGTCTAAAAAGTTCCTATCTTTTTCGACACTGTTCGTTTATTTACGTTACTACGTTTTCATCCAATCAGATGTTCGCCTCATCATCCAATCAGATGTTGGCGTTTTCATCCAATCAGATGTTGGCAATCCTTAGTGAGGAGTACATCGGCGGGTAGGAGCCTGGTAACAAACAAAAACTTATGTGAATATTATGTAAATTCCACAGGAAGCCCAACATTATTCTTTTGTAATAATTGTTTTCTCCGCTATAAAAATATCTATAAAAATATCATATGATATATCGAAATTAAAACATTGAACACACAGGTTGGGCTAACAAAATATTTTCAAGACACATCTAAACCAGCACGTTTTCTATAATAAATGTTCTATAACGATTCTTTGCCCTTCCATAGTTTAGAAAATTTGATCCGACCTAACTTCATATAACAATGCTTTTGCTGAAGGGCCGACGTAAAATCAGCTTTTCTATGGCAAAGAAAATTTCGCCACATGTGGAAAATTGTGCTGTCGATTTTTGTCAAAAAATTGGTCGTGTAAACGGGGCTTCGGAATACCAAAATCAACCAACTCGTCACTTTATAATGGGTTTCCTGTGTGATTGGCAATCCACAGGAAGCCCAACATTATTCTTTTATAAGAATTGTTTTCTCCGCTATAAAAATATCTATAAAAAATAACAAATGAACTATAATTACCATGGTCAGGGTGGTTAAATCCGGGGGAGGTTGTACAGGCACTGTCAGGCGTGGTTACACAGCTCCCTGTGGAATTACTCGCAAGATCACTGTCAAAGTCTTGCGCGAGTTGATCAACGATCTGGAAAGGGTTAGGAAAAATAAGTTGATCAACCATCTATAAAACAAAACCATCCACATTAATTTACTGGTAATAATTTACTGGTATTAATAATTTACTGGTATTAATAATTTACTGGTAATAATTTACTGGTAATAATTTACTGGTAATAATTTACTGGTATTAATAATTTACTGGTAATAATTTACTGGTAATAATTTACTGGTATTAATTTACTGGTAATTAATTTACTGGTAATAAGTATAGAGGGATTTCATGGCAGCTATGTTTGTGGGCAAGTACAAGTACAAAAGAAAGTTTTTGAATGACAAAAGATTTCATTTCTCATGGGAGAAAAGCTCTATTATTTTGACCATAAACATGGCTGCCGTGAAATCCCTCTATTGGCATATATTGAAGATGGGGAGGGGGGGGGGGGGGGAAGGTCAATTAATACTTCTGTTTTGAGTGAGTAATGTAGTGAAACCAAATAGCCCCCTTTCGATATACTGCCCGAGTGAACAATGAGATCAAGTCGAGGCTTAGGGGAAATAAAATGATCATTATGATTTCTACTCTGTTAGACAGCCTCGTTTTTAATTGCTTTGGGTGTGTGATCACTCAACCAATATAGTGAAAGTGGTCTAGTGTGATAAAGGAATGAATGAATAGATAGAGGAGAGAGTTAAATGGACGGATGAATGGATGAATGGATGGATGGATAGGGCATAATCTTTCTGAAAGTTTTCACTCTACTCTCTATTTTAACCTACCTCTACGATTTCGTGGTCATTGGGAACTGTTTGTTCGACTTCTGAAACAAATGCTACGATTAGACAATTGAACAGAAAGGTATCTTCTATTAGGTAAAGAACAGGTGTAATTTCACGTGAAAGTTTAGCCAGTGAGCTTAAAAACAGTTCTCATTAATTCCTTTTAGGATCGGCTAAGCAGTCAGACCAACCCATTTTTGCAGTACTACTCAATCAGAGCTGACAATTATGGCTCTATTTTAGGAAATATGGCAGGAATATACCTGGTATGCAGTAACCAACGCTGGGATAGTGGCTGACTGGGTTAGGGTAGCAAAATCCGCGTTCATCGCATGGTGAGTAAGGACCAGGCTACAACACAAATAACAGTTATTTACAACAAGTACACCTAATTCCATAATGATGGTCTAATTGAATTCAAGAAATCTGAGAGTCACAATTAAATCATCAACTTGTCGATTCACTATAGTATTGTAGTTTATATATACTGACAGACTGAGCAAGCAATTATAGCGCTAGCTAGCGTTATTGGTAAAATGTCTCGTGTACAATGAAAGTTTTGGTGATGTTGTTTTTGTCTTTTCTTTCTTATGTAATTTAATTTTTTCCTCGACCGTAGATATGCAGGCTGGAAAAAGTCATTCACTTTAAAATCAAAACAAAATTCAATGTTTTGGAGATCAGACGAAAGTCTTGGGCGATAAAGTCTATCCTTGCATAGCAAGCAATCCTTTTGAGAAATTGAACGAATTTTGTTTGTGCTTCTTACATGGGATAACTGACCTATTTTGGCCGTGAGAAACCTAGGGCAAGAACAAAATATGCCAGAGGAGGGGGCAGAGGAGAAAGGCTTGGGTTATCATAGCCCACTAACCAATGAGAAGCGTTGTGTTAACTGTGCTCTATCAGATAGTTATCCAATTCATTTTTTCATGCACCAGTTTCGTTACCTTACAATCTCTTGGATTTAGCCAGTATTCTCCATCATACACGACGTTGTGGTCGTTCTGCATCTTTATTTTGTTTATTTTTTTGAGAATGTACTCGTCGGGACCTACAACAAAAACACAGAAAAATTGTATGAATAGGAAATTTTACGTACGTAGCTTTACGTACGGTTACGGTACGGAAAATACTGCACGTCCACACTAATCCGGATAAATGAAATAAAATTTAAAAAAATGTATGAGTAGGAAACTTTACGTGCGGATCAATACGATATGGTCACGGTTACGTACGGAAAATACTGCCAATCGAGATTTCTAATTAGGCTACGTCTAGACTTATCCGGATAAATACACGTCTTTTTTGTTACGTACGGTCAGGCAATCCGTCCTCACTAAAACGACGTTTTTCTTTTGTCTAAAGTTACCGTTCCAGCATGGATGAGGAAAACGCCGAGAAAAAAAAGATTTGGCTGCAGCCTACCTTGTTTACATAACTTGAAGTGAGAGGAAATTTAATTCAAATGCATTGATCCGCCTCTTAATTAAGTGACAGATCGATCTAGAACTACAGAGAGTTTGGACGAATATCAGTTCCAGCGTGGATGGCGGAAACGCCGACGCAAAAAGATAAAAAATATTTGGCTGCAGCCTACCATGTTTACATAAAGTAATAAATAATAATAATAATAATAATAATGGAAACTTTATTACACTTTTTCGCCTAACTACAATTGCAAATCTCGCTACATGTAGGTAATTTACAATTGGCTACTTGAATCGTATACAGATAATATCATTAAAATATATATATACACAAGATAATACTATACATAAAAATGCAACAATAAATCTGCTTGAATACTGGATCTAAAACTTCATCAGATCTGGATCAGACCAAGGTTTGTTTCTACAACAGAAAATATAATAGGATGATCTTATTGCCATCTTGGTGATGGTTTTGGTAATATACTTCTGTTGTTTGCTATCAAAACTTAACTCCTCTAACATAGTAATAATAATAATAATAATAATAATAATAATAATAATAATAATAATAATAATAACTTTTATTTAAATCTATAAAACCAATCTAGTAACATTCCAATGTAAGTAAATCTAAATTATCTTAATTATCCTATTTTCATAAATGTATAGGTATAATAATAATAATAATAATAATAATAATAATAAAATAATAATAATAATAATAATAATAATAATAATAATAATAATATGCAACTTATAGAGCGCTATTTCCTGTAGCTCAATAGCGCTTTACATTGATTAAAGAACAAAAATTAACCAAAAAACTGTCTTGAAATAAGAGGAAATTTAATGTACATTGGTTCACCTTTAAATTAAGTTACAGATCGATCTAGAACTACAGAGAGTTTCGATGAATATCAGTGCAAATCTTCCTTCAATTGTCTTTCATCTTGTTCCAGCATCTATTATATTATCAGTATATTTTCAGCGCTATAGCAACTGATTCTAAAGCTCGTCGGCTAAGTGGCTAGCCGTATCCCTACTAGAGCATTACTAGTTCCTATTTCTTTCATTTTATCATCCAATCCATGTCATTTTCAACATAGATTTTACCTACATATTTAAAATAACTAGGAGTTAACTAGGAAACTTTTATGTTAACTTAGCCCCTAGGCATGCACTAAACTTCAATCTAACACTATATATTTCTTCTTTTCTACTTTGTTTAAATATTTGTATAAAAATTAATATATTATGTATGTTGTAAATGAATGTTTTATTTGTGCAAATAAAGTTGTTGTTGTTGTTGTTGTTGGTAGAGTAGGGACTGGTGCCAACCGCATGTTGATTTTAAAACACCAAACAATTATATTTGTAGTTAAGTTTGTTTAAGCTGTATACTGATGTAGTAAATTTACCTCGAAAGCCAACAGATCTTGGCATAGGCTTCATGCGATATACTTTAAAGGCGTTGTTCCCTCGTGTGCAGCTCTTCTCTGTGACTTCTTCAATGTCGGGAAGAGCATTGAGAGCACAACGAAAGTTCGTCTTCCATCGTCGAGGGTTCGGTGCCATCTTACGAGAATCATATCTGAAAAAAATGTGAAGGTTTCATCAAAAAAGGTTTCAAAAAAAAAGTGTAATACCATAAAAATAATTAAAGTTTATGCTTTTTTATTATATTTATTTAGTATACTGATAGAACAAATCAGGACATGTTTATTTTTGACATCAATTTTTTTGTTTATAACCAACTGAAAATGAAGATACGAATAAGTAGATTCTTGTTCAAACATTTTACAACAAAGGTCAGCGATAACATGTTCAGTTGACGACCGGTTTCAACATTGTTCAAGCGTCATACATTAACAAGTCAAAAGTGCAACAAAGTGCTTGAAGTTTATACGATAAAATGAAGAAAAATAAATATAGAAGA
Source organism: Telmatactis stephensoni (assembly GCA_029948255.1). Taxonomy (NCBI): domain Eukaryota; kingdom Metazoa; phylum Cnidaria; class Anthozoa; order Actiniaria; family Isophelliidae; genus Telmatactis; species Telmatactis stephensoni. Next base: position 142,620 of record JALIZF010001838.1, read on the forward strand.
GAAGGCAATGAAAGAAAGTAAAACAAGCATCCGATACAACTATATTAGTAAACAGCGCGACCATTGCGACCACTTTTATTGTGTTCTGGCAATCTTCAAATTAGGTTTTACATTAAAGAGATGGTGTAAGATAAGGCAATCTACGTTGGGTGGTCAAACGTTTGTGGTCAAGCAAAAGCGAGTGCACGTGAGATCAAGACAGCTTCATCTAATTTGGCAATGATGGCATTAAACAAATCTATTTCGTCATGTTTATTCATAGTTAGTGATAAAAATGCTTCTACTGACAATCGTGATTAACATATGATATCAAAATAATACTCATTGATACTCAAAATAACGTTGAATAAGTCTAAGCCAGAATGAAAATATGAATGCACTAAATATACAAACGAAAATATCATCAGTTAATGCAATGAGTGGTATGAAATGTTGTTATTCAATTCAAGGTCTAGATTGATTATTGTACTTTACTCAATAAAGAATTGTAAAGGTTTACCAATATTGGCTTAGAACAATTCAAATTTAAGTCAGAAGAAGAAGAAGAAGAAGAAGAAGAAGAAGAAGAAGAAGAAGAAGAAGAAGAAGAAGAAGAAGAAGAAGAAGAAGAAAGAAGAAGAAGAAGAAGAAGAGAACAAGAAGAACAAGAAGAACAAGAAGAACAAGAAGAACAAGAAGAACAAGAAGAACAAGAAGAACAAGAAGAACAAGAAGAACAAGAAGAACAAGAAGAACAAGAAGAACAAGAAGAACAAGAAGAACAAGAAGAACAAGAAGAACAAGAAGAACAAGAAGAAGAAGAAGAACAAGAAGAAGATGATGATGTTGTTGTTGTTGATGATGAAGAAGAAGGATAAAAAGAGTAAAAAGAAAGCAAGAAAAAAGAAAGGAAAACTAAAACAAAAGAAATAAAAATAAATATTGACAATTATGCTATATTTGTATTTGTCAGAAAACAATATACAGTCCAAAGTCTGTATGTCATTCTAACAAAATATGGAATAATAATGGCATTCTACTGCTTAACAATGGCGTTAATGACGTGAGGGACTTCATGAGTTGTCGAGACTATGCGAGGGTTGTAGAACCGTAGACAGTGCGACTGTCTTTCGCTATGTAAACGTGACACGAGGTTGCTACTAAATATCAAGTGCTTACAAATGTTATTCAACTTATTTTTTTCTACAATATTTACTGCTACAATAACAATAGAGGTTTTCTGATTTAGAATGCTAATGAGTGAGCTACACTGATTCTCTGACAGCTCTGAATTTTCTAGAATAAATCTCTTACGATTTCATATGAGCATTTTCTTCTGGAAATCTTGTTATATATTTTTACACAATTTTTGTGTGCAATAAGTCTTAATCACTTGATATGATCGGTGCAAGTTTTTAAGCCGGTTGGAACACAGTAAAAATAAATGTACAAAGTACGAAATCTCAATTAACTACAAGGTACAAGATTGAGGTAGGTAAAGAAAGCCTTTTGGCCATTTTTCGTCTTTGATTGTACTAGGTCGACCTTGCTGTACTTGGAGAAAACTTGAATCGAAATGTGTTCGAAAAAAGATACAGTTTATGCAGTTTTAAAAATAACTGACTTGAAACATGGTCACGTATTTTCAAAAGTCAAAAGTCAAAAATTGAGTACCACATGAAGAGATAAAATATTCAGAGTCTTTGTGTTACAGTATTGAGACTGAAGTCCTTGTGAAATGAAGAAAAACGGCTTTGTTACCACCCCACGCACATTAGGATACTCATTCTTTTTATAGAATATAACACATTTACAATGAATTACACATTACAGAATTTCACAATTCGTCATGTCTTTTTTGGGAGATTTTTTTAGCATTTTCCTCGTATCTCCTTTCATATTCTTGTCCGATGTGATTTGTTCACAAGATGCGAATATATTCAAGAATATGTACAACCGCAAATGGTATTACTGCTACTGAACAGCCATGTACCGCTCAAAAAGAAATAGGACTGAATGTAGTTAATTAATCAGGTACAGTCAGGATTTAGAATATTTCGATTTTCCATCAAGACTGCTTCATCGATTCACTGTTGCTATTTACCTTCTTATGGTTTTTTATCCTCGAATCGAATTAAGCGAGCCATAAATAAACATTAATATCAAATGATAGTATAATCAAACGGTGTAGCATCAAACTTCTTGTGGTGTGGTCAAAATGTGGTTTTCATTGAAGAACGATTATTGCAATTGCACTCTTAAAATACCCTGTTCTAAACAACTCAATCACTCTAAATACTTAACTAAGATATCAAAAAGACTTTCACTTTTCATCAAGCTTTGATTCATTCCATGAAAACCCGGTAAATTAGGTCACAAACTATAATTACAAGGTTTTGAGGTGGATACCATTATAACGCTACGCACCTTCCCGTGTAAATTGCCCACTCACGAAACACCGCTGCATCGACCTCCTCTTTCCATGACTGCCGTGAGCCATGCTTCCAAGGTACACGAAAGATTCGTCTATCTTTATCGAGCCATTCTAAGCCGAGGAAATTACCACTTTCTATTTGAACGACCAACCAATCCCTTAAACGCAGCCGTCTTTGCATTTTCGAGTTTGCTTCAGCGGATAGTAACGTTAGATGGCCGGGAATTCTACTCAAACATGAAGTTCAACAAGAAGCATCAAGTTCTTCGTTAGGGCGGGGTTCGCTTGACTTTAGGAATTTTCACTGTGAATTTAAGCAAGCGTTGAGGATTCTAGAGGCTGTAATCGTAGTCGTTGGAGATATCTTTCTCGTCTCTGAGGAAGTATTCTGATTGATGTTGTGAAACTGCTCAAAGCTGAAACTGGCTGAGACGTTGTCTTGAAGGTACATGTATTTATACATCGCTAATATATGCATAACTAGGGGAATTTCCAAACCCGCAGTCATGGCGGTGGCCTCATTTGAATACAGGCTTTCAGTTTGCTCGTTTCACTTCTGAGTCGTTTCGATCTATGGTTTGAATTTCAAGTTTCGTACCCTTTGTACTGATTGTGTTCACCAACTCTCGAGATCTACAGAATTCGGAGAAAACTCTTCATGTGTAGAAGTACCTTCAAGGTCACCACCTTAGAGAGTTGTGCACAATATTCAGGGGTATTTCAATAAATTCTTCTAATTGTTTTGATCTGACATAAGAAGAAAATTGTCTTTGAAAGACCATTCGTTTAATTATAGAATAGAGAAGAAGACTTGATTTGTTTCTAGAGTACACATCACAAGGTCTACTACTGTTCCAAATGACTCTAATCGATCTTTAATGGGGTGCTAGGCACGTTTCTATTACAGTCTCGATAGTCCCTCAAAGGCAAGGACCGAAGCACGAGGTATCATATAGAAACACGTTTTTTTGCTTTCGTTAGGGCTTGTTTTTCTCAAGAAATACATAATCAAATTCTTGGAAATCTTGACCAAAACACACGTGAAGCCACCTTGAGAAAATGTTAAAATGAAACACGAAAAGAAGCCCTTCTGTGGTGGCTATTATCTCTATTATGCTAGGATGGCTCAAGTTTACTAGTTGCAGGTAGTAACAAGGGTTCAGCTCTTAGTATTAATTATTTCTGTCGTTCGCTGAAGCATGGATTGTCATTCATTGACGTGCGTATTGATCATAGAGCTGTGTGGCTTGGGCGTTACAACATATTTGCCTCCAAAACACCACAACATCTTGAATGACTCGCATCTATTTTTAGAAACTCAGCCATTGATGTTCAAAATATTTTGTTTAACTAATTTCTTAATTAACAACATCGTGGTTTGCACTTTTTAACGCCATCTTTAAAAACTTTTCTGGTTTGTAAACAATAGAAGAATAGAAGAAATTGCCAGGCCCTTGACTTCGTAGTTTTTGGAAGAATAAAAGTGATATCCAGCAGAGTTGGATTTTGAGACAATAAACGTTTTGAATGCTATGTTCAAAGTTAATTTAGTTAAGAAATTTTCACAAGCCAATAAGTCACGCTCGAGATCTAATTCAATTCAATTCACATTACACACTACGCTATCAGATACATAATTCGTGCATTGATGTCGGTCTTTGAACTGCCAACAACATCAACATATGTGCTCTAAATTGGTCTGACCTGAAGAATTGAACATTGTTTATACAGCTTTGGTTCAATTTTTTTGAAACAAACTCAAACCTTTTATTATAGTTTTTGCGCCGTAATTTTTTTCGGCATTATTAGCAACAATATTACAGCTATTTCTTCAGTATCTTAATTCTGCTTTGTTTTGACAATTATTACTTCCCCTTCTGAATTAAGATCAAAATTACGACATTTATTTTGCAGACTGGAAAAAAAACGTATCCCGGCTTTTGTTTGCACCTCTTTGTACGACCAAAAACCAAATTTGACTTCAGCTCTCAAAACACTCCGCGCGTTCAGTTTTCCCGCTTTTTTCTGCTATTGTTGCTGAGAGCAAAAATGTTCGACAACTACCCGCATTTATTCAATTTAAAGCACATCAATCATATATAGTCTGTTAAATCAATTGTAAGATTTAGATTAAGCTATGTTGATATTTGATTTGGAACAGAGCTCGTTAACTTTTATTTATTCTTAAAATAACAATTTGGGTCACAAGTGAATTCCAAAAAAGGAATTGTACAGTTTAGTTACGTAAGTTCTCTCATTTAATATTGCTTTAAATTACGTTTTTTTCCTAGCAGAAGTTCACAGACATACTGGCTAGAGATAATTAAGTCAAGAACTAGCTTTGTTGTAAAATATAGATTTTTATTCTAGTTATTGTTTGTTGTGCTAAAACAATTTGTTGAGTATTGACTTTGTCTCTCCCGACCGGAAGTGGAACTAAGTTGGGTAACTGAGAAAATATGAGAAATTTACCTAATTCAGTTAGAACTTGTATGATAGAAATATTTGTTGCAAAGTTTTCTTTCATGTTAATATATTTTTTGCTCGTTTTAAGGTGTTAAAATTAGCATTATTTTTGATCTTTTGAGTATCTAAATGTTCGTGCCTTATTTGACAATGTTAGCATTCAGTTTGGAAAATGAAATACTCCTAATGTCACGGAGATGTTTAGCTTTATTTTCGATAAAAACAAACAAGTGTGATAGGTTTTACAGCTTTAACTTCATCTTCGACTTCCCCTTTTTGTTGAAAAGTTCCTCAGGAAACCTTCTTCAGCGGCCATTAACATTATTCTCTACAATTAAGACTTTTTGACATGTACGAGATACTGTCGCTGATGGTCAGCTATTGTTTCTCCACAGAACCACAGGGTTTAATAGACCTTTTGGGGCAAGCCTTTGTCTTTTAATTCATCGACGAAAAAAAAAAAAAAGAAAGAAAACACTACAGCTGTAATAAACAACGTACGGGCAGTATGTTCTTTACAACGACAGCTCTTCAATACATGCTCACAATGATTTTGTCTTTTTTGGCGTCAGGTGGTTTTGGAGAAGCTAAAACAGTTTTTATTGCACTTATATTTCAATATACTCTAGAGAGCATAAAGCATTTTGTATAGGAAATCTTACCCAAGCATAACTTAATGGGTTTTATCTCAGTGAAATTTTTAAAACTTTCTATTTTATCGAAATGGAAATTAAAAAAGCAGTTCATTTTCAGATGCCGCATTGATTTTGAACTTGCAAGATAACGTCTCTGCACTGCCGCACGCAAAAAGTATTCAGGACTTATCTTTACATAAACATTTGATGCCAAACCACCGGGTTTTATGCTATGTTTTGTACGAGATAAGCAGATCCTAAGCTAGCATACTTTACTTAAACAACTATGTTTTGGTACGTGCGTCACTGATCCGTAAACGCTAAAGACGCACAAAAATCACGTCCAAGTGCTCAGACCACTTTTGTACAATTATTGGTACTACATTGGGAAGCACTTCAAAGCCACAACGGGTTGATATAGTCTACCACAATAATATTACTGCTTACAGCATGGTTTTGTACGAATGAAATAAAGGAAATTGTGTTTTCAAGAGACAAAGTCGTTCAACGGGAACCTATTTTCTTAACGTTAATATTGTGCAATGCTTTGCGTATTAGAAATGAATATTGAACTCTACAAAAGATTTACAAAATAGGATTCAAGTATCAGTTTTTTGGTTTCTGGTTCCCTTTTTCTCACTTGGGGCAAGAGTGTTTCTGTTATATCTAAAGACCGGCTGAACAAGGAAGTTTTGCCAATGATGATCATTGAGCAATACCTCAGCGAATCAATCATGGCAAAGTTTATAGATTAACTCTTTATTACCTCTGATCATGGATTGCTTAACTCTATAACGAAATCATATTCAAGTGCTTAGATAGGCCTTTGGTTTGTAAGATCAATATTTTCGATTCCATTCTCTCTCTTGCGTCTATAGCATTTCTTTTATCGAAGAACAGGAAGTTAGTTTTACTAAACAATAATCAACAAACGGGAATCAAAAAAGTCGCGTTTGAGTTGAAGCGGAATAATTAGAGCAAAAAATCCACTTAAGCAGCCATTGTCGGTGTTTTTCTAAAAGATTTGATACTGTGCCAATAGCCGAGGGTAAGCTGGTCTGAAACGATGGCTTGTTCTTCCTGTCATAGAGCTATTTAATTCTGGATTGATCGCGTGACATCTCTGCCAGTCCAGGATAGTTTAGGAAAAAGACCTTGACAATACGTGCTATTAAAATTCCTGGATTTTTTGATTTATATTAGATCGGAAGAAAAGATATTTGATTCCCGTTCCTTTGCCCAGTTTTTTAAGAGGTAGTGCTATATCCACCCTTTATCGTTCCGCCTCTCTGAGAGTCTTGTCTAGCGGTTATTCTAAGCACTCTGAGCTACTTGGAATCAAATGGGAATAACAACAAAGCCGCGAGGACGCGAATGATAAAAGAACCAAACGCCTTGAGAATTGTAATGAAGTGCAGACACTACCATGCTGACGAAAGTCACCAATCGCGCGAGTGCATGAGCTTTTAACAATTTACAAATTATTATCACTGAAGTAATTGAGTATAGCTTCAATAGAAAGAATATATCGGTTTCAAAGTAAAACCTATGGATGGATGAACGTTTTAGCTGTAGATTTTGAACAAAAGGGGGAAGCATTACATTTTACGCAATGTTTATTTATCTAGAATAAATAATTGGAGTTCTCAGACGTTCCCCTAGTAGGCTCTGTCTCAAAAATACATATAAAATAAATATAAAAAAATATTTCCCTTTCGTTATGAATTATACCTTGTAGATACCATTAACTAACAAAAATCTAATGAAAACCGTCCCTCTATTACGTATTTTTCACTTAAGCACAACCATCTATTCGTTTTTCGTATGCTTGAGGTGTTTCAATTGAAAACGTAGATGATGGAAGATGAGATATAGACCCAGACGAGCGATATCAAGTAACAAGACTACTTCATTCATAACCTAACAACGAAGCTTTCTGTATTATTAAGACACAAGGCATGGTCATCCGAACCTTGAATTAAAATTGCGTTTTTTATTCTATAGTTATCTGCTTGGATACCCCTGAGTAATGTAGCAACATTCCAAATGGAAACTCTAGCGAGTAAACTAGTTTGGGCTGTCGGTGTATAAAGATACAATAAGGAGTGAATGGAAATCTGTAACACTGTATAAAAGAGAGTATGAAACTAGTGAGTGAACTAGTATGGGCTGTGTTGGTGTATAAAGATACAATAAGGAACGAATGGAAATCTGTAACACTGTATAAAAAGAGAGTATGAAACTAGTGAGTAGACTAGTTTGGGCTGTCGGTGTATAAAGATACAATAAGGAACAAATGGAAATCTGTAACACTGTATAAAAAGAGAGTATGAAACTAGTGAGTGAACTAGTTTGGACTGTGTTGGTGTATAAAGATACAATAAAGAATGAATGGAAACCTGTAACACTGTATAAAAAGAGAGTATGAAACTAGTGAGTGAACTAGTTTGGACTGTGTTGGTGTATAAAGATACAATAAGGAACGAATGGAAATCTGTAACACTGTATAAAAAGAGAGCTAGTATGAAACTAGTGGAGTGAGTGAACTAGTTTGGACTGTGTTGGTGTATGAAGATACAATAAGGAATGAATGGAAATCTGTAACACTGTATAAAAAGAGAGAGTACTTACAATACTGATGTTTCGAGCCTAGATTCTTCATTAGAGTAAAAAAAGAATATGTCAGTTGAGTCTCAGATTACTGATTTCAGATTGTTTCAGTCTCAAGGATTTTAAGGTAAAAATCGGTCTTGTATCTTAGCTTGTATGGGAACTTTCGAATACACCTTAAAATGACTCCTGGAAACTTCTCCTGGACTGCTCCTCTTTCTACCCTAAAGAATATATAGAGTTGTCTAAAGAAACTCTTATAATTAAGCCCCAGTTACAATCGAACAAAAACTGTCAAGGCAAGGATATAGAACTGAATTGTCCAATTTTCGATGTAAAAGGCACTGTTTTACAAGTATTCTCGTTATATCCAATACAAGTCAGAACAGTGCCATTGTACAATTTTCTTAGTCGAAAAATAGAATAATCCTTGACACGAATTATTCTTGCCTTGACGGTTTTCAGTGCCTTAATCTTGTTTGACAACCTAAACACTATAGAAGTACAAATTACTAGCAACATTCAATCAGTTAATAACAAGGTGATTCAGTCCAGCTTTCTTTTTAAGGATTTTTATTTAGCTATTGCTGTTGTTATTTAGTTATTGTACGTGTGTTTTTGAACCAAGCATTGTCTGGTACTATCATCTCCCTAACGAATGGTATCTGTGCAAGAACTAAATAAAAGCGTCCAAAACAGCGAAGATGAGTCATAGATCTTCTTGTAACGTATTAGATAAATCCTACACACAACCAAAGTAAAATTCCAACCGAGTATCGATATTAAAACAATATACTAAAGGCCTTCACAGATTAGGGAATAGTTACCGATAACTAGTTGTTATCAATCTCTATTATATTAGTTATCAATGAGTAGTCCAAACTCTGGATAAAAAATAGCTTTCGATAACAAACTGGGGTCATTTGAATTTGAGAACAAAGCGATTTTAGTTGTAGGTATGTTTTATTTACTGATTACAACTAGTTATCAACAACCTAGTTTTTAGTGGCCCCATAACAAAACTTACAATCCAAATTAAAGTCAATTAAAGGTTCACGTTTTGTATTTAATATTTATTTGAGCTATGGTAAATATATCATATTGTATATAGAATGTTACTGTTATCACCTGTGTTATAGCTATAGAATTGTAGGTATATGACTTAGGTTAGTTAAACTCAAAACGGCCCGCAATTTTTGTTAAAATTAGTTTTTTATATATCTGTATCTTTCTTTTAAAATATTTATTACATGTCCTCAAATTTATTATCGCAATGTTTGATAATAAAAGAGACTGATATATGTTTGTGTATTGAAACCACACCACACATCACAGAGCTATTCTGAAATGTCTCGTTTCCAAATAAAAACCTATTTCATTGAGTTCCTAAGGAGTTATTTCCTGCTGCTCTCTAAATTTCCGCAAATAAGTCCAATCACAAGCAATATGTATCCAAAATGTATTCATTTACACTCAAACATGTTCAAAAAAATGTTCAAGACTATCAGGCCTAAGACAAGAAATGTACAGAACTACTTGTCTGATAGCCTTGTCTCGAAATCTCTTAGTTGAAACTCATTGAAGTCGTAATTGTAAAATCAGCTATTGTGAAAAAAGGATTGCACTTTATTTATTAATTATTTACTAATTATTATTAGTTTTGATATAGATAAGTTATGGTCGTTTCAAATAATTAAAAAAGCCAAAGGGCCACAAGTTTTACCAAACAACGTTACGAGCTAGAAATCACTCGTCTCTCACTTTCATATCAAACCATTCACATTCCTTTCCGGGTAAGATGGACTTCCTTGCAGAAATTATTTAACATTGAATTGTAAAAATGTTTTCATGTTTAAAACGAAACTGTAAATAATTATTAAAGTCAATATAAGAAGATAAAACACAAAATAAAATGATAAGGCTGAAAGCAGTAATACGAGAAGAGTGAACAGTATTGCTGAGAATACTTCGTTCCGACCAACCCATATTTTTAGCTGCATTAACTAAGTAGTACTTTAAAGTTCTTGTTCAATTTATAGCAGCAAATCTTTATAAAAATCCGTTTTATATTTATATATCTTATTATATTGCGCATTTGATTTTATAGTTTACACTTTATTTAAGCTTTGGTTCATCTTTTTATATATGATTTTACCATTATTCTGTAACTATTTCTATTCAGTCTTAAGCTTTAACGCATTCAGTAGAATAATCTTGTTTAAAACCTTTGTTACATGTAATAGATAGATGAAATTGTATGGAAAAATATCAGTACAAAAGTATTATCGTAAGATTTGCTGCTATTTTATTGAATGCAATTGTAGTCTCTCATTTTCAACTTTACAGCGTTTCATCGTTCCACCGCCCCATAATACAGGGAGTTCTTTATTTTCTGAAGCATTCACGTTTATTTTGCTACTCTTTATACAGATGAAACATTAGTTATTTTTAAAATTCACTTCTAAATAAATCCAAATGGGATCTAAACATGCGTAGCACATTAAAAGACTAGCACGCCAATATCGATAATGCATGGAGGGGCACCCAGCTGTACGCTTTCAAGTAGTCGCTACGTTCCTTAGAGTCTTACACCATGGCGTCTTTGTACAATTTCGTGTATTTTGATCTGCGAGGACGAGGCGAAAGTATAAGGATTTTGTTCGCTTTGTCTGAAGTTCCTTACACTGAAGAACGTATTAACTTTGTCCCAAAAGATTGGCTTCCCTTCAAAAAAAGTAAGTCAAGCTAAAATACTGATTCAATAGTATAATGGTGCATGGAAGCTTAGTAAACAGTATGCAAAATGAGAGTGATAAATGAGCTACAGGGTCTTGGACATTTTCAGTTGTATTTCATGAGTCTTGCATACTGTCTCGATTGGGACTAAAAGCGCCTCGGAGTCTCGAATGATTCAAAACAAAGGAAGCCAGCGAGAAATCGTCTCGGGGTCGCAAGAAAAACGCAATGTTGTCTCGCAAAGTTTCGCTTTGACAATTGATATAGACAGTTCTACTATATAAACGAAATCAAATAAAGTACAGTACTTAATAGAATCTGAGTAATCTATCGGTTTTATTTGAAGAATATCGAAAATGCAGGAAATGTGAGAAGGTATATGGCAGTCAATTCAATTTGCTTAGACTGATCTGTCGCATTCAAAATTATGGAATGACGCGCGCTGAAAGCCAGTCAAGAGTATGAAAGTGACATACTGATAAACATCATATTAGTTAAACTAAAGTTTCGTTATATCTACATATAGAAACATTCGACTATGAAGGATGAGTTTCAATTTATTTTCGTTACATTCATCAATATCCAAAAACCACCGACATGTAGTTTGAGCTTCCTGTGAACACGGAAGTTTTACTGTGTTTATATAAAACACCATCAATCAACCTGCACGGCTCTACCCGTCCTAAACGACTTTCACAGCCATGCTTCTGAATTTAGTTTACTGCAATTTTTTCGGAATCTCCTGTAGCTAAGTTAAATAAAGTCCATTGTTGGTCAGTTGCCAAACAAACGCTCCTAAAGTTGGCCAAAAGCTCCCAAATTAGTGCATGGCTCTAATATGTAGGACACGACTGAATGAACTTAACACAGCAATGTTGACTCGACCGTTTGAACAGTCGACGAAGAACTGTCAACAATGTTGGGCCAACAGTGGTCGAGGTTGCTGGCTCAAAAGTGGTTTTCGAACGCATACAACAGCGTTTCAATAACAACCTCACTAGCAATAGAGTCCGATTACCCAACTATCTTCAACAATATTAACCTCACTCGATCCTATGGCATTTGTACAAAAAACTGTTTAAATGCTAGCGACAGTTGTACATTTATCAAGCTTATTGGTGTGTGAAAACAAACTATTAGAGCCCACAATTTAGGAATCAATGGTGTTTCTACCCAGGGGAAGGGCCAGGGTTACCATATTTTCAGAACGTGGTCATTTTTACCCCTAAAACCTACCAAAATTGGCGTGGCTCGAGCTGTTTTCATCCCTGAAATCGATCCTAAAGGGTAGTAATAAAACATACAAAATCTCAATCTGGTACAGGTTTCCGTAGAAGTACCTACAATAGCATCCGTTAAAATTTCCCTTATACTATTTTTATTAGGTGGGAGATGTCCATTTGGTCAGTTACCCATATTAGAACTTGGTGAAGGGAAAACTATCTGTCAGTCGTCTTCCATTCTGAGGTTCTTAGCCAAGGAATTCGGTACGTACTCGACGCACCCCTCCCCCCAGGGAAT